>VZRO01006415.1:1712073-1738227 GCA_013397915.1 Daphoenositta chrysoptera
TGACCCTGGCTGGACTCCAGGTGCCCTCTAAAGCCGCCCTGGCACTGCCCTCCGCAGCTTGGCAGCGGAGGGGGAATATAACGAAAGGCTTGTGGGTCGATATCAGGACAGGACGAGATCACTCACCAATTGCCGTCACGGGCAAAAGAGTCTTGACGTGGGGAAATTAATTTAGTACTAGTCAAATCAGAACAGGATCATGACAAATAAACCCAAATCTAAAACCACCATATTTGCCTTCCCTTCTTTCCAGGCTGATTTTTGGCTTCTAATTTTTGGAACAGAGTGCTCCAGCGGGTGTCCCCCACAGGGTCACAAGTCCTGCCTGCAAACCTGCTCTGGTGTGGGCTCCTCTCTCCATGGGCCCACAGATCCTGCCAGGAGCCTGTTCCAGCGCAGGCTTCCCACAGGGGCACGGCCTCCTTTGGGCACCCACTGCTCTGCCGTGGGGCCCTCCGGGGGCTGCAGGTGGATCCCTGTTCCCCCATGGACCTCCACAGGAGCACAGCTGCCTCGCCATGGTCTGCACCAGGGGCTGCAGGTGGATCCCTGTTCCCCCACGGACCTCCACAGGAGCACAGCTGCCTCGCCATGGTCTGCACCAGGGGCTGCAGGAGAACCTCTGCTCATGTGCCTGAAGCACCTCCTCCTCCTTCTTCATTGGCCTTGGGGCCTGCAGAGTTGCTGCTCTCACTCTCATTCCACTCTTCAGCTGAAATTGTTGTTGTGCGGACATTTTCCCCCTTCTTAAATCTTTATCCCAGAGGCACTACCAGTGTCACTGGCAGGCTGAGCCTTGGCCAGCAGTCGGTTCATCTTGGAGCTGTCTGGCATTGGCTCTATCAGACACAGGGGAGCCTTCTGGGAGTTCTCACTGAAGCCCCCTCCCCAAGCCCCTGCCACTGCCAAAACCTTGCCACACAAACCAAATACACCAGAGATTAAAAGTGTGGAAGTGGTGGGAGCCTCACTGTGTGTATTCCCTGGAGCCTTCTGATGAGAAAAAGTAGACAGGCACACTTCCTTGGGATTCATAGTTCAAGTGCCTGATGGCAGTGCTGGGGGAGATGGGCTAGCACAGCTCTGTTGTGCTTGGTTAATGTGAAGGCAGATTGCAGTTGCCCCTGTTCCCCCCGTGATGCCAGACAGTAGATTCAGCAGGAGGCATGAACAGTTGCTGGCCTTTCCAGGAGCACATTCTGCAGCTCAGGGAAACTGCAACTCGTTTTTTGCCTGAAAATTTAGGTGGCTTGACAGTCAGGCCTCTGCCTCATGCTGCTGTGCATTGCGTGGCCGTGTTTGGGTGGCTGAGGAGGTTTGGCTGCTTTGGTGGTCACCCACAGGCAGAGATGGACCTGGGCAAGACCCAGATGTAACTGCAGGGGGTCAGACTGTCCCAAAGCTGAGCTGCTCCTGTAGATGAGGTGCAGGGAGGAGACCTGTGCCACCTGCTGTTGTCAATTGAGAATCTTGCTGAATGAATTTTTTAATAAACCAGGTTTGGAAACAATAATCCACACATCATTTAGGCTGGAATGGCATGCATTCAGATGGGGAGAGAGGGACTGTGTGTCCAGGTACTCATTGCAGCTAAATGGAAAGCTGAATGTTTCAACATGACTAAAATGCAGACTGTCTAGCCAAGGGCTTGTTAGAACTACAGCTACTGTTTGGGTGCTCTTTCTGATTTTTAAACCCCCAGAAATCACAAGCATCAGAAAACATAAGAGATGGAAGCTCTAAAAATACTAAATTCTAAGTGTAATCAGAAATACTAAAATAAGTGCATTTGGTGAAATCACTTATTATTTTCTAGAAGTCTAGAAAAGCCTACCCAAAATTAGCACTGGCTTTAATAAATGTGACATGTTTGCGTCCAAGGACAAGCATTTACATGGTATCCTATGTTCTATTTAGATAGTTCTGTGTGAGGCTGAGTCGAAGAATAGAGCTTAGGGAAAAGGAAAGGTCTCTTACTGGCAGTGTGTGCTCAGCAACAATAGCCTTAATCCTTTACTGAACCAGACCTTGATCCTGTGGAAGCTATTGAGGCCAAATTCCTGTCGGTTTCTGTTAGAATCTGACCTAAAAAAAGAAAGCAGGCTTGTGCTCTTAAGGGATCTAAAGAGTTCAAGCAAAGCTACTCTGACTGCATGCAGCTTTGTAAGAAAGGCAACACCTTGGAAGACTGTACTTGGTAAAAAAAAAAGCCTGTGGGTGTGTACGGATAGGCTTGTAAGTTTCACTGCAGCTGCAGATGGACTGAGAAAATGTGCTTGTGAATGAAAGATTTTATTTTACACTCCATTAGTTATGAAGCTAGCATGGCAATCAAAGGAATATCAGACAGTGCCAAAGATAGTAACCAAAGAATTAAATGCATTGCACCTTTATAGACTAAGGGAATAAGGATCATGTAGGTATCTAGCTGAATAGGTTGCAGTAAGGGGACCAGTTCCAGTAATATACCTTCTAAAATGTTCTATACATGGTTATCAATCTTACTACCAGCTGTTATTTCAGTCAGAATGGGTATTGTTTAAACATCTTTTTTTGTGTTTCTGTTTTTGGCATGGATACAACCTATCCATTCTACTGATGGCTTTCTTTAGGCCTGTTACTTTGTACTTGTCTGTTACAATTGAAGCCACCTCAAATTGTATCTTTTCTGCATCTACTTGCTTCACATTTTTGTTGTCTGCTATGTTTCTCCTTTTGTATTTTTATTGTTGTCTACAATGTCATCACTGTGAAATTTGTCTTTCGATCACCACTAAATTATTAATTAATACAGTGGTTTGAAAAGTAAAGGTTCGCCAGACTGATTCTTAGAAGACACCACTTCCTCTGCTAAGTGTCTAGAGTCCCACCATTAATATTTTGCTGATTGTGTGATAGTGGAGAACTATTTATCCATATGTCAGTGTTTCTATCTATAAAGCATTTTTTTCTGCTCTTCAAATCTGTGTAACACTATATAAACCTTTGCAGATGTGCCAATGTCTTACATTCATCAAGTGCTCCATCCTTGCTTCACTTGGTGCAGCTGAGGTGAGAGGGGAGAAAAGCAGTTCCCTTCTGCTGTGGTTTTGAGTTGTAGCATTCAGGTAAAACCCTATAAGATGAAGTCTTTGTTACCTTTGTAAAATTATTGCTCAGGTCTGTTACTTAGGCTGGAAAAAGACCATGGGAAGGAGGCCTAGCTGAGTTACTGTTAGAGAAACATGCTGCGTGTTTATCGTATGTTCACCCAGTGGTGTGTGCTGATTGCTTAAGTCAAGTCTGTTGTGCCTTAAAACTATGTAAACCCTAAAACTCTATAAGGAGTCTATCGTGGTATTAAAGATAAGCACTATCTTTTCGTCTCAAATGGAGTTGGTGTGATTTCAGCGTGTCGTTACCATCTCAACTGCGACATTGAGTCAGTTTATATCAAAGCAATTTGGGAAGTTGGTGTGGAGAACCTCAGAACTGCTGCGAGTTACACTATCAGCAAAGGCGGGGATGACGTGTGGTATCATGCCTGTTCCACATGTAAAGACCAGAGACGATGTAAAGTTGGCAGTGCACTGCACTTGTCTCTTCCATGCAGGGAGCCAGAGAGGGGCTGAGAATCGAGTTACAATGCATAAATGTACTAAAGATAAATCTTGATTTTGCTTGAGTGGCACATTCCGTTCATGAACCCCCTGTTGCTTATCAAGCCCTGCATTCATTTTCCTCTAAGCTATCCTAAAGCAAGGAGATCCCCATGTTGCAGTGCCATTTTTGTTGAAGTAATAAATGTCTTACAGTCATCAAAGACTAAGATACACAAATTTTCCAGATTATTTCTTTTTACAAATGATATTTTTAGTTTTTTACAGTCCAAGACACAAGTTTACCCCTTGTGCTGCAAGTGTTTTAAGATGGTGTCAGTGAGACAAAATGACATTCACTAGAACTCTATTGAAGTGCAATTGCAGTTGTGCCAATGATATATGAAATGTAAGTCGACTGATGGAAGTCCAAAGCCCCTTTGGGTTTGCAAGTGTTTTTTTCATTTTGACCATCTAGAAATTGCCGAGGTTTATGCCTGTTTCAGCAATCTGCATTTACAGTCCTGCTGCACTGTAGCTAAACTGATTTCCAGTCGCTATTTGTAGGTTCAGAACAAAGTGTCAGTTAAAGGCCGAATTGGTGTATGGAAATGTAACTACTGTACCTCACGGAATATCTGTATTTTGCTTACATAATCTAGATATGTAGTAACTTCTGCCAAAAATGTTGTTATTTAACAGCTTTGGAAGGATTGTGCTGGTTAGTCATGAGAACAATCCCATTTTGCTTTAAAAACAGGAAGCTGAATGATGCTGAGGAGGAGGAGTGGGAGAAGAGTAGCTCAGGGCGAGTTCTTTTTTTCAGTTCTCTCAATCTGTTACTTTTGCTGTATCTGTACCCGTTCTGTCTGTGAACTCCCAAGGAGAGATCCTGATTCTTTTGTTTTCATTTAGTGGCATTAAAAAATTCCACACAGCACGCAAAACAAATTTATTTTATTGCCCCAGTTGGCAGGAAAGGTAACATTTTCTTCTGCCAATAAGTAAACATTGACTTTTTCCATTATCCCAGCTGTCAAAATCATATCACAGTATATGTTGCTGTGGAATTGAAGTCATCCATATGGTGATGCAGACAAGCAGAAAAATCCCACCACAAAACAGTTATTGCATTACAATACAGTGTGTTTAAATCTTTTTGTTTTCCAGGCAGAGAGTTTGCAGGATTAAAGCCTTCTTTTTCCAAAAGCAAATCTTGTGCCTTCGTCTCATCATCACTAGAATCTCTTTCTCTTTGACATCTCCCCCATCAACCAGAGGTGCAACTAACCTCATTAAAAAAACTATTTTGGGATGTTCAAAATCATGATGATTACAAAATTTGCAAGGTTAGATTTTGGGTTTCTTTTAAATTTGGCCCCAAGTTTTACGTCTGTAGGACTTAACAGTAACTTACAACTACACACAAAATGTCGGTCTCTAGCTATAAGGCAGGCTTTATTTTAACTTTGTAGAAGCTGAAATTCTTGTGTAATCATACATCTTCAGAAATGAAATCTTGAAAACTAGCTGAAGTCACAAGATTCTTGATATATGGAAAAGCTGTTAATCACAAGGAGGAGGTAGTGCACTCATATTGTATTTTGTTTTAGTGAAAGGAAAGCAAACTATAAAAAAATATGTTGTTGTCATCTTCATCTTTCATTTTCAAAAATAGTGAATGAGAAATTGCAATTTCCTTTTGTATCACTAGATGGTATATGGTAACTGTGGGGAAACTGAGCTCTTATAAAAGAGACTATAGGTGCTGCTGTCTCTCCTGATCCAGCTGTTGCACTGACCAGATCCCTGGCTTACAGTAGGAATGCCTGCAAAGCTGTTCCTGACACCTAAAACTGCTACTTGTCGTATCAAACTCTGGGTCCTATTGCAGGCAGGGGCAAAACTTCCTGAGTGGTTCTGTGCTCATGTTTTCTCAGAAACTGCACAGTACTTAGGCCTCGAACTCAGGATTACAGTTTTGAAAAGGGGAACTCTGTATTAAAATGCTTGAAAACACCCAGATTTTATTGGAAAGTTAGCAAAGTCTTCAAACATCACGGAATCAGACCCTCTGAGCTACCTGCTGGTGAGTGCTCAGTACGTGCAAAACTTCTTATGGAGACAGAACCAATGGAAGTTTAGGTTTGTGGTTTTAGTTATAACAATATGAACTACCATATAGTTTCCATGCAAGGAGCTACTTTTATACTAGAGGGCATCTTTTTATTTTGTCAGGTGATAGTTTTGAATGCTACATTGTCACAATCAAAACAGCATCTCCTATAGCAATTATATATATATTTTAATATATGCTAGTATAAAATGTTTGCTAGAATTTTATTGAAGAACTGAAAACATTTTATGCTATTCCATTTGGATTTACAGTTCAGCAACTTAATTTGAGCTATTTCCATGCAGTTGCTGTAATAGTCCATGACACTGTAGTTTGCAAATTAAAAGTTCAAAATTAAAACTTCCCTGGATGACTCTGTCCTCTAGGCTTTACTTGTGTGAAGTGAGTGTCATAAGCAAAATTTATAGACACGATTTCATGGTTTAATCTTATTTCTCCTCTTCCATAGAACCCAAAAATTTCTTAGTGCTTTTTAGGAAAAAAAAAGTGTCCAGTTTTCAGAGGCTACTTTGCTGTTTGGTGGCTTGAGCTTTTTGCATTCCCTTGGTCTCTCAGATGCTTAGACTCTGTGGTTTTCTGGGTGATAGACCCATTACGATGGGCAGTATCGTCTGAAGCTTTCATAACCTTTTCTCATGGTGTCACCTGTTTCCACAGGAGCAGGAAATGTGGAGAAGGACTCAGAGTGCAGGGTTCTGCTCTGCACAGCCTGACCCTGCTGGGCATTTGCTCCCTTTGGTCTTTACCCCAATGTGTGGTGGGTTCCTTGGGAGGGAAGGGGGTGAAGAACAGAGCCATACTCTGTGGTTTGTAATCCCCCAGTGCTGCACCAGGGCAGCAAACAAGGAGAGTCTCTGTCTATGCCTTCACCAGACTTTTCTCCATAAAGAACAAAAAGAGAAGATGGAGTTGTTATGGTAAAATCCAGGAAGGAAATTAATTTCAATCAGTGCTTAAATGATTATTCTAATTTCAATTTTGATGACTGTCACCTCTAAGAGGCACACAGAGTGAGACAGTTAATGCAAAGGTGATGTTGCAGATGGAAGAAACACTATCATTTGCTTTTTCATCTGTCTAATAAAGTGTTCTGAGACAGTATGACAGCATAGCACAGAAATTTCTTTGTGGCATGAAACTCTGAGCTGACAGGAGTTCATTGAGGATTTGATGCATGCATTAGTCAGTAATGCTGTACTGCCTGTTATACCTTAAGAGTTTAATTAACAAATTCAGTATCCATAAGCTGATAAAGGGACATTCAGCATAGCTTGCAAAATAAATAATACAGTCAAAAATTAATAATTCTGATTACCCTCATAGCCCCTGGGCCAGTACTTACACACAACCTTACATTTTGCAAGTAGTTTCATTAGATCCATCAGGACAGACTGCGCAAGTGAATATCCGTGTCTGTTCAACTGCCTGCCACCTGCAACCTGGTTGGGTTGGCCCAGGGAGCGTGTGGAAAGTTTTATGCCTTCTCCTATTGAAGGGAATGGTTTGAAAACGTGATAGTGCAATTAACCCCTCTGTAGATCTTCTCTGAGGGGCTGAGAGTGACAAATTTACATCCTGGTTTAATTTGCTGCCAGACTGGTTTAGAAATGGCATGAGCAGGCTGCCCTGATAGCACCATTTGTCAGGAAGAGGTGCTCCAAGAGAAGATAAACGACTTGTAATCTCGAAAGAGAAGGGGTGCATTTTCTGCAGCCTAGAGTGCAATACCCTTTCCTTCTGTATGCTTAATCCCTTAACTTCAGCCATTTCCTGCTCATTCGGCTACCTCTAATAGTCCTAGTTGTTCTGATTGACTTCATATCAGTTCTGTGGATTTCACAGGATGACAAAAATTAGCTGCAGCAATACTATATTCCCTCTCTGGACCCAAATGAAGAGAGCAGGCAAAGGAAAATGGAAGGCAGGAAAGGAAAGTTCACAAAAGGAACCTTTGGGATCACAAATTTGTCAGATCAGTGGTCATTTTAACTAGCTGTGAAATTATCTATGATACCAACCTGTTTCACAGGGATCTTATCAGGATTCATTAGATACAGTCCTTTGAAGACGGAAACTCCAAAGTGGTAGTATTCTGCTGACCCCATAATCCTCTCCAGGTTCCTAAGTGTCAGTAGAGGAATCTCTGGGGAAAGCAGTTGTTTTCAAACTGCAATTACTTACAATTTATTGTGCATACAATAAATTATTGCATCTATTATATATGCTTGAGTTTATATCTGCTTGGGTTTTCTTTACTGCATTTTTTCTTCTCTTTAGTTTGGTTATAGGATCTCAAGATGAAATTAATTTCTTCAGTTTGTGGTGAGGCTACCCTGGGGATGACTCACCTGAGCCTTTGTGTGCACCAGTGCATAATTGCTGGTCTCACTGGAATTTAAAAGTGCTATTCCAGGGCTTCTTGATGTGTGAATTAGGTCTCTTGGTACATCTGTAATGTTAGCTTGGAGTTTGTTTGTGGTTTAGGTCTGTTTTATAATCCTGAAAAGCTTCTGATGTATAAATGCATCATTAATTTTCAAGAGTGTGTATTCTGTTAAAGGGCTAAGGTAAATAGATCAGGCATTTTTTAAATTTCATTTGAAGTCTTCACGTGAGCTGCATTTCTAGAAGAGTTCCAATTATGTGGAGCATTGAAAGCTGGGCAAAAAAGCAATGGAGTAAGATGTTTCTTCTTCACGGCTTCCAGCAGTGCTGATAAATGCCCATGAGGGGTTCATATCAGAAACAGATGAGGGGTCTCAGTTCACTACTCTTCCTGGTTTTGAGTAGGAGGTCACTTTGGGCTCAATTCTGGCCGTTTTTCTTGCTGGGTAGCACTTATCTCTAGAATTAGTTTCACTGATTTCAGTTAAGTCATTCGGTTGTATGATGATCACTTCTTTCACTGTTGTCCTCTCTCCAGGGAATTTGTGTTAGGCTTTTTAAAATTCAGGTAAAGCAAATGGCTACACTATTTCGAGTAACTTTGAAATAAGGTCTGAAAAATCTCACTTTTCTATGTCTCCATTTTGTGGCACCACTGAGCACCACTGCTTTTAGCTGTGTATTGCCTAATGCCACAGGGACACGCTCCCAGCCAGCAGAGCTCAATGCCATTCCATGGAGTTTAGCAGACTTTCAGCTACTCACATCAGCAATGAGTAATGTGTAGCCTTTAAAGTACACGAGTATGTGATCAGCAAAATGAGTGGGTTGTATCTGCCAATCGTATAAATTCCTGGATTTATATGAGGGCTGAATTTATGGCATCTATTTACCTGGGGCCTCAAGGCTGCCCCCATTACTCAGTTTGAGCAGGATGCTGAAACTGTGTTATTCCACTGACCCTGGATTAAATTCACTGCTGCTGTAAGAGCATATAACTAACTCCTTGAGTTCCAGGGAAGTGACACTGGGTTACACCATCCATGGACTCATTTCTATGATTTCATCCACAATTCCAGCACAACTGGATAGAGAAACAAAGCTGAAGCAGAATGTAATAGCTTATAGAGTGAGCAGTAAGGCTGGAAAAGGTGACCGGATATGTATGAATGAATGAATGAATGAATGAACTTAATTCTGATTCATATTAAAGACTCTGCAAGTCTATAGATTTCAAAGATGAGGCAATACATTTTACAGGAGGCATAGTGCACTTGGTTTGAGAGGAGATGATGAATGAATCTGTACTTCCATTTGCATTTCCATGGTGTGAAAGGTATCTATAGGTTTTTAGTGAATGTGCGCTGTTGTATACATCCTTACCTATACAGTTGAGGATATGTCGTGCTTTGTGTTGTGTGGCAAGTTTCTGTGATGCTCAGGCCCAGCAAAGTAGATATTCTGTGTAGGTTCAGGTAAATTAGTGCTGATGGTTTTGGTTCAGCTTGATGTGATATCAACTAATTTTGTTGATGGAGCAATTATTTGCACCATCTAGTTTACTACACCTCATTACTCCCACCTCAGTTTCTAGTTTGCTGTAAAATGGCAGCAGGAGGGATAAATTACAGAACTCTGTGGGAGAAGCAGAAAGCTGTGCAAGATTTTCAGAGAAATATTCGGGACTCAGGGTATCTGGACAGGTGTGGTGGACAATCAGGGATTGCCGGAAAAGTGCAGAAGCTGGATATTTCTGCTGAAAAGGTTAGCAGTGGTATGACACTCATTCTGTAGTTCTACTTTCTGATATTATCAGGCTTCATTCTTCAGTGAGGTGCATAGTATCTATCCTCATTCCTCTTCGATTAAATGAAGAGCTTCTGAATCTTCTTTTGGAGCCCAGATTCTATGGCATTCTTTTCTCGTTATCTCCAACAATGGGATAGAAAGCTCTTGTAACTAAAATAAGACTGGGAGAAAACCTTCAGCTTTACACAGAACAAGAACTTATAAAGGAACATTCTTTGGCTGATCACCCAGCTAAGACACAGTAGCAGTCAAGATCTCTCAGGAAAAAATGAAAGCCCATATTGGAGAGGCGCCTGGGATGATAACAGAGTGAAAAGGGCAAAAAAGGGAGGACTCGAATTTTAAACTCATTTAAGACTGTTAACTTTGTTTAGAGTAGACAAACAGTCCAGTTATGACAGCTTAAGAGCTGATGCTCTTAGTTGAGTGCCTGTAACTGTCTTTGTATAAACTTTTAAACCAAAAGGAACAGGTCAAAGCTAGGTCACACTGGGAGATTTGATATGAGTATTAAATACACTTTAGCCTCTCTAAGTGTCTATAGATATGCCACGCATTTAAATTTGTGAAAATGTAGATAGGCTTCAGGTGTCTATGTACATGTGTCTGGGGCCTCTTGAGATGCTGTAGGGTTCCTGAGATACCCACTTGGAACTGGTACATCTAACACAGAGCCTTTGGGATACCCATGTCTGCAGTGGTAACTGAACTCCAGGCAGGCTGTCCCAGGGCATCTCAGATGGCAATCCATGAGATGCTCAGGAAGCTGCACTGAGATCCTGGGCAGTACAGTCAGAAGAGCCGCTGGATCAGCTCTGTTTGTCACAAAATGATTCAGAAGGCAGGTGGCAACCATGCATCGTTTTGGATGTGACACAAGCCTTACAGTAGATGTGTACCCTTTTTGATGTTCTGTTTAGAAGTCAGCACAGGCTTGATAGGGAGTGTAAAATGGCCCTGAGCACTTACCTTTGGACAACTACATTACCGTGCAGCCTCCACTGCTGTATTCACCAATTTTACTGTTGACAAAACCAGGATTTTAGGTACCTAATCCGTGCAGACACCTCCACGGAAACAGTGAAAATTGGGCATGGCTATCCCAGTTTAAACCTGGCCCTTTGCCTCAGCCCTGAAACAGAGAGGTCATGCAGAGAGGCTGGTTTGGCCAATGAGTTGTGCTCTGGCAGGTCACTGACTCCTGCACCTGAAGCTGCTCTTTCTTGCTGGGGATTGCTCTTGCATGCCCAAGCATCCATGTGTTGGAAGAAGCCAAAGGGTTTAAGGGCAGCTGTGAGCACTGGTCAAAGCTGCAAAGGCTTTTGTATCCTGAGAGCAGATGCTGAAGAATTGGATCCCATGAGCTTGGACTTGTGTTCTTTTTAAAATATGAGATATGCATAAAAATTCCCACTGTGTGATGGCAGCAAAGAGACAACATATTCAAGGAGCACCAAAGTTTTCATCTTTTCACTGTCTGTCTGTGAGCAGTAAGGTGGAGTAATGCCATAATAGAATAATTACCATAATATTCTTTAACCATGGGAGTCTCACTGATAGCTAAGCATATTTAAATTAGGGTATGTCATTTCTCATGATGCAGTGAAAGAGGGTACTGTTGTCTGCCAGTATCCATAACTTTACAGGTAATTGCAGCTATGTATGAGCCATGCTCTTGTTTGATTAAATTTGTTTACCCAATAATTGAAGGCTTATTGTAGTATAATTGTAATTGTAGTATACTGTGTTATTTCTTAACAATGGAAAAGTAAAGGCTAAAGGGTATCCAGTGGAACAAACTACCTCCTGCATGAAAATAAATTGTCCAGTTGCTGTTATAAACAAGAAGCATTGTGTTCTGCCAGACTTGTAACAAAGAAATCATTATGTCTGGCCTGTGTATTGAAGAACAATGATCTCTATTTCCAAAATTAAAACCATAATTAACCTATTATTATGAGTCCACAACACAAGAATGAAGAAAATGATAGTGTTAGGCCCCTCTGAGTCTCAGATCCCCAATTAGCAACCCCTGAATCAGTGGTTCAGATTTTTCCCACATGAAGATTGCTTCATGCCTGACTCTCTGTTGGTTATGGAGGCATCAGCCCATGGTCTGAGTCACTGAAATGCTTCTCTTGTTACCTACCTGCTATGCAGGATATTGCCAAGAAAGGCAAAGTGTTATAGGGATGTACCTCAAACACCTAGGGAAGCAACTTAGGCTCTGTTAGTTACTGGAAACCAGAAAATTATACAGGAGCCCTCTCACCGGTAAACAGTGGACAAAGAATTTTTTTTTAGCTAATAGGCTGAAAATCACTTCTTTAGGCTGAAATCACTTCTCATGCCCTACTTCAGGGCCGCATTTCACCTTGCTTTGGATATTGCTGGGAGTCTTGGTCTTGATCATTCTGTTGTAATAGAATTGTGGGAAATAGAGTAAGAAAAGACAAAGGTGACATTTCAAGATTAGTGGTAGCACGAAGCAAATTCTCTAAATTACAACTGAGAACATACTGATGTGTGTGTGTATTTGTTCACATCCCTATTACTGTCAGACGTTAAGGCAAAGATTTCAAAAGTCTTATGTTTCATATGTGTTATTAATGCATCATTGAATTTAAAATGAAGACATTGTTCGGGTCATCTGGACACAGTGATAAATAGCAAAGGTCAGTAAAATGTCTCCAGGTAGATCTTCAATATCACCTAAGCTTCTATAGAGAATGAGTGAAAACACCACAGCTAAAGAATTCGCTACGTTATTTAAACTGGCTGATGGTGCAAAAGCAACTTCAAATTTTGAAATACAAAACTGAAGTGAGTCAGAAAATAAAGAGAACAATTTTAATGTGACTCACCCACTCACATCCTACCTCCCGGTTTAAGGCTGTAACCCACTGTGCAGTCTGGAATACCCTGCACGGGTAGGGTCAAAACAAAAGCCAGATGACTAGGTTTCTTCTTTTTGTAATGAAAACTTTGAGGAAAAAACATGATCCAGAGCAAGAAATAAAGAAGTTCCAGGTAAAATATGTTTTACTGACATCATATTATGACCTAATTTCCTATCCCATCAGTTGTTCATGTAGCTTCATTCTTCCTCTGCACTTCCGGTTTTCTGCCTCCTGTAGTACCTTCGAAGGGACTCCTTCAACCCCTGCCTTCCTCAAACGGATCCTTCCTTGTGCTCAGGTCAGTTCAGCAGCCGCATCACTTTCTGCCCTGCACGCCTGTGTTTTCCTGGTGAGCAGCTGTAATGCTGCTCAGCCACTGAGGCCGGTGTCAAAGAGATCTCAGAACAGGTTTTCTTTTAGTAGATGTTCCTTTGCTTCCTGGCCCTGCGATCGTAGTTGCCTTAGCGTGCGTGGTCTAGATTGGAACAGTCACACAGTAGGAACATTGCTCTGCTCTGATGTCTGCTCCAAACTGGGACGCTCAGCTGTGAGCCCAACTGTCCACTAGTCCAGTGAAATGTCACGGTCCTGGACCCTGGTATTTGGAGTACAGGACTCTCCCTGTCCCTTTGCATGTGTTTGTTTTACTTCCAGGTCACAGCATATGCATGAAATAAATCACTTGCTTGGGTAGACATAGACATTGATGCACACACCTGGAGATTCATCCCAAGAATTCACTTTTTGATTCTGACTACATTAGATAGCTCTTTGCTCTGCTTTCTGAGGATCCCTGTATGGGATCCTTGTTTTCAGGATACACTTGCAGTGGGAGGACTATTTCCATATCGAGAAGTCTGTACATGCTGACTGGCAGCTCAGGATCTGTCTGCTGAATGCCTGCTTTGTACACACTTATATTTTTCCCCCACCAAATTGGGGTGAAAGTGGCCATCAAGGTGGAAATTTGCTAGGACAGCTCACTACCTGTTTTCCAGCATGATAGCACAAGTTTTGTTCCTCTAACAAAGATGAAAACGTTTATGTTTTGCATTTTTTTTCCAAATTGGGAGGCTCCAGTGTTTCTTTGGATCACTGGGAAACAAGGAGAGTAAATTTTATTTGGAAAAGAGTAGGAAAGGTGTTATTCTTGTCTAAATGAATAAATGAAGGAACTAGGAATGCAAACATGCACATCCTGAGAAAGGGTAAAATTAGAAACTGGCTACAGATGGGATGGAAGGGACATGCTAGTTTTAGTGCTAGGTCTTCTGTGTTTTATTTTTTCTTTTGCTAGATGCCCTTAGTGAGTTATATTGTTTAGCATATCCAGAAAATGAGAAATTTGTACAAATAAAGGATTGTTTATTTGTGCTTCCTTCAGCTGAATCCCATTTGTGGCCATATCCATCTCATCCTTGGCAGTGTTGCTGTGTGGCTGTTATAGGCTTCATAGGTATGTAGGTGTGGGAACATTTTTCTGAAACTTATTTTTTTGAAGCTTTGATCATTCTCAGTGCTTTTGTCTGAACAATTTCTAGTTATACCACTTCATTCTTGAATTGTGGTACCTTAAGGGGACATTTTACTTCAGCTGATACTTCTGGCAGTACTGAATAGAACAGAAGAGTTGTTTCATATATATTACAGACTGTATTTCTGCATGCGTGTCCCAGTATGATGTTTGCTTTCTTTGTGACATGACACTGTTTACACTGAGCTGTGAATTACCACTGCTGCCTAAGGGGCCTTTTCTTCTTACTCTCTGAATTTGTATGCTTCTGCCTTCATGTGGTGCTCTGCATTTTCCTCTTTGATTTTCATCTTGCTGCTTTTCAGAAGCCCACAGGAACCGTCTCAGCCTTTGGCCACAGCCTTCTGGAGACTTGTTCTTGTGCTCAGCTGAGGAAGGAGACTGTGGGAGCTTCAGGCCAGCTTCAGCAGAGCTTGTGCAAGGGAACATGTGTTTGTACCGACAGCTTTATATAGAATTGTAAGTCACTGTTACTGCTTGCACAAAAAGTCATGTGCAAAGACAGCTTGACTACAGATCTGTCACTGTATTAAATCAAGGTAAAAGCTGTTTAAGACAATACACAGTGCTGTCAATGCATCCTTTAAGTAATCCTCTGAGCGCTTTTCATCACCTTTTGCCTTATAGCAAGCACAGGGTGTCCACTTTTCAAATTAATTCCTTATTAGAAATTCCTTATGATACTGTCAAATGTTCTTAAAACATGTTCTTAAAAAAATGTTCTTAAACACTGCTCTCCCACAAGGGGAGATGGTTGAAGGATGAGGAGGGTGCTTCTGCAGCTCCCCCTTGTAGCAATGAATAATACAATGCATGGTGCTGCTACTGTGATTTTTATGAAGTAACCTTTCAGTAAAACTGGTTACAAAACACGCTAAGTGTGATTTATGGGCCAGAAATTATGACTATCCAGCATTCCTGAGTGATGGATTATTTATTCTTGTAGTCAGAAGACAAAGTTTTCTATATTGAAAAATAGCTGATACCTCTTTAATTACAGCCTAAGTAGAATGTGCACATTGTGCTTTTTAACCACCCACTGACAGACACTAAAGTGCAGCGGACCTGCATTTCCTAATGTATGAAATTGCTCCTAGGATCCTGCAGGACCCATGAGAAAATTGCAAAGAATTCTTACTTATCCCTGAGCAAGTCTGTCTCGGCTGAATAAAACTTCTAAGTCTTTCTAAAAGCTTCATTCTTAAGATCTTATATTGAGATGGCCCCCTAATGGTGCATCAGAATTTCAGCTTAAGGTGCCCAGCTGACTTTCAAATACTTACTTCTAATTATCCTTCTTTTCTTTCCCCTGGGATTAATTTTGAAAATGTAAGTCTCTGGGTATATGTGCTTAAGAAATTGTCTTGTGTTGACATTTCTCGCTTGTATAAAAAAGGAAAACAAACCAAAACAAGAATTTGATATCTCAAGCAAGATTTCTACTGCCATGAGAATACTTGTTTTTCTTTTTCTTTCCCTCTAAGCAGCAAGCACAATATGTCTAGACTTCAGTAATGCACTTGGCACAGCAAATGTAAGGTTGTAGGAAACAGGCTGTGAAAAGAAACCACAGATGAGGGATGCTAATTGCATTTTTTTGATGCACTACTGGAGCTCAGATAATGCCAGCAAGGTAAAAGTATTCATAAGGAGTAGAATATGTGCTCTTGCTCAAGATTATCTGGGAAGCTATCACCAAAAGGTACTCCAAAGAGGATTTGTCAGGATGGAGAGTAGCAGGTGGCTCAGCCCTCACTATTCATTACTTATAACGTAAACAACTTAATTAACATTCAAGAAGACTGTTCATTTATTACAACTCCCATTAGGAAGCGAGCTGAGCATCTGTAGTGAGAAGAATAATACGGAAATAGCACAATATATTCCAAAGGTGTAGAAATGGGCCAAATCTGTAGCCCACGAGGTCAGGCTCTACCCTTGGGATTCTTTTCAAAGATGACTACAAGAGACTAAAATGTGTGAATGATCTCCCACAGGCTTTCAAGGTTATTTAAACTATAATTTTGGCTCATCTAATATCTTCCCTCTTTTAGAGGGGTTTGATCCAAAATGCAGTCTCCACCAGTCCTTCCATCCCTGACTCCAGTCAGACACATGAGCATGAGACTTCCAAATCACACAGTCTTGTTCTCAGCAGAACTGGGTTATTTATCCTATGTGAGGCACATCTACAGAACAGAAGGCAGAGGCTGGTGGGTAGAAAAGTGTTTTAGAAAGATGTAACTAGAATCTGGAAAAAATAGAAGCTCATCACACTGTGAATGGTCAAAGTTACTCTTCAATGGAAGTGACACACTAGAAGAGCAGTAATATCTCAGATATTATTACTGAATAGAGGGACAGCAGGAAATAAGCATCTGACATGGGAGACATCATCACCAACCATGACAGAATTGTACTCTTCAGCCACTGTTCAAGAAATCTCCTGGTTTAGATACCTCCTTGCTCATTATTTGGTCTCTGACTTGCAAAACCAGATGCTTTTTTATCAGCTAGTTTAGGAGTAACAATGGGAGGAAAGGGTTGATAGAAGGATGACCATGAGTTTATTATTTTGGACATTACTTTTCCAATAACTAGCAGGGATATGCTGTTATCCATCAGTGTCTTGTGGACATAGTTCACCCATTTTTAGTCCCCTCCTGCTGTCTGAAACCGTAAATCCTGTTTCCAGAGAACAGAATTAGAGTAGCTATAGGAGAGACTCTGTTGTAATTTACTCACTGAAGGTTTATTTTATGAGCAAAACATCACTGTGAAAAATAACCTCCTTTACCATTTGGAATTGTGCTTTTTCTGTAAGATGTTTTTTCAGTTTCTTCATTGTTCAACTTTGACAGCAGACTAAACCAATGCATAATTTCTTATAAAAAAGGAACACAGCCCTGTGCAGATTATGCTGATTGCCATAAGAAATATTATCCACATTTTCCTTTTTCATGGCAGCTTCCTTTATGAACTGCTATGTATTTAAACAGTACATGGATGATATAGTAAGGATTTAATAATTTGCAGTTCCTTGATATCATGCTCTGGGAAAACACCAGAGTTTTACTAGAGCAAGGTGTTGGTGGCTGTACTGGCTCCCCCTGGATAATGTCTGTATGAACATCTGTAGAGCTTTAATAACCTGTTTAGACACAGGTGTACTGGAGTAGACTATAAGTGAGTAGAGATTACTTCATGCATAGATTAAACAATAGTGACAGCATGCTGTTCAGCTTCTTGCTTATCTGCAGCCAGCCAGCAGTCTGCTCCCTTCTCTGCATTAATTTGCCTCATCTCTGGTTTCCTTCTATATGCACATCAAGAACTAAATTAATTGAATCCCCTTGTTTTAATTCTAGTGCTTTATTCCCTTTATACAAGAAAATGTGGTTGCTGTTACTAGTTTAATTTTGTTCACATTGTCCTTTTAAAGGTAGCACCCCAGCTGACAACTTTTTTCTCTCCTGTCCTTGCTATATTGCCTCACATTTTTGTGGTACCTGCAGAATTTGTTCTGCCTCCACAGCAGTGACTACAGAAGAAGCTGTGCTGCCAATTTTATCCAAGAGAGACTGCTTACCCTACCCTCTTTTCCCCAGGCTGAGGTTCCATGATTAGAGGTGGGTCTGCTAGTAAGACTGTTTCATTTCACTTTATTTTACATGGACATTGTTAGTACTCTTAAACACGGTATAGAACACTATCAACAAGAATTCCATCTGCACAGGAAAACACAGAAATTTCTGTGTCAAACCAATCAACGGGTACTCTTGCTTTTTAAATGCAATTAGCATTCCAGATCTGAAAGGGCAGGCCTAAACCCACTAGGAGTATCACAGTGAAGTTAGGAGAGGAAGATGTAAGGGACAGATGGGTTATTAAAATGGTGAACAAACATGCTGACTTAATTTCTCTTTATATTATGAGTGTGCTTGCTTGTAAGATTGCAAGGTCTTTAATGAGTAATCGTTGTGCTAAATAACAGCAGTGAAGTAGCAGATCTGAGCCTGAAAATGTGACCAAGCCCTTGCTGATGGACTTAGGAAAGACTGAAGCTGCAGCTGATGCTTGCAGAATGTCACTTTGAAGAGTAGCTCCCATGATCAGCTGTTATGTCATCCTATGCAGAGGTTTTTGTTTGAATTTGTGCAACTTCATGTGAACCATGCGAACCAGTGCTGTCTCTGCAAATAACAATGCATAGCAATTAAGTACAAGTGTCATGGTAAATTCATGCTGCATCAGAAAGTTAAGCCTTCAATAAGTTTCAGAGCCCAAAACCACAGAAACAAAAAATAATTATAGTGACTCATGAGGGCTATAGAGGAATTCTTCTGAATTAATAACAATATTCATGTGCTGCTTTCCCGTCAGCACATCAACCACAAGTACCCAGAGGCTGTTGGTAGAGACACAAGACCTTCATTGTGGGGGATTACTGGTGATGATGATGGTCCCATTCTGCTGATGGGTTCTTCTGCTGCCACTTTTCTACAGGGTACAGCAAAACCTGTCATTTATTTAGTGCATTGGTCAGCGTGACAACTCTGTTGTGGTGGCTCAGAATAAAGCTGCTGGGACAAATTCAGTGAAGGGTTCAGCAGTTCAGCACTTAAACTCTTTAACACTGAATTCCCTTATTCAGATCTTCAGGTGAGAGAACAAGCTACAGCTTGGTCAGACAGGTCTGGAGCCTGGGACATAGCAGTTGTTTGCATTTTTCTGTCTCTTTGTTACTGATGACAATTTGTTGAGCAGCCTAACTGTCAGAAATAGCATTCAATTTGTGTTTATCTACTGGCCTTAAATGATATTTAGTATTTTATTTCAGATATATTCTTTAATAATGAGCACACTATGAATTTGGCTTATAATTAATGTCCATTCAATTTAAGTCCCATTTTAAGAAAAGCTGTTCATAATCCTCTGGGAATCACTTAAAATTGACTCTTAAGAGTTTGAGGTATTTTTAAACTGGGAAACAACTGTCAGGAGAGAAGTTTCACACAGATTTAGTCACAGCTACTCCTACTACTTTATCAGATCTTGTCCAGTAAGGTCCTATGAGTTCTCACTAGCCCTCACTAGCATGCGAGATCATTGACTCCTGATTGTACACATTTATTACTGGGTGGGCAAAAGGCATCATTGCATTACACTTGGCCTGCAAAGGTCCATATTCTCCTTCAGTTTCTTGGGAGTCCCAATTGAGCAGTTCACCTACCAGCAGGGTAGACTACATTCTATGCCAAGACTTGAGAAAATTTTAGTTGCCCAACTGAGTTGGATGTACTTTTTAGTGCTTCACCATGGCTGTAAGCAATAGTATCAAACACTTTATTGTGTGGGAAGAAGCAACATGGGAGCCAGCAACTTCCTCTTCATTTCCAGGAAAGAGGTAACATGGTTTTTCAGGTACCAGTGCCATACATTATTACTGCCATCGGCTATATTCTGTTTACATTTTAATTCCTTGCCGAAAGTGACAGTATTGCAAGTCCTGCTCTTGGTAAGGCAGACTTGTCACTGCCTCTTGGGCAAGCAGGGAATTTGTAATAAAGGTTTTTGTGACCATGTATAACAGAGCCCACGTTTGTATCCTAAATTATCTTCTTTTCCCTTCTTCCTCTTTCTTTTCCCTCAGTCTCTAGCTCCCAAACTACTTGATACTGCTTTTCCAGTCTTCTGTTTATCTTTGCCAGATGAATGGCATTCCTTTGACCCCTCCAAGTATTGTAGTAGAGAAAAACTGAGATCAGGGACACTGTGAGCATAGCATCTAGTTTTGCTTTTTCCTTTTTTTAAAAAATTCCTTTCTGAACACTCTTGTTCATTTCTACAGATTTTGTTTGTGCTTCTATCAAAAGCCATTCTTCCATACCAAACATCCTTGCCATTTAGCTCCTATATTTAATCAAGGCAGGGAAAAGACACAATCCTACTGGTTAGTTTTAAGAGTTGCAGACAAATCTTCCCTGAGTTCAACTACTCATGTGGTCCAGCTGCTGACCTAGTTTGTTGAATCCAAGTAGGGATGCTTCATCTGGCCAAAAAACTATCCTTGGAGGAAGTAAATTGAACGCTAAATTCTTCCCAAGCAGCTGAACATCCCTGTCTGCCCACCAGCACCGCAGATGGAGGAGTGGCTGCAGCTGCAGGAGAGGGTTTGAAGCACTGTGTTCCCCTTTCTGTTGTGATGCCAGCTCCTCTCAGCCCAGAACTGCTACTTGTGCCTCATCTTTTGGTGCCAGCTTCTGAGTCTGGCAGCATGAGGATTTCTCCTTCCCTCTCTCTACAGCCCTTCAGCATCACCCAGAGCCTCAGTGCTGTGCACAAGTTCTGCAACCTCTACTGCTCCAAGACAAACTCCTCCTCAGCTGCTGCTGCCAAAAAGGTGGGGAGATGTTGGTGGAGGAATTTGACTGCTTCTGCTTGGATCAGTAGTGGGAGACTGAGACCAGACCACTCTGGAGGAGGGTGTAGACAAGTAATGAGATGGAGCTGGGAGCTCACAAATAGTCACCCCTGCTCCAGTCTCCCACTACTAGGTGTCCCTCACAGGCACTCAGCACACCCTGCTTTGCTCTGTCACCCATTCAGACTCCATTGTGTGTGAGGAGTGTTACGTGTGTGTGATGCTCATCTCTGTAAAATTCAGCCTTTTGGTCTTCTCAACAGCAAAAATATAATAAATGCATAAAATCAGGGTTTGGTTACAGAACATTTTGATTAATTCTCATGAACATTAGAAGCAAACTGTGGGAGCCTTAAAAACCATGTGGTTAGACTACTGCATCTATATATATCATTAGAGACAAAGCTCTTACAAAGCAAACTGTAGGAGACCATCCTACGTTGCTGTCTGGATGATTAGGATATTCCTTGGAAAGTCACTGAGGCCTGTCACTCAGGTGTCCTCAGCCTGAGAGACAGGCTCAGTGTGTCTTTTTTAAGGTCAAACTCACTGTGAGAAACAGAAATAGTGAACAGGGAGGGGAACTGACTCCTGCCACCTGTTCTAGTCCATGCTCCACAGTGGGTGGGCTGCTACCCCCGTGACAGCTGTCATTGGGCAAAACATGGCAACAGAGCACATATGGTGAGGTGTGTTGGTTCCTCAAAATGTTTCTGTAAAGGGTAAGTCCATTTCTGAGCTGCAAGTCAGTGTGTAGCATAACCTGTGTTTCACTGGTATGCCATTCTAACCTCTAACATACCCAGAATGATATCACAGGATTTGGTTTGTCCTCTGAGCAGTGGAGATTCTCCCCTCTGTTGAGTCAGAGAGAAGAATCAGAATAGGAATTTAAGTAAAATTGGACAGAAGTTTGTAATTTTTATACTTCTGTAGATTTATCGTTGTGGATACTCTTTTGCTAGGTTCCCAGTGTGGGTGTAAGTTATGTTCTCTTCTGTCTGTGAAGCTATGAAATGATTCCCTTCCCCAGTAAAAACAGGGACACCATCACTGTGAAAAACACATACTTAGATGATCTATTTTTCTGGTTTTTATTAACTCAACGTTGTCTCCTACAAATACAATTTGTCATTCACCAGAAGACTTGAAATGTAGACTTAAGTTACACATAGGTATAAAAAGCATAAAACAGCACACACAGTACCACGGCTTAGACCAGAAAACACTGTGTTGTCCACAGATAAAAGCATTATTCAAGCTCAGCTTAGTTGCCTTCTGCCTCAGGGATTCAGTTTTCAAAGCTGCAGATGCTTCTGCTTCTTATCCCCATCATCTGAACCCCTGCTGACCCTCTCCTGATGTTTCTCGCCCATGTCTGGAGCGTGGACCGGGAAAACACAGGGCAATCCCATCCTGCTCCACCAGAGGTTGTAAAACCTTGGGCTCCTACTGTCTCTTTAGAAATGTTTTCCTCTTTCTCTTAATTATATACAATATATGAAGGGATACGATTTTTGTCTTTGATTTAGACATATCTCTTGCCTCATACTTAAACAATAACTTGAAAAATATTTTACTAAGAAAAAGAACATTGTTCATCTGAATGTCATTCATTATTATATTGCTATATTTTATACCCTATTATTAATATATACAAAATTTCTTAATTGCCTTTTACAGATGCATGGAAGCATATAATATAACAGTTTTAAAGTATCCCATCTTTAATTTTTTTTTCCTTGGCTCATGTCAATCTCTTTAATAAACTATGGTTGCTTGGAGAATATAGGAAGTATTTGGAATGTTGTTAAAAGTTTAATAATAACTGGTAGCATTGTCCATTTGCGGCCTGAATGGTTGGAACACCTGTCAGGGCGATCTGGTAGAGATAGCAGCATCATAAGACTTAAACAATCATGGAGGGCCATTAATGTGCAGTGTCAACGGGTGCCAGGTCCTGTTCTTTGTTCGGGGCTTTCCTTTTCTTCGGCTGCGTCTTGTTGTTGTTTTCCCTCTGTTCTCGGTTTTGTCTTCGGGCTGCTCGCCCCTTGCTTTCCTGTCTTGTCTCCTTGCTTTCATCTTTGTTGGACTTTTTTCTTTTCTCCTCCCTATTTTTTTTCCCTGAAAAAAATCGTGACACATTAGAAGATTTGCTTAGGCTATTGCAATTTCTGAATCCCTCTCTTTGCCATAAGTTGTGAAACCAGCCTTGGATTAGCACCTCCCATTAGGATCTGGACACTAGTATTAGTATTTGTAAATGTCCAATCACCACACCCGCATCCCAGGGCATTCTTGGTATAGCAACATGAATCCCATGGCAAAGTGTCTGCTCCAGCACAGGTATGTGATGGTCTTCAGACTAAAATGTGGTGTCTCAAGTCAAACTTTGGACAATTGTAACAAAATTAGGTATTCAACTACTTTATTGCTTTAAATAAGGTAAGATGTTGAGGATTTTGTTGCTGCTGCAGACCTCTCCAATAAAGCATCCTGTCCCCTTAGGAACATTAAAACTTTGTATATTGGCTGTGGATATGATTTAATAGAGTGCATTTATGCTTGCCCATAAGGAAGAAATTCTTTATGGTGAGTGTGGTGCGGCACTGGAACAGGTTGCCCACAGAAGCTGTGGATACCTCATCACTGGAAGTGCTCAAAGTCAGGCTGGATGGGGCCCTGAGCAACCTGATCTACTGAAAGATGTCGCTACCCATGGCAGAGATGATCTTCAAAGATCCCTTTCAACCAAAACATTTCCGTGATTCTATTTATTCTATTTGCTTAACAAACCAGTGCAGGAATGACATTGGCTTGAACTTGTAAGTACACACAAGCCTGAAACAGATTAGATTTTTTGTCTATGTGTAACTACTGAGCTGTGCAGCTGAAATTCATCTGTATGAATCCCAATTATATCTTCAAAGGCAACCTCTCTGGAGGCTTTCCTGATAGAATGTCATGCTGACCCATATTCCTTCTCACATGGAGAAACTTCTGGACAAGTATTGGAAAACATCTGGCCAAACTCTCTTTTATGATATCCCAATAATGATTCTAGTGAAAGTAATATATCCTTCTTTGTTACAGAAAGAGTACTTTTTGTTTTTAAATTTTAACAGAGATAATCCAGGCTTTCCTTCACTGGTGAAGGGGCAGTTACACAAACCTGGCAATAACTCTTGCTGTTGAGGGTGCTGAATGCAGTGAATTTTGCCCATTCCTGCCTCAAAACCAAAGGTGGGGGTTTTTGATGCCTCACTGAGCTCTGTGGGAATATGTCACAGTGAGGGAGCAGATGCAGGGGAAGTGGTTTTGTTCTGAGAACAGATAACCATCCAAGGAGGTGCAGGTCAGAAAAAGGAAGAGAGATTCAGAGGGAGTGAAGAGAATGCAGAAAGCAAGGAGCAAGATCAAGATGTGAGAATATGCTGTATCTTCTTGTTGTGTAGCTTTATGGGAATATTTTACAGCTTCTCCATTTTTTACCACCACTGCCTGGGATCGGAGAGCAAGACAAGGTTTAGATGCACACATTTAGTCAAGTTAGTCAAGCAGGGACCAATATCTGCCTTTATCATTTGTTTTTTCTGAAACATGAAGTAAAAATTTAAATGTAAAATCACAACTTAAATTTCAGGGAACCAGTCAGAGATTACCTGACTCTACACCCACATACCTGCAGAATCCATCTCTGAATTTGGCAATGCCATCTAAGATGTGCAGAGGTGAGCAGGGTAGACCTGCAGAACTGGCATGGGAGGCTCAGCAAGAGCTACCACCACTGGGAGAACTGGGAGAGCTCCATGCTGAAGTAAGGCTGCATCTTACCCAGCTGTAATGCTGTCTCTTACTAATGGATAAATGACAGTATGGGATTTCTTTCCAGTGGTTTGTAAATACTGTTGGCCCAAGATGAAATGTTATTTGAATGGAAACTGTCCAGACATTCAGTGTTTGACATTACTCACTTGGTGATTAGCCAAAATCATTCAGCTGTGACTTCCCAGCCACAGTTCTTTAAGTGTGTTGGAATGACATGTAATGGTTTCCCATTCAGTCATGGACCAGGATGTATGTATTTATATGTGTGTGGATATACTAAGAATAAGATATCGTTGTCTAGCTAGAGACTTATCTAGGCATGGCTTTACTGTTTCTGTTTTAATCAGACTGGTGTCTTTACAAATGGTGAGGAAAACTGATCTCTGGGGAAATACTTAAAACTGAGTCCTAATTCTCTTCTGCTCTGACGATAGCTAGTTTGGAGTCCTCTGTGCAGTTTTGTATATGGTTTAATGCTACCACCTCCATTCTCTTGACATTTGTGAAAAGATCTGCAATCTAGACCTGTGCTGTTATGGTAAAGCAATATAACATAGAAGGGTTATCTTTGCTGGTCTTTATTTCCTTTCACTACTATATTTAAAAATGGGAATTTTTATATGACAGTGTAATGTTACTCCCAGTCAAGAACAGTCCTTGTTTCAGTTTAGACCCAAGAGAAGATTCTACCAGCAGTCCTCTAGCTAGCATTGGGATATAGCTGGAGCTCCTTTCTTGTGTACATCGCCCTCCCTGTTCATATCCCTTCTCTCTTTTTCCCAGAGATTTGTTCCTGAATATTTTTTCTTCTTTCTTCTATTTCCTGAAACCCACTTCATAGCAGCACATTGAAACGGGCACCAGATGCTGTGGAAATGCATTGGAAATTTGGGGATTTTGCTATCTGTGAAATGAAAAGAGCAAAAATTACATGGGCCACTATGTTTAAAAGTTCATCTCTGATTAAGAGATGGCCTTTCAGTACTTAAAGAGAGCTTATAAAAAAGATGAAGAACAATTCCTTATATGGACAGATAGTGATAGGACAAGGGGGAGAGGTTTTAAACTGAGAGAAGAGATTTAGATTAGATGTTAGGAGGAAATTCCTTATTGTGAGGGTGGTGAGCCACTGAAACGAGTTGTCTGGAGAAGCTACGGATGCCCCATCCCTGGAAATGTTCATGGCCAGTTTAGATGGGGCTTTGAACAACCTGCTCTTGTGGAAGGTGTTCCTGCCCATGGTAGGGGTGCTGGAACTAGATGACCTTTAAAGCCTCTTCCAACCCAAACCATTCTATATTTCTATGACCTACTTTGCCTTTGAAGAGGATGAGAAGGCAAGGCCATTATTAAAACCGGAACTCAGCGAAGAAGTAAACGAGGCAATAACGTGACTTGGAGAAAGCCGTTCTCCTGGCGTGCCGATTGCGTTTACGCAGGGTGCCCTTGCCAGAAGGCTCTCCCGGGCTAAAGCGTGTAACACTTGCGCACGGGTAGCCCTCCATCCCTCGGAGCCCTCCATCCCCCGGAGCCCTCCATCCCCCGGAGCCCTCCATCCC
>VZRO01006415.1:1738465-1793249 GCA_013397915.1 Daphoenositta chrysoptera
CGGCTCCGCGCCAGGCGGGGCGGGGGCGGGGGCGGCTCCCGCAGCCGCGGGTTCCCTGCTCCCTCCCCTCCACTCCTGTCCCCGGCTTCCCGCCCGTGCCCTGCGTATTTTTAGACACCAGATAATGAAACATTTTCCAACAGAGCGTTTTGCTCATGAAGAGGATATATATAATATGAGAGAAGTGTTAGAATCTCATGAATACTTACATATTGCAACTATTGTATTACAAATGTATAATACTTGCAATATATATTGCAATTAAGTAATTATTCGGTGTTAAAATAGCTTTTATGTCAGAACCAAAGATTTGTACAGATGACTGTACTGGAAGAATTGGTGTGCAGGCACTGTGAGTTTTCTGGTACACAGGAGATACTTTGCTGCTTCTAATAATAGCAAATTCCTATACTGAAGAAAATCTAGAGACTTGCTATAATTTTGAGAAGTGCAGTAGTTCAAATTAAATGCAGACATGAAATTACTTTGGATAACAATATAATTACATGTCTAATCAGATTCAAGGTGCTGAGTTCTTATTAATATATTTTATAGCCCCGGGTCAAAGAAATTCCTCTGTCTGTATTTATGCAATCCATGTCTGAATACATCTATAAGTACACAAGCCAGGGTATTTCAGAGAAGCTTTTGCATTATCTCATCAGATGTGGTATTTCCACTAAAGCTATAGCTGTATTTTCTGGATTACAGGGAGGAAGCATTGGCCATGACCTGGGAGGCCTCGGTACTCAATAGCACTATGTGACACACAGTTACTTAGAAAATCATGGCTGGCGTGGCTTAACTACCACAGGTGACAGATTTCCTCTACTTTAAGCATTGTCACTTAGTCCCACCTATTATATTCACTGGAAATTCCCTCAGGGAACTTGGGAGCTGAAATCCCAAAACACCATAGGAAGACATAAAATCTGATTGTGCAAACTGCTTCACTTTGATTGGGGTGGGAGGGGGAGGTGTTACAAGGTAGGCTTCCTGGAAATCCCAGAGGATCTGGCACCAGACACTTGTGATGATTGTGTTTCTTTCATCACTCCCATGAAGAAATTTACTGTGGGAGAGCAAAAGGAGCAAGAGGAGTCGTGGAACTCTCCTGTTGGGATTGCAGGCACTGATGTAATAGGCCCCTCTCTGAAAGGGTCCCGCTGCTTCTACTGTGCCTGTCACCACGGACCACAAATCCTCCCCACTACACTGTAATAAGCTGAAGAGCTGTAATAAAAGACCACAAGCCACTGCTGTAAAGTGCCACAGTGCTCTTTCACACCCCTCACAGCCTTGTCTGACCTCTTGGTGCTTTCCTGGAGCACTGTCAGCACCGGTGCTGCAGAACCAGTGCCCCAACCCCTCTGTACCCCACGAGGTACAGGGACAAAACTTGAGGGTTAAGTGCCACCGTACTGTGTTGCTCTCCTTCCCATCTCTCCGCACCCTTCTCAGAGGCATTTTTAGTCCTCTTAGACAAAAAGTCTGTCACACTTTCCTCGTGATGTGACCTGGACAGCAACAGCATGATGCAAAGAAACCATGCTGAGCAAAGAAACCAGGAAGAGGAGCATGCCCCAGGCTCTGAAGTCCCTTACTGTCAACAATACAGTCATGCCATATTATGCAAATGAGCAGCTCATTCTCATTTTCAAGAAAAGTGACACATTTTTTTCTGGAACATAGCCTGTAACATGTACTCACACTACTTGCCAACAATCCTCCAAACCCCCGGCTGCCCAGTGATGCAACGGACTTTCTCCTTTCTTTCCCAAGCCACAAGTGGCTGATTCATCTGGTATGTCTTTTTGAAGTCTAAACAGCATAACTGCATAACTTATTTCACAGCAATTTTTTTTCCCTTTGCTGTTGTGGCCCTATTTTATAATCACTAGATTTCCGGGTAGCTAAAGCGTGAGGGTCAACAACTTCAGAACAATCTACATGACTTAGTGCAATTTCCTGGCCTGCCTTTACTACTGAAGATGTTCCAACTGCTGAAGAGAATATGGGTAAAAAATTTAAAGGAGCTAAGGTCCAAAGACATTCAAGGAGCAACTAACTTGGCCAAACCTATGTTCTCCTGCTGTGAGATGCAGGACGACAGCCTACATGGTTTCCCATACCACTCCAGAGGGATACAGATCTTAAGGCACATGTCATATCTATAGTTCTGTGTGGTGATCTTAGATAACCCAAGATACCTGCACAGGCTCAAAAGGTGGGCCCATGGGAATATCATGAGGTTTAACAAGACCAAGTACAAGGTGCTGCACCTGGGTCAGGACAACTTGCACATCAGTACAGGCTGGGGGGTGAACAGATGGAGAGCAGCCCTGCCGACAAGAACTTGGGGGAGCTGCTGGATGAGGCTGGACTTGACCCAGCAATGTGCTCCTGCAGCCCAGAAAGCCAAGCGTGTCCTGGGCTGCATCCAAAGCAGTGTGGCCAGCAGGGCAAGGGAGGGGATTCTGCCCCTCTGCTCTTGCAAGACCCCACCTGGAATACTGCATCCAGCTCTGGGGTCCCAGGCACAGGAAGGACAATGACTTGTTGAAGCAAGTCCAGGGGACAGACACCAGGATGATTAGAGGGATGGAGCCCCGCCTCTATGAGGAAAGACTCAGAGAATTGGGATTGTTCAGCGTGGAAAAGAGACAGCTTTGGTATGACCTAATTGCAGCCTTCCAGTACCGGAAAGAAACCTACAAGAAAAATGGAAAGGGACTTTGGACAAAGGCAGGTGGTGACAGGACAAGGGAGAATGTCTTTAAAATTAAAGACAGTAGACTTAGGTTAGATCTTAGGAAGAAATTCTAGAACTGGTTGCCCAGAAAAGCTGTGGCTCCCCCATCTCTGGAAGTGTTCAAGGCCATTTTGGACAGAGCTTCAAAAACTTGGTTTAGTAGAAGGTGTTCGGGCTCATGGAAGGGGGTTGGAATTAGATGATCTTTAAGGTCCATTCTAATCCAAACCATCCTGTGATTCTGTGATGATGCTATACCTCAAACACTGTTGATACTTACGGTTGAGCAACTGTATTATGGGGCTTGGTGACTAACTTGTACTTACGTGTCCTATCACCCCTTAAAAATGGAAATAATTCTCTAGATGTAGACTCTAGATGTCTTTGTATGAGGATCCTTGAGGTTCATTTGCCTCTGAAAATAGGATCTGGACTACTAGGTTGCATTCACTTGAAAAATGTTCTTATTTACATTGTGTGTGCTAGCTTGTCCTTGCAAGAACAGTGCTGAAAGAGGCACATTAGCAGGAATGAGAATGTTGATTCCAAATACAGAAATAGCTCAGGCCTGAACCACAGCCGTTTGCATAAAGCAGGCAGAGAGGAATGGGAGGAGGCTGACCAGATTAGCTACGCCAAGACAGAAGATGTTTGCTGCTGTAGGAGATAAGGAGAAAATTGTATCCTGTTAGGTGAATGGGAAGTCAGAAGATATCATTTCTTCTGTGGATGGTTGGGAAATGACACTTCTACACTCATGAGCTCATAAGCAAGGCTTATGGAAAGTCCCTGGCTTGTGATGACCTCTTGCAATAGAAACGGGTTGGATGTGCCTTTCCTGGGCCATGGAAAAGACACTGCCAGTGCCTGAAAATAGAATGTCCTCCAGTCAAAGAAGCAGCCAGAGGAGGAGGATTCCTATAATGAGGTCTGTTTGCTGTTTGTGGAGACATTTACTGCTGCCTCTTCAAACAAGCGCTTGTGGGGATTTATTTCCTTCATGCTTGTCTGTTGGGACTAAGGGAATTTGTTAGCAGCCTTGTTTTAATCAGGACTAATGTGCTAACAACACCAATTTTGTAATTACGTAACAGTTTTCATGTTATAAGAACCCACAGCTTATAAAGTCTGAACACAGCTTCCAAAGACAGGAAAGTAATGGCAATTTAGCAGAGCAGAAAATCACTCCCCATTGCTTAGGACAGGAAGTGACATAGACCATGCTGGTATTTAGGAAACTGGCATTTTTTTCCTTTGAGACTTTTAATGATGACTTCTGAATGGGACTGGGTTTTTACAGCTCTCCTAAAAGAGGCTAAAAGGTCCACAAGTGTGCAAATCCATTTGATAGGCCTCTTTTAAGACTAAGGGAATCAGGAACCAGTACAAAGATTGGGAATAATAATGTTTGGTATCAAAAGCCCTTACCCTGTCATTAGGGCATCAGGATATTGGGAGAAATATCCAATAGCTTGTTTTCCTTTTAGCTACCAATAATCCAAGCCCTCCTGTTAGCTTGGATTGAGGTCATAAATATAGTCCTTTTTAGAGACTTATTTCAGCTGGTGCAGGCTTTTGAACAAACTAGAAATAAAAATGTGATGCTGCATTATGTCAGAGCTGCATGTTTAGTCTGCCGCTCTAGAAATAATCAAGAAAAGTTATACATGATAAGAGACAGATGCTAGTGCCTCAGCAGACATTTAAACTCTTTCTAGTACAATAGTAAAATGGAGAAAACAGACAAAGGAACTTGTTTCTTTAGTACTCAATTTTGTGCTCGGTGTGCTCTGAAGGGATGGTAAGCGAGAAAAGATGTTTTCCTTGGCTTTACTTAAACTGACTGCCTCAATGGAACCTGCTAATTCAGATGATACTTATGTGACCCCACTGTCTGGGTGCATCCCTAGGAATACCTTTTTCCATTAGCGACCACGGCTCAGAGCTGGGCTATACTGGTGATTAAGTACAGATCCTGGAGGCATTTCCAAGTGCCAGCTCCAACACTTGGATCAGGCCAGCAGTTCCTGCCCTGGTACTGCACACCAGGACCATGAAGCCTGGTCATCTTCCACCATTTCATTTGCTAGTATAGGTACAGCTATACACTCCCCCTGGAGTCCCCTCCTTACATTTTCTTAAGTTTTCTGATATGCCAGGAAGGTAAAGGAAGATGAATCAACAGGATGCACCTCTGGCCCTTCTCGGCACGGTTCACTTGTCCCCTCCACTCTGAGCATCATTTGTTTGCATTTCTGCCTGGGGTGACACCTGTGCTGACAGGTAGACAGGAGTCCCTGTGCACCCAGGCCAGCCAGACAGCTGGATCAGCCTGTCAGCAGCAGGTAACATGCAGGGGGACAGCAGCTCCTGATAGATCCTCTCAGCAAAACCATTAGCACAGAGGCAGGCTGTTATTTCTTAAATTCACCAGAGGCCTGATTCTGACCTCTGTGTTGTACTTGCTCAAACACACGGAGGTCACCAAGGTTGGTGTTTGGTGTAAATGAAGGGAGAATTTACTTTCAAAGATACTTTTCAAATCAAGGTGTTGAAAATTGACTGTCTCTTTCTGTTTTGTGTCTCCAGTGTGTGTGTACTATTTCAGCTGGCCAAAGCATTGATCCTCCCCTCTCTAAGTAGTGCCAATAGTTCAAAATATTTTCATGTTGATTAAAATGACAGGTCAGCCTTCTAAATTTCATATGGATCGGAGACTCCAAAGGTTCCCTCTCAAAAAGTCTGACATGAGATTTCACTTTGGCCATCTCCATATGTTTCCGAAAAATTTTTCTCAACTATTGAGAGAATATCTGGCAGTTTACTGGATGGAGGGAAGCTTATGGAAAAGGACACTGGGATCACCAAGACTCTTGGGCTCCCTCTGAAAAAGGCCCAGGGAATTTATATATTCCAAAAGGATTCAGAATTTAGCCCAAGGAAGCTCGGGAATCTTGGCCCAAGTTGCCAGAGGGATCTCAGGTTTTTAGGCTGTTGAGTCTTCGTCAGCCTGCCGGGTGGGGTTGCCAGAGGCCAACCCAATGGAAAAGCTGGAAGGATACTAGGCAGAAACCTAACACAAAGTCAAGATTGCTTCAAAAACCTGCCTGCTTTCCACTGCGACTTCATTGAAATCAGCAAGTTTCTGGGAAATGTGATGATTCTGGTAATCTGGTATTTTCCATTTCTTTGGAAAATTAAGGCCTATAAAATATTAAAAAAATATTTCTAAGGGGTCATAGTGGATATGCATGAAAAGAACTTGAATGCAAATATTTTAACATTGCCCGTAAGTCTTCAATTTAACATGAATCACAGATAGGAATTGTCCATGTGAATTTTATCCAGGCTGTCTTGCCTTATTTTTCTTTATTTTTTTTTTCCCAAGAATGTGATAAGTTTATTCTTTTTAAATCCCTCTGAGGATGAACTGTGCATTTAGAGCTTTTTGTAGTAACACAGCTTTGCACACTGAAGCGCGCAGCCAGCTTTATGAGTAGCTGGAAGTGGAATGTGAAGAATGATTGTGCCATGTGACAGTGCATCACTGGAGCCCACTCCACTTAGGATACTTCACAAGCTGACTGCCACGCTGCTGAGATGGGATGTGGGCGAGGCTGCGTGGCCCAAAGGCTGGAGGAGACTCAGCCCCCGCCGAGATGAGGACACAGCCCCTCAGGACAGAGCGCCACAAGTGCTGGGGCAGGTCTGTAACCCCTGTTCTGCCTCCACCAGGAGACCTGCCCTGTGTCCTATCTCACACAGATCCTGCCAGCAGTGCACAATGGCCATTCAGCACCACTTGCATGCTTTATTTTTCTACTTGGCTGGTGCCTTGAGGGTGTTACAGCAGTGCTGGTAAACTGGTAAGATCCCTAGGTGTTGCTGTGGTGTGTGTGCAGCCCATACAGGAGGGCTGGTTACAGGAGCTGAACTGCTGGAATGCAAGAAACGTTCTAAGGCACCTGAAGCAGAAGTTCAGCAAATTATATTTTCACTACAAGAATGTACTGCAACAAGTCAGCATTCTCTCCAGCTTCTCTGGGAAGAACTGGGACTGTGGGCATCAGCAGCCTCTCCAGCTGCCTCCTGCCTCCAAGTGAAGAAGCCCACTGTCCACTAGTCACCACATATGTATATGTTTCTCTCTCAAACTGAGTAACTAATCACTTTCCTGCCTGCTCCAAAAACTATTACTTTAGCCGAAAGAAGAAACTGCTCCCTATTTCTACAGATTTGAGCACCACCTGCTCTTGTTAGCAACTCCTTTGGCACTCTTTTATAAGATCTGAGACCAATCCTATAGCCACTAAACCAAATAATATTTTGCAAGGGTCTGGAATGGCATACTCAGAAACAGTTTACAGACAGTGTAATACAGAGGTGTAGAAACCCCAGGGGCAAGAAAACAGCAAATAGTTGGTGCACACGTACTGTAGCAAGATACTGTAAGGAGAAGGGTGCTTTGTCCAAGGAATTCAGAATAAATAGACTCTTATTCCAACCTTAACCAGAAACTCTAAGAAGTCACTTAAAATTGTTCTCACACTTTTGAACACATTACCCAAGCTGTCTCTATGTCCAGGAAGTTAATTTATGTGCTGTGAAAGAGTGAGTTGCTTTCAGATAGAAACCAGAGGTTCCATCAGCCTTAGGTATTCAGAGGTATTCACAGAGACTCTTCCATGTCCATGTTACATCTTCCATGGTGTCACATTTAAACTTGAGAGATTTATGTATCATAGTTTTAGTTTAATTTAAGACTACTGTAGAAAAAAAATCCAGCAAGAAAAAATATACTGTGTCTGGGAATGTGATCCTTTGTCTCCATGACAAAGATTTTTTTCTTTATAATACCATCTTTATGTGACTTCCTCAGGTTCCACAAGTGTAAAATAGAGATAAGAGTTCCTTAATTTTGGTGCTTTAGAATCTAAAATTTACTGCTGCAAATCAGAGCTTGCCAAAGTGTGCAGAGAGTGCTCCTTACTTCAATTGATGTTTTGAAGGACCAAATGTTGTACTTCAAACAGAGAGCTCAGGATCCTTCTTTACAGAATTCTTTTTTCCATGCTCATGCTTAAAGGTAGTAGGGGCTGGATCACCCACTGCTATTCCCCACCACCACCCACATCCGTACAAGAAATAAAGTCAGTTCCTCTGGATTTAAACTAAATCCTTCTGGTTTAGCAATGCACATTTCTACTTAGGCAATAAACATCTGTCATCTGCCATTCATTAATATTAATTATAAATGGTCACAAGCTCATGGGATCCAAGTCCACCAGCTGAGATTTTTCCAACTTTGACCTTGTTAGGGTTTGTATAAAAAGTGTTCAGAATGGTTCTTCGAAGCTCGAAGCCAGCAAGAAGTGCAATTTGCAGAGTGCAGCATTTAGATTATGCACTTAGAACAAGGGCAGTCAGAAGGGGTGATGGGGAGTGGGGGAGGGAGGGAAGGAGAGAATGCAGAGCCTGAAACGGAGCTCCTTTAAATGCTTAAGAGTTTTAGACCTTTCTGCAGGCTAATGACAGGGAGACGCATTGTCCATAATGAAACCAGCCCATCCATTAAACATTACTGTAAATGAAAGGTTGCGTGAATTAAAGGTTGTTCATCTCATGTTTCAGGAATGTAGCTGTGTTTCATGTCTAAAGCCTGTTTTCCTTTTAAACGGAGTTCTTCAGATGACAAATGAGAGAGAATTTCAGAAAGCAAATGGGCAGAAGTAAATACACGCTCGAGAACAAAGCAGAGACATAACTGTAGCTGTAAATCTTTACACTGGGGCTACTGTTTGCTGTAGATATTGGGGAGGATTAGATTAGAATTGAGAAATTTCATTACTGGGTCATTCTGCTTGTAAAACAAAATAACAATAGAAAATCCCAACAGTTAATTGTCAAACTCTGACCTTAATGTCAGCTGTATATGTTTCACTCATGTAAAGCCAGTTAATTCTTTTGCTACCATTTTGAATTTCAGGGAACTAAAAATCGAAAATTTAGGAAACACTTTTTCTGAATCTTGCGTGACCACCACATTTTTAAATGATGAATGTTGGGTTTTTCCTTCCAAGAAAATTTTTGCCACTGCAAAATTACTTCAACAAAAATTACTGAAAAATAACATTTGTTTGCATCTGTCCTTATTTTACTTTTTTTTTAGGCCTAATCATATAGCAATATGCCCCTCATGGACCGTATCTTCATCTGCTTTTAAAACAGACACATTTCATGAGAGTCGCTACCTTATATCTCTGGTAAATTAGCAAGAAAATCCAGCCTTGTACTCTTCGTGTAACAATTATTCAAAGCTGGTGAATGCAAAGAGAAACATGGACAGATATCTCTGCAATGCAAATGACTAAACTGGACAAAATGAAAGAAAAGTTGAATTCAGTTCTTTGACTCAAGCCCAAATAAAAGTCTGAGCTTGGTAAACGACAGCAGGAGGCCTTAAACTGATGTCAGCAGACAGAGATACTTGGATTTGTGCTCTGTAAATGGGCAGTATGTTGTCTCTGTGGGATTTTGCAGAAGGCAACAGGCAAGAAAAAGTTTTGTGGAAATTTTGTAGCCATTTTATAAATGCTTATCAAAGCATTATCTAGTCCCTTACTAGTCTATGAAGCTGAACTACTATACTTAGGCAGTCTCTGATGATTGTTTGTCTAACCTCCTTAAAAATCTTCCATAGAGGTTCCCACAATCTCTCTCACTATCTTTACGATCTCTGAGAATAACATTGGATGTTATCATCTCATTGGGAATGTTCTGAAGCTTCCCTGGACCTTTGTAACACAAGGTTATGGCAGCAAGTGCTTAACTTCATAACTTAACTTCATACCCTTTTGAAAGTTATGAAGGCGAAAGAGAGCTGGGAGGTGGCAGCCGAAGCAGACCAAAGGCTACATCAGGTGTCAGAGCTGGCAGGGAGAGTGAGCTGGGAAGAGACAATGAGACTGGAGATGCAGAGACCTGGGTGGGGAAAAACAAACAGAGCTGCCTGGGTGGGGAAGAACAGGCAAACATCCAGAGAGATGAGGAGAAACAGCGGCCAAAAAAGTGCTCCTTTGTTTTCGCTTTGTTGCAAAGGAATGCTGAAAATCCCTGCTTTATGGTTAGATCCACAGTACTCTGAAGTCAATGGGATTTCAGTGGGACTTGGATCAGGCCCTTTAAAATAAGGGCAGCTGTAACACAATAATGAATGTGTGCCATGCTGCCCATGGCTGCAGTGTTGTAACAGCATTGCTATACATGGAAGTGTTCCACAGCCCCGGATTTAGCTGATTAAACAGTGCTGGATGTGTCGCCATTAGACTTGAAACATCCACAGCCTGATTTACTCTGTAGCTCACATACCCCAAATGTTTTGCATTCTTGGCCTAAATTTGATAGATGCACTATCAAACTTCTCTCTTGTATTTGTTCCTCCTTCCCAGGCACTCAGGTCAAAATAGTGAGGAGTTTAGATTTCCAGGTGGTGAGAGCCAGGTGGGCCTTGCTCCCAGCAGCCACCTCCCTTCACATTTACTTTGTAGCATTATTGTCCAAAGGTGAGAAGACAGCTTGCTGTGGGGTCTGCTGAAGCGTCAACAGAAAGAAGGTGTCAAGGTATCCCACTGTGGCACACATCCTGGAAGAACCTCATCTCCTCTTCCATCAGTGACAAACACGTCCCTTCCTCAGAAAGAGCTCCTTACATCACTAGGAGTTCGGGGAAGGACTTTGGAAGCATTAACTGTGAGTTGTGACAGAAGACCAGCGTGGGAAGAAAGATGGGTATGTGAGGATGTTCTGGCAGAGGAAGAAAGAGATGAGGCATAAGGGAGAACGATTTGCTGCTCTTCTGCACACGGTCCCTGCCCTGCGGTGCTGAGAGTGGAGAGCAGCCACAGTTTCCTGTGTGCCTCTCCCTGAAACAATGGGAAGTCACTGAAGGTGAAGGTGCCATAAATAAGTTGTGCCACAGTTGTTCCCAGCTGTGCCAGGGAGGAAGATCAGGGGTGAGGCAGACCTCTGCATGTCTGCACAACATAACTGGGAGGTGGTTTAAGGACTCTGTTTGACCTGCCCTCTTCCCCAGTGAAATCTGCTATGGAGGGAATAGCCCCAGCTGGTTTGGTGGCAAGCCAGAAGGTGGACCTGGATCTTGTGGGCAAGGAGCAGACCTCTGTCTGCTTTTATTTCATAGAACAGACACTGATGCGGATTTTACCTTCTAAAGCTGGAGCTTTCAATCCCATTTTCATTCAAGAGGGAAGAGTTTAGGCAGGTGCTGGAAATTTGGTGCTGAATGAATACCTGATGGATACTTTGGAGGGGGAGGAAGAAAGGTTCTTGAGAAGCTTGTATTCCCTTCAGCTTTTCCTACAAAGCTCAGGCATCTAAAATATAGTCAGCCAGCCAATTCTGGAGCACAAGGAGGCACCGAAAGGGAAGATCAGAAAAGAAAAAGAGCTGATTTCTATCCCTTATTTGGTTTAGTGATCTGAGGAGGACAGCTCTCACATTGTTCACATTTTAATAAAAGAATGCAATAAGCTTTCTTCTGATTTACTTCCCTTGCGAGAACAATTGACCACATACTTCTGTCTCAGCTTTGATACTATTCCTGTTAATACGAGGTTGATGCTTTTTATCATCAGTGTGCCCAGCACATTCTTTATAGCACGCTCCAGAGGACCTCAGGGCATCTGAGTCACCTCCCCACTGCTCCCAGGCTCCCCAGGACAGAGAGGAGGCAGAAGATGGCAAGAGAAGAGGTAGCAGCAGGAAAGGAGAACATCTTCCAAGGAGCATAGAGACAGTGTCAGCCCAGCACCCTGCAGGGCTTAAACTAACTTTGGTACCTGAGGGCACAACCATTTTCTCCTGACTGTTCATCAAGATGTGTATTATTCACAGAGCACAACCTTGGCACGGTGCACATGTACAGAGGGTGTGCATAAGTGTGTAGTACCATATGCACAGAGGCACACAGCACGGATGTGCTACCTGCTTGTGCGTTCATATGCGTCTGTCAGAACTGGGAGGTTTGATGGGAATTTAGCGTTCACAGTAGCACAAACAAAATAAACATACTTGTAGTGAAGTGAAATATTACTAGTAATTAGTTCAGATTTTAATGTCTCTGTTTGCAGGTAGTAACTTAGTAAAACTTCCAAAACTGCCTATGATTAAATCTTGAAAATTCTACAAGGTTAAAAATCGCTTTTTCCAGCCTTTCAGCCCTTGATTTCTAGAAACAGTACATCCTCTACCATTAGCTATTTTGGATTCACAGATTATTTTGGCTCATTTTGGCCTTATTTTTCCCTCTGAAGCCTATTCACCCAGATCTCTTCTCTAGGCTGTGCCCATGTCTGCCAGCCAGAGGCGGTGGCAGCCAGGTGCTGACCGTGCTCTGCCTGTCTCGGGGTATCCCCAGGATGCCACTTCCCTTCATGTTGCAACTAGCGGATTCCCAGTCTCAGCAGCCCTCCTGTTGGAGGCTGGAAATGTGTTAAAGTTAAAGAGTCAAAACCCTTGCAAGGAAAGGAAATGAGAAGCCCTCTTGGCAGCAACAAACGGAAAATAAACAACCAAACTCTTCACAAGACAGATTCCTCAATTATAGTAACTCAGGCTCACAAAGGCCAGAGTTAGGACGCACTGGCGTATGCAATATGTAAACACGGGGATGCAGTAATTAGCTTCGTGTTCATTTTGAGGTTTCAGAAGTCCTGTGACCTGCCATGGAGTAAGGTCATTAACCATAACCACACTAGTGACCTTCACACAGGACACCCCATCTCTCACAGTTACACGAGCGAGCTGTGTACTGGGATGTCTCCCCAGCTCACATGCTCCAGCCCTCTTGTTTTAAATGCCGCTGAGCTATATATGAGGGAGAGGATGTGACTTTTGGAATGGGCTGTGATAGGAATATCTTACTTTCCCACATTGCAAAGCTTAGGACTTAAATGTGATTAAGTAAAAGCACTCAAACCAGAAATATCTAGAATTGTCATGCTTTTTTTTTTTTTTTTAAATCAGAAAAAAATTTGCTTAAAAATAGTACACTGAGGAGTTACTGAAGTGGTGTGAGCCTCCATTGCCTTGGAAAGAGACTTTTATCTTTGGAGTGTGGAGTGTATAGGGACAGACTATTCCTTTGAATAAGCAGATGTACAGCCAATCCTAGAGGTTTATCAACACAACAAAATGCTGTTCTAACCCGGATTTTGCCAAGACTAGGTAAAACTAGTATTGGACATGAATATTTTTCAACTCCAGCTTTTGTTTTACTGTGGCTGACCTGTGGATCCCCTGAAATACACTCGTTCTGCTTAGAAAGTCCCTCCTCACACCATAACCAGTTGAAGACTTTTTCAGACATGATCTGATTAATATACTTGGAAGCATATATACAGCAATAAGAGATGGAGGAACTAGTACAAAGAAACTACACAAATTAGCTGAGTCTCAGTTCTCTAAGCTATTCAATGTAACATGCAGTTTTATATTCACATGTATGCCGTACAGTATAGAACCTATTATTTTACTTTATTTATCCAAAATTTATACACTTCCTCATTAAAACTGCTTAGCAACAAATCCTGTTCCCTTGGTTCCCCTTCTGTTCACCCGTCTGCATCTAGGATTCAGCTCCTCACCTCAAAGGTGTTGCTATCTCTCTTATTCCTGCTGTAAACTTAAAAAAAAATCATAGCATAGTGTCTCTATTCTCCTTACAGCTCAAACATTAACTGACAACATACTTTACCTCCAGGGGGTTGTAGTCTTTTGAATTTTGATTAAAATTATTCCTCGTCCTCTCATAAAAGTATTCCGCTTTCAGACTGTACAAGGTGACAATTCCTACACTCCACAGTGAAAAAGAAACGTGCTATTCCACATTCACCCTGCCGTGTCTTCATGTCTAAAGCTTGAATTTTTGCCTGTCAGGAACAGAAACTTTCTTTGATCTGTATTGGCAGAGTGGGACACAGTTAACATTGCTTCTGTCCCCTGAACATCTTAACACCACCAGAGTGCAAAAATTCAATATAAGAATGAGAAACAATTGAAATGTATTTATTTGCTTACAACAGTACAGCTGTGTAACCAATGTAATCTATTGGCTTGCATAATACCCAGCTTTCTAAAGTGTTTTCCTTATTCATAACTAATACTAGTTTTAGTGAGTGCTTTAATTCTCTTCAAACTGATCAAATTGTGTCCTCTGAAAGTACTTGAAATTGTCTGATCTCTAGGGGGGGTTTAGTTGGGACTCAACAGAAAGTCATATGGTGAATATTCTCTTCTTGGCAGAATTATTCATGAAAACATGCAATTCTTTCCCCACAAATACTTTTGCATGAAGAATATTGGAATTTCAGAATATTTGTCTTTCGTCCAGTAAAAGTCAATCTCACACGTTTGCAGACAGCAGTCCAAAGGGACTTGTGTTAAGCCAGAGCACGTTTATGAAGGCAAAGAAATAATATTGGTGGACAATTTGCAGTGTTTGAAGAGCTCTGAAAGTTATGCTGTTCCAGTACACCTATTTTCCATTTGCCATTAATGGACATGGCTACAGGAAACATAAGACTCAATTTTTATCTGTCAGTGAAAGGTTGGAGTGAAGAATGTGTTGAGTGTGGAAAGGTAAAAGTTACTGCACTGGGGGAGCAAAACAAAAAGTGTGACGGAAAGAAAGGAAAAAGTAAAAACTGGAACTTAATATCATATAGTCATGCTGACTAAAGAGAACACACCATCAAGGGATTAAAAGAGGAGAATGATGAAATAAATTACAGTGAGGTTTGGATGGGACTGAACTACAAAAGGAGCCTGTATGTGAAACACACGGGAATTACCATGTCAGATAACACTGGGATCAAATAATTTAGTGCTAAAATAAGTAAAAAGAACCTTTTAGGCTATTTGGGCTATTTGTATCCTCATTATTCCTATTTGTTTGCATCCATTCTGAAAATATTAGGATCTCCTCACAGTAAAACATCATTGTACAGCTAGTGAGGGAAAAAAAAAAATGGTTGCAAGACATCTCATAAGCTTCAATGACACACCAGCAGATGGAAACAAACAAAGAAAAAAAAAGCCCTCTTCATCTGCTTTATCTGGTTTTGCGTAGTTGTTCCAGAGACGTGTCCTCGCCGCTGTGCGATAGCAGTGCCTTCACCGAGTAACATCCTGTCGCTGACCTCAAAGTCTCCAGCAAAGTCACTGAGGCCTCTGTGACGAGCACACCCCGTCATCGTGTGGTCTTTGCCCTAGATCCCTCAGCCACAGACATCTGTCCAACATGGGAATGGCTAAGAGTGACCGAGCTGACCCTCTCTTCACGGCCGTGGAAAGAAGTTTAGCAGCACTGCTGGTCACTGCTGGGTCTGCTGCTACACTTCAAAAGCCAATGCCATGGCAGCTCAACTCTAAAGCAATGCCACAGGGAGTTGTACAATACAAAAGACCCTTTTCAATATTTCTCAACAGTAAATACAAACTTACTGACTTTCCCTTTCCTTTTAAGTGTTTCTGTTGCCACCTCCTTCTGCACTCACTGACAGGGCACAGCTAGACTTAAGAACAGAGTCTGGCTTGCTTTCTTGGGCAATTATTCTATTGTTCAAAGGGGAATAGAAGTTTCTCTTTGTGTAATAAGGGACAGTAGCAGTAGGGAAGATATGTTGCCTAGAGATTAAGTTGGAAAGCTTTGTTTCCCCATTCCAGTAGGAACAGAAGGAAAACTTACAGCTTAATTCTCACCTTCCTATCTTGTCACCATAATTCATCCCTTGAAGCTACTTAACCCTGATGTTTTATATGTGAATTTGCTCAGTTCTATTAAGAATTATCTTTCTTTAAAAAAAATAAGTTAATCTCCCTGAAAAGATGAATGTGAATGGGAAAGACTTTTGTGAATACTGAGAAGGTGAATGTCAGAACAAAAAAGAAATGGCTCTCAGACATAGGCACACATATCCCAAGGGCACAGACAGAGGTGGAACATAGATTCCTCTTTTGAAGGAATCGTCTACTGATCATAAAACAGGCTAGAATATAGACTGTGACTTTCTCAAAAGAAAAAAAAAAAACACCTTTATGCATATTGCAGAAAAGAAGGAAAGAAAAAGATTCATGATTGTGAACGAATTCTTGTGGTGCACAGTGTTTTTCAAGTATGGTTTGGCTCAAATCCCATAAAATAAGAATGGATAGCAAAATACGTGAGTAGTTTCTTCTAAAGTTCTTATTACACAGGAACAGCAGGCATTTCTCGAAGAGAAATGTCTTGTCCAATCTGAAGTGTTTGCCAAATTGCTATAAGCAAATACACAATATCATCGCCTCAAAAAGACCCAGTTTCATAGTCTAAAATTACAGTTCAGTCCTATATTTTCATCTCTGTCAAGATTAGGCTTTGGTAGGGAAAAAAATGGACCGTTCCCCCAGTTACAGTGGGCTAATGAGAGTCTGTTTCAAGTTGTGCCACTGTGTAGGAACAGAAGCAAGCATGGACATTTTGAGCATAGAAACCTGTAGGATTTCTAAAGGCAATCTGTAAATAGGTTGTCTTGGCTGCTACCTTGACGCAGGTACACCTCTCTAGCTCTTCAGGACACTGCCTGACACAAGGAGGAGGAGGTGACATCTACGCCCTATAGGTTCCCAGTTCTTGGGTGAGGGGGAAGTCACCTGTAGCTGTCTGGTCCATAAGATCCTCCTTCTAATGACAGAATCATAGAATCAGAGAATATGCTGAGTTGGAAGGGACCCTGAAGGATCATCAGGTCCGACACCTGGCCTTGAGCAGGATACCCCAAGAGTCACACCATGTGCCTGAGAGCATTGTCCAAGTGCTTCTTGAACTCTGTCAGGGTTGGTGCTGTAACCATTTCCCTGGGGAGCCTTTGTCAGTGCCCAACCACCCTCTGGGTGAAGAACCTTTTCCTGATATCCAACCTAAACCTCCCCAGACACTGCTTCAGGCCATTCCATCAGGTCCTGTCCCTGGTCCCCACAGAGAAGAGATCAGTGCCTGCCCCTCCTCTTCCCCTCATGAGGAAGTTGTAGACAGCAATGAGGTCTCCCCTCAATCTCGTCTTCTCCAGGCTGAACAGACCAAGTGACCTCAGCTGCTCCTCATATGGCTTCACCTCAAGGCCCTTCACCATCCTCACTGCCCTTCTTTGGACTCCCTCTCTGATAACATTATTGCCCTTCTCATGAGGTACATCCCCAGGGAATGAGCCAACCTTCAAAAGGGTTACAAGATCCAAACCCCCTGAGCATTCCATAAGTAATCTGAAGCAACCCTGGCCATCCTTCAACAGTGCTCTTCCACTCATCCTCAAAAGGGGTGGGAGGAAAGAGAGAAATATATGAGATGGGGGAAATGGGAGGGACAGAGAAAATAGGAGGAATGGAGAAAAGAAAATATTCCATAGTTCTTCCTGTGTCAACTGGAGTAACTTCACCGAGGACAGATCAAGTGACTTCCCCTTTGCAAGGACAGGAGAACAATCAATCAACAGTATCTACCGGGTGGAATTTGTCTAAATTATTATTTCATAGACTTATTAAGTATCTCCCAGTCTTAACATGTGTGATGCCATTCACTTGCTGCCATGCTGGGAAGTCCAACAAGCTGCCTTGCATGGAGGGACAGTCCTCCTGGCAGTCTTGCTTCTTGGGTGAAACCAAGTAGAGTTTCCCTTGTCTGCCATGCAACGCTGTGATCTTTCTCCCATGACCCAGATGCCGGTGGCAGAATCAGGCTGTGTTATTCAGCCAGAGTTCATGAAAAGAGTTTGGGCTGGCAGAGAAGCCACAGGACTGCATTTGCAAGAGTTAAAGTCTTACTTGTAGGGAAGCATGAAATAGGAATTGGTTTGGAGGAATCCCACTGTTGAAGCATGAAACTTGGCTGCCTGATACCCAACAAACAACACCCACCATGACATGTTTTATGATGGATCTTTTTGTTCGAGCACTACATGCAACTTTTCATCTTGGCAACTCTTTCTGCAGACAGAATTGAGAGACAAAGTGCCTTCCCATCCAGCCCACCCTGTGCTCTCTAGATCACACAAAGCCCTTTTTTTGAGCAGTGTTAGGATTTTATTTATTGCAGGCAAAGGCACAGTACTCTCCAGCCCAAAAAACACCACATCAATGGCAGCTTTGGTGAAGCCTGAAACTGAGGCCTAAGAATTCAGGTGTGAATTATTAAACAAACACAACACCAAACTCATATTATGATAATGATAACTTGGTACCTTTTCCTTCCTTCTGACATCTCTTTCTTTGTACAATACATTTTCTGCTCTCACTTGTAGCAGGGCAAGGATTGCCCCTTGCTGACGGATGCTGTATGATCTCTCTGACCCTTACTTCATTTCCTCTTTTGAAACCACATGTTTTTCCTTTCTTCATGCAAGGGCTCCATGGACTCCACTCACTAGTTTCACAGTGCACTGCAATAAACATAGAACAAACTGAGCCTGACCAATATATTTTTGTATACACAATATATATGGTACATTATTTTCATTCTGTATCAGCCAAAAGGTGGCCAAAATGAATGGAATTAATCAGAAGTGAATTGCAGCAATGAATTGGCAGAAATTTGACTGTTAAGGATATACAGCACAAAATAATGTCAAATAATTATGTCAGTTACTATTTTCTACTGGCTGTTTTGTAATTCCATTCCTGAAACAAGGCTACAACAACACAACCGGTCTCAATGAAATCAGTTACTGGGGTTTGTTATGAGTTTGCTTTGGTTTGATGGAGGTGTAAATCCTTTTAACTTCTGTGGAATAAACTTTGGTCATGCCTGTGTGAAAGGTGAGTAAAGTCTCAAAGGTATTGAATTTCAAAATCAATAGTTATAAAGGACCAACTGATATCAAAAAATGTCACATTAAGATGTTACATTAGAAGTCAAGTGTCTTTGGTCATGTAAAGAGCCATAATCTGTAGCATACACAAGCAAAGTAGAGGGGAATTAGGGTCAGTGTGAGGTTTCAAACTTTTCAGAACAGTGCAGGTTACGCTTTCTAAACCAGAGTGATGCGAATGTACATCCTGTACTGTTTGGAAATCAGAAGGTGTGTCATTTCACTCTTGTCCAAACAGTGTAAACAAAAAGTGGGAGTAACCTTGGAAGTTCAACAATATGCTTTTAATAGCTATCCTTCTCTTGTGCCATCTCACTATCTTTCTCTTGATAAAAGACAATAAATATATATATTTACTTGAAGTCCAACTGCGTGCTTAAGATTATAAGTCACCACTGAAGGAGGAAAGACTTTCAGCCCCTCTGTAAGGAGGAATTAGTAAGTCAACATTTTTCCAGATCCAGAATTTTCTTCTGAATTTTCCAAAACCCAGAAATATAACAGACTTCAGACATTCTCTGAGCCTTCCTCCAGTGGATTTTCATGTGGGTCATTTTTTTCATGTTATGCTGGAGCTCTTCTGTAAAAATAATTGGCTTTCACGTGCACAAAAATGTTCTGTTTTTACTCCATAGCTTTAAATGGCTTTTCCTAGTTGAGACTGACTCATTGTTAAAGCAGCTGACTCTACAGAACTTGGAAACAGCCATCAAGGAACAAAAATGATCCCTTGAATTTCTTTCAAAGATGAAAGTCTTTGCTTGAAAATAAAACCATAAAAGCCTGCACTACCACCTGAACTAATATATATTTTAGAAGGAAAGCGCCAGACTCCTGCACATTATTTTTATTCCTGCATTATTTCCCCTCCAAAACACTTGATGCCAGAGAGAGCTATGTGCATGATACTGTGGGGGAGGAGATTTCCATCGTGGCCAGACTGTGCCTTAGAGCTCTCTCGTTGCTGGTGGCTGAGGAGGTCACCGCTGGCACTGCAGCTCAGAGCCCTCAGCCATCACAATGCACAGCCAACACACTAAAATAAGCTGGACCCTGCCACAGCTTCAGCGTGCCCATGGTGGGGCATGCTAACTGCAGCAGTTCACAGGCAAACATATCACTTGTTCTTCTCTCATTTAGAGGGGTGGCAGAGGGATGGAGCAGACAGTTAGGTGTGGTGACCGCCGAAATTGCACTTGTGTGAATAATCGGAGTTTTTGAGTCAGAGGCTGAAGGCACAAAAGCAGGTCTCTTCTCCACAGCCAGTGAGTCACAATGACATCAATCTCACTCTTTCTGTGCCAGTGACAGCCTATTTGGTGTTTTATTTAAATCCTCATTTTCTGAAATCAAATGATTATGCACATATATAATTTTGGAGATTAGGTTTTTTTGGGGGGGCTGTTTCCTTAATATACTCGTTTCTAGCCTTCACCTTTGAAAAGGCAAGCTTCAAAATGTTCTTGCATGAATGCTTTGAAGGTTCAGGTAGTGCAAGAGAGCTAAAGCAAAGCCATTAGTATTTTAATCTTTCTTAAACTACATGTGGGGCCTGACTCAGGGTTTTTGAAACTTTGACGTTAGTAGTGCTGCATAATACTGTAACAGAGCAAGTAAGAGATGTATGTCATTCTACCTCAGGACAGACCAAACAGGCCATGCTTGCTGTGGCAGAATTGCCCTTAGCATCAAGGCTGTGTTTGTGGGACACAACCAAGTTTGTGCCTCTTGTGAAGTGGCAGACTTGGGAAACACCTTGAGTTTTTTGTGCTGAGGAATACATCTTGTTATGAAGAACATTTTCATTTTAAGTTGCACTTCTCTGGTGTTGTAACTGATAATGCCTTCCTTAGATCCCACATTCCCTCTGAGAAAACCAGGCTGGACATGGGGACCAGACTTACCAATGCTAGTGCACTCCATCGTGTGGTTGTTGGCTTCCAGCCCATCAGGGCACTTTTCAAGGCACTTTCCACTGTACAAGTAAAACCCACTTTTACACTTTGTGCAGAAGTTTCTGGTGAAGCAGGTATCACAGTCAGCTTTACATTCTGAAATGCAAACAGTAAAGAACAGTGTTGTTGCTCTTTGCCGTGAACTGCCATGGGCTCTCTCACATATACGAGAATCACGCAATTCTAGCAATGTCAGACAATCCTCAAAGGAAACAAATTATATTAGGTCTTCTTCCTGGCCTGTACTCGTGGTGAGGCCAGCCACAAGCGAACCTGGCATGGGTGAGAATTTAGAAAGGATGGCCTGATACTGAACAGCCTCACACTGCTAATCTTCTTGGAGACCTATGCAAATGGCAGACAGAGCACAGCACATGAGAACAACACTGTGTTGCTTCTGCCCTACACTGACACTGCATAGGTGCTAATTAACCCTGTTGGGCACAAGTGCTAGGTCGGCTCCACACTACCTATCTCCATTCATCCAGGAGAAATAAAAATGTGCCAGAATTTATAACCTGCTTATGAGTGGTTTGAATCAACATATCTGTCTTTTCCTTTAAATGGTTCCCTGATGTTCAATCAGATGTTCTGTAGTATTTCATGTATTCTCTATATGACTACCCAAATTGGCATTGCTGATATATTTCTTAGTTCTCAGAAATTTTTAAGAAAAATGCATAAAACCTTATGTATGGCACAGCTCATGTCTGATATGCAAGGCCACACACTGCTAAAAAGTGAGCAAATACTCTACAGTGTCAAGTTACTCTGTAAGACTTTACTCTGGGGTCCATTCATAAATAATTTTTATTACAAGGTAAAAACTGGGAGAGTTTCTTGGCCATTGCGCTTTTGTTTTTATATCACCTGTGGGATTAAAAACAGTGAATTCAACTACAAAAAGAGGAGTGGGGAGGACATTGTGATCTTTTCCAGTTCATTTATGGTTCAAAAATCCATAGTGGGGTCAAAATGTTGCCTGAGCAGTAAAGAATAGAGTTGGTTTCTCTGTAGCCCAGCCCAGAGACAACATGAATCAGTAAATTCCCCCAAATCAGGCTGAAGCTGGGCCAGCTGAAGCCTGATCAGTTTCTACAGGCTTTCAGGGGACTACAATGAGCATGAGACAAGCTATAAAGAGACCAGGGCAAACAGCTCCAGCCACCAAGATTCAGCATTCCTGGTCCCTGCTCTCTTCAGAGCTGCTGGCATTCTCTTGCTGCTGGAGGGCAGTGCCTGGTGCCCACCAGCGCTTCCTCTTCACACGGGAATGTAGAGGAGGAGGCCACCACCTGGGTTCTAGGCAGGTCATTCATGCACAGCCAGGATCCCTGAGCTTTAGGCCATTTTGTGGTCTTTAACTGCTAGCTCAGGTTAATATTTACTGCACTACTACAAAGAACTGAACAAATAAGGACACGGCCTGTCTGTCTCCTTCTCTGTTGACTTGACTCTTAAGGAGACACAGCATTGAAGAGAGAACAAACAAATCCATGCCCTTCCCCATCACTTACTTGCACACTTATTAATGTCGGGGTACCGTGTCCCGTAGTATCCGCTTGGACACGAGGAGAGACATACTCCAATCTGTTTCATGCCAATCCTCTCCAGAACAAAAAAGAGCCTGGGCTTACATGACAGGCATCCGTTGTAGTCCGAGCATGTAGCACACCCTCCTTGGCAACCCTGGCTCACGTTAGGATGCACTGAGAAGAAAAGAATTTAAAAAAAACAAACTGTGAGAGAACAATACATCAAACAAGACCATGAAATAATGGCTCCTCTGCACTTGGAAGGATGGATCATCCATTTCTGTCGGCTCTTACAGATTGCTTCATTTTTTCTTGTGAACCTGACTTGTCATTTCAGAAATTATTTCATCTGCATAAAAATGAGAAGCCCAGCTGACATCTTCACATCTTGCTGAAACAGCCAACAGCAAATGATCTTTGAAATAGATTGTATGGAACAGCAGCATTCTAGAGAACATTTATTTTTCTTTTCCCTATTTTCAGGGGCTTTTCTGCCTTGTGTACACTTGGCTCAGCAGATAAATTCATGTTCACTTAGCCTTACTTTTCCTGGTTGGATGATTAAAAATGGATCTAGTGTATAATTTTCTTCATTGACTAAATGCCATTTGATTTGAGTTCTGCTGTGCAGAAATATGCCCTTGTAAGATATGATGATACTTTACCTTAAAAAAAAAGACACAGGAGAGCCATCCTTCTCACCCTCCTTTTTTCCCTGGAATGTTCTCTCTGGCATGTTTTTAATCTCTAACAATTACAACCTGATGTTTAGACTTAACTGTGGCATTTACCCTGCTCCAGTCTCAGCATGTAGCATAGGTAGGATTATATTTGCCTTTCAATTGAATTGTTCTAATTCTTCAGACAAGGAAAGGGAAATTTATTATACTCACTGCCTGGCTTCTTTAGGGGTTTGGTAACAGCAGGAAAGAGGATGCTGTTGCAGACTATCTTTTCAGTAGCAGTAATCTGCTGTGTGGTATACTGAAGTGTATTACTTCTCAGTGGTAGAGAATAGTTTTGCATCCTCCTGTACTTTTGAATTTGTTACCTACTTTTAATTCCTTCTTGCTTGTTTTCTTAAATAAATTGGAACTAAAAAAATAATGAAGCATCAAGTAGCTCCAGACCCTGTGTCCTCTCTTTTTTTGGCCTTCTCTTGAATGAAAAAAACAGGCATCTTTCTAACTGCAAGCTTTCCTCTCTCAGCCTGAGACATATGGCTATATTTCATATATAGGAGAAATATAGTCCTCATTTACATTTGTAACTTGTCTTTGTAAATACTATTGGCTTCCTGTTCTGGCTTCTCCTCAGGCCAGTGATAATTTTATAAATATGCACACGCAATCACACATGATGGTGTGATTGCCTATTTTAGTGCTTTGATTTTATTTTGATCTGCAGACACTGCTAAATAGCTTACATACACAAGGAACTTGCTTTTTTCAACTCCTTTCTGTGGAGCCCTTGGAGGCAGACCAGGAGTCCATATGAATCCATGGCTTACATATTGAGAGCCACCACGGCCTGCTGACCAGGTGAGGGTTGCCTGGCAGGGAAGTTCAGGAACACCTCTGTACTTTTTTCACTCACACACTCGGCAGAAAAGACATGTCCCATGAATGGGAAAAGCAATTCTCTGTGCTCTGAGGTTTCAGTGACAAGTCCTGCAATCTGAAGAACCTCAAAGAGAATTTGAGTTCACTCTTCCTCTTTCATTAATAAAATGAGGAATGAGGATTATTTCTCTCAGTAGGACTGGACACGTATGACATGTACAAACTTTGGCCTTGCTGTGCACAAAAAATTTCAGTAAGAATACAAGAACTCAATTCTCTGTGCACACTGAGGCACTAATTTTATAGCACAACCTAGAGCAAAGTGTGCTTACAATGAGGATACAATACCACTATGAGAATAAATGACATTCAGCATAGTCAGAAGTTGCAACCCCAGTTCAGTTATCATACTTGCTTTTGCTAGACTCTCAAAATACTGAGTACTTAATAAATATAACTTTTTTTCTGAAAATATTCCAGAGGTACAGAGCTTATTGATTTTGAAATTAAGAGCCTGGAATTTTTTTCCTTTTAAAGTTAAGTAAATGAAAACGTCCTTGTCTCTCTCTCCTCTGTCTTGTGGCTTTTGTATGAAACTACTTTCAAAGGCAGACACAGTAATGTGATCTAAGAAGCTGACATTATTTAAAAACTATCTGTGACTTTCCTTCATTAAGTCTGACAGTTGGATGAAAAAGCAGCTGAAGTACAAAATATTTGTCATCAAAGCTGCTATATAAAATATGGATGATCATTTCTGACGGGAAACATATTATGTGCGAGCACCTGTGACACATCATTATGAATAGATTCTCTTGACAGAGAAAACATTATGTGCAACTGCTCTGAGGTCAAGCTGTGTGTGTGAGCTGAGACAGGCAATACTTTACTATTGAAATATGATAATTCTCTATAGCTAAGATCCATTACATGGCCAATTTCCATCTCCCCTTTAACTCCAGGAGTACTAAGTATAAAATAAAATGTACTCCTAGCCATTTTCATGATCTCTGCCTCTTTTCATGCATTCCAGATACATCTCATACAAATAACACAGCAAAAAAGGAAAGTCTGTAGTTCCAAATGGAGAATGTTACTGTTTGTGTTATGGAGCAAGGAATAGGATAAAATAGGCAAGTCAAGCTCCACTGATTTCATGTCATGTTAAAACTAAATGTGTGAAGCAAAATAAGCTCCAGTTCTTGGAATTTCTTAAAGAAAAATTATCACTGAAAAGTCAGAATTAACATTTTAAATGAACCACGTTTTTTGCTCTTAAAAACTATTAAAAAGATGCTTGTTTTTGGATTGTCTCCTACTGTGTCTGGCTTTTCTTTGAGTCTCGTATCTGTGCAATAAAATAGTTTCTCATTGCACTTACAATAAGGGTAGAACCTTATTCTGGCTCAGGCAAGAATCAAAGCAGGGAGGGACAAGCCACATGCTCTAGAAACTGGCATTCTTTGAAAGCTCTGGGCTTTGTCATTGAACCTGGGAGAAAACAAATTGTGGAGCAAAAATATTTGTGCCTAGAAAATGAGATAGCATGTTTGAAATTAGGCATCTCCAAGCTCCAGTTGAAGATCTCATTCTTGTTACCTCTCAGCCTCCTCCCTCTCTGGTGCAGATCCAGATGCTCACCAGATCCTTGGGATGTAGGGGCTGGTCCCTCCCCTGCTGCAAAGGCTGAGTGGGATTGAAGGGACTCAAGAAAGAAACACAGCAAACTCAGGCTGTAAAGCATATTTCTGCCACAGGTAGGGAACTTATTACTTCTGGGTACAGAACTGGCCCTTACTATTCCTCTCTCACTGCAGCAAAGTGTTGGTACCTGCAGATCCCAAGTGCTTCAGCAAAGGCACACCATAACCCCAAGGAAGCAACCAGAAGTTTTACCTCTTTTTTCCCCCCGTATCAGACATTGAGCTCAGCGTTTAAGTGATGTGTCACAAGAAGCTGGAAACATAAACCCCATCTGGTGAAATCACAGTACACCAGGTGTAAGCATTGCTTCAAATGTCTATACTTAGGTCAACAGTGGAAATGCGTAAGTAATATATACCCACTTTAAGAAACACTCTGAAGTGAAAAAACAGGTGAAAAAGCACTAGGAGAGCACAGACCACTCCTGTTAGCCACAAATTGTAGATGTGATAAGAGGGACAAAAAGGGGTTCAGTGTCTTGGCAGAGGGTGGGGCACTGTGGCCTTGTGGTTTAGAGACTGGCTGCAGAACCAGGAGGTATGGACTATAGCATTGCAAATAGGTCCAAGAAATGCTCTTGCTAAATACTCTTGCTTGAAACCACTTGGTCTTTGGTGCAATCTGCTCCATTACAAAGACCAAAAATATGAAATATAAAAAATTGTCAACAATCTTCAGAACTGACTCAATGAGGATGAAATATTCTATGCATGACCCTATTAACCATTGAGTGCTCCACCCTCTTGTATCCAAACACTTTTTGAGCACAGTGAAATCATAGACTCTCAGGGATGGAAAATGCAGCATAGCAATGGGCAAAGCAAATGGTGGGAGCACAGAGACCCACAGACAAGTTCTTTTTCATCTCTTACACTAACGTCAGCCAGAAGTGGTACAAACTATGCATGTGCAGACTCATGACTAGCTATAGGTCCAAAATCTATCCCTCCTTTTCCTTTTTGGAAAACCTAAATACTGGAGATTGAAGAAGATCCTAAATTAATATTGAACTATTCCCTTCTCCTGTCTGGATTTAGGCAGGTTTTTTTTCCCCCCAAGGCCTCTTTTCATGCAAGCTATTTGTCCAGATATTAGTTTTAAGTCTCATTAGCAAATGAAATCTCAGAATATTTTCCAAAACCCTAGTCTGGAAACAATGAGTTGTGGTCTCTGTTAAAAATACAAAGTTAAGGATAAGGAGCTGAGTTTGAATCTGAACTTTCAGGGACAAGAAGCTAGATTTTGACCATATGCAGCAAATAAATTCTAAATCTTCACAACAACATTTTCCAGTCAGTTTTACTCTATATATAGATTAAAATTTATGGAATCAAAAAGACATAGAAATAAGAAAATGCCAGAGGAATCCAGTTGGGCATGCATTCTGACAGCCAGAGGAAAAGCACAGGATAGAAGAATATTCTTTGCCTGTTTGCTGCAGTTGAGGTGCCGTCTCATCACCTCTCTCCAACAACAGGATGTCCATTTAGAGGTTTGCTCTTGAAATGGATGTGCTAGGCAAATGAAATCCATCCCTGCTGCTGCTCCTGGTTTCTCAGGCTTGCACATTCTCACAGGAAATATTTTCACAGCAGAGCTGCTCTGGAATTCGGCCTTCCCAGCTGGGCAGGCCCTTGCCGTGAGAGCCAGACCCCACCTCAGCTTTACCCACCACGCAGCACCCGCATGGACATTAGCCCTTGTGGTGGTGGGGATTTGGGATGGGAAATCCCATGGGTTCTAGTGTCATTCGATTGCTCTGTGCACTCCCTCATGTTCCTTTCTTTTTCCCTTCTCTAGTAAGGAGCAGCTGCCTGTGGTGGTGGCCTGAAAACAATGCTTCATGTAAAGCAGAGCTACTCTCAATCATGCAGACCGTCCTTTAGGCAAACGCAAACAGCATTTGGCAGTCAGCTCTTCTAATGAGAAAGTCATTAAGGAATTCAGTCTGCAAACCACAGCGTATTTCCTCAGACTCTTTCTTGGACAGTGTTTCTTTGTGTGGAAATGCGTTAGAGGTGGGACGCACAATGGTGGGGCAAAAATGCTGAACTGTTGTGTAGGCAACAGGCAGTGTGGAGCAAGCACAAAGCCCAGGAGTGGTGGGACAGCACCGGGAGGGCCAGTGTGCATGGGTTTGATAAATCTGTACCATTAGTGTTAAATAAATTGCCAGCCTGGGCCAAGGGGAAACCCGAGTTCAGTCTTGCAGGCTAAGCTCTGCTTGATCACTAGGCCTTAAATCACCTGCAGGGTGGCAAGGGACTGGGTGTGCTGTGGTGCGGGAGCAGCTGGGGAAGATAGACCCATACATGGCAATTACTACATTGGATTGGCCATAAGTTTTCTGGGATGCAACTGAATCAGTGGTGATAGCTGAGGAATGTGGACTCTCTGTTCAGCCTCCTTTGGATCTACAGGAATCTGAGGCACCCGTGAAAGAGGCAAAGAGGAAAAATCAGCCTAAAAGGCAACTGTTAAAGGCTTAATGTCTTCTGCTTCTCTTTGTGATTTGTTCTTCACAAATACTTTAGGATTTCTTTCTAAGAGGGTGGTAACTCCTCCAGAGAGTTGCCTGACTTCTGTTTTACTTCAGAGTAGTGCTGCCTTCTGATACAAAACGTAGCAAAGAGGATTCCCAAGTGTCTTCCTATGCCTTGAAGGAAAAAGATCCTATACAAACAAAAAAAAATTTTCCCAAGCATCTGCCTGGCTTGACAATATTTTTCTCTTCAAGAGGCACTTCACATCTGAGGGAAAAGAAACCAACCTATTTTATTCACCAAATGTCAACAGTTCTAAAAAGCAACAGAAACATGAGTATGGGACTGTTCCACAGTCTCAGGGAGTATCCATAACAGTTTTGTAGTGGTGTCTACGAGCAAGGAGGCCCTTGGCCCAAATGGCCAAGACCTCACTGGGGATTGCCTCATCATTATTAAACACATGTCTGGCAGAGTGATCCTGAAAATTAAATATACTGGTAGCCAGAACACATTTCCCCTGAATTCGGTTAGAAAGAGCATCAACAGGCTGAAAAATCTCACCAGGGGTGCAGAGTTTTATGCAGTCTCCTAGCATCTTCAGCACAACAGAAATCAGCCACAGCAACCACAAATGGCTCCTTGTCATTCCAGAGAGTTTTGTAAATAAACTGAAAAATTCTTTTCATGGAGAGAGAAGGGAAATTGACTTTTTTTCCACATACTATGGAGCACCACCAACATTCAAGGATCCAGAAAGTTATAGCAGTATAGGAACCAAAGATGGTCCCTGAGATAATTCCCTTAAACATCCTGATAGTGATGGTGAAGATAGGACCAGGTCATGCAATACCTTGTCACATCAAGTTTTAAATCCTATAAGCAACTACAGATATTGCTTTTAGAGTCAGCTGTAGTTGTTTCCAAATACCCAGCCTTCAAGACTATACGTTATGAATTTTTTCTAAAATGTAAAACTCAATTACATCATGTCCCTCTTATTGTCTAAATGAAAAGAGCTGTTATACAAGGGTAAGTATGTGATATATCAAAAGTAGTAACCTAGTGATTGTATTAACCTAATAATTGTATAACCAGCATGTTATGACAGTTGTCAGATTCAGCTACTTGCAAATTAAACATCTGTGCTCAGATAAAAAAGGAGGTGTGACTTTTGGAAAGAGACTATATTTGATGCACATATAGAGAGTATTTTAATACTCTAATCCTGCAAGTAGCTGTCATGAAGATCTCCAGCTGATTTTATACTGTTCATATGGACACAGAACTCTAAAAACAAAGTTATCAACATTACTGTCACTCCCTTGACTCTCCATTCTCTTTCCTACAAGAGATGCATGCTTCTACTGAGTGAAGAAGCAAAAATGTATATTCTACATGCTCATTCTTTGAAAAATGCTTGACTCTCTGCTTGATGACAGTGTTCCATCTACCATTTTTGTGTTTCTAACAAAGGTCGCAAATGCTTAGGCTATCCTGGTGGCAGCAGAGCCTGTACCCCCCACACCCCATTTGCTTCTCCTGTTTTGTTCTCCTAACATACTGGAGGCTTTTAGTGTTGTATATTACACAGATGCTCATGTATTTCCAATCTGTATAAGGATCACTCAGCTCATACTGTCAACATTACACAACTACAGTAGCATTTGCAAGTTTCTTGTTTCCCACAGGGTCTTTTGAGACCAGAGTTTTTCTCTCAAAGTTTTGTTTCAGAAACCACAGAAAGAACAGCAGGATGTAACAGATTTTACTTTCCGTGCTGGGGACTAAGGAGAAGGGTTTAGACAGCAAAAGCCTGTAATCCCATGTCGAAACTATGATTTTCTACTACCATGTTTACAGCGTTAAAAAATTAATAAGCCAGACAGCAAGCCAGCCCACTGCCTTGGCGGTGCTCAGATGTGCCTTTGGTCAATTACTTAATATCCTCTCAATTTAGTGTATTTTCCTAAGTGGAACTGATCAAACGTTTGTACTGAATGAAATGATTTTGCTCTGTGTAACTATTAAATTCATACCATACAGAAGCTAACTGGAAGCCCCAAGTATGTTGCTTGCAGTGGAACTGTTCTGGACTGACGCCTGCAAACACTGAAGTGGAACCTGTTTCTTTAAATGTAAGACTCACATCAAGGTTTCAAGACATTGTATAGGTACTAAGGAGTATCACAGTGCTGGAAAGTCTCTAAAAATTGTATTCTATGAATTGTAACAAGGAAAAACTCTGATCTAAAATTTTCATGGGGAAAAAAGGCTAACTTCTCCAGGCTGACTGGGCCATCCATGTGCCAGTGACACAAGATACCGTCCAAAACTCCAGGTTGAAATTAATGATTAAAATACTAGTGACCACTTCCCTGCTGCAGTGCTATCAACACTCAGCAAATGATGATCCAACTGTTTTCACCTTTCCCTAATGTCACTGGGACTCATGCTAGTCTAAAAGAGAAAGAAGTCAAAAGTTTTTGAGTGCAAAACATGGACAGTATGGTGTGAAGTCAAATTCAGCTCTAGTGGAAAACAGACAAGAGACATCATCACCAGTCAGCTTGGACTCACTGACAAAAGTCCTGTCCCACTAAAGTCAATGGTAAAACTTCTGTGAAGAAAAAGAGGATTTCACTAATGTGTTAAATCAACACTAGGGTAGTCCATGGTTTGGAGCACAGTTATCTGATTTTTAGAGGGCAGTGTGACTGGATGGCCTGTTTGGATTTGGGATTAAATGATTGGATGGGTGAGACTTAAGGAGGCATCCAGTTCCTGAGAAACTGACTCAGTTCAACAGCTCAGTGTGCCTGGATTTTCTAGTGAAGTAACTATGAATGGCACGTAGTTAGGGCTTGCTTCATCACCCCTTCTGCGTCCTGCCCTCCCTTTGAAGTCTGAGCCTTTCCCTCCCAACCAGCTTTGCTGCCGCACACACCGACCCACATGAAAGAAATTTGGCGCTCACACCGAGCATCATTCACTTCCCCAAAACCATCATACGTCTGACATCACTGCAGTGACACACAGCAGGCAGTTTACTGTGGAGCTACAGCTGTGCTACAAAGTATTTGACCTGAATTATTGGGGTGTTGGTGACGAAATCAAGGCTATCATCCATTTTGTGCTAAAGCAGAGAAACGGTGCATTTTCTTTGTGGTGGTACACCACCACTTCCCTGAGGATTTGCATACCAATCTGCTCAGTTGATTGGAAGAAAAAATGAATTAAAATGAATTAAAAGTTGTGTTTGATTTGTTGGTTTTTTTTAAATTAATGTAACATCTGTAATAGTATGTTTGTTATCCCAAATCCAATTAACGCTGACACATCAAACTTTCCAGATAGTTAAATTAATTGAAAACTTATGCACAGGCTGTATTTGAAAAGAGAAGCTGCAGACTGCACAGGGCTGTAGGTGAATGTTGCAGACAGTGGCTGCATAGACCAAATGCCCTGTTGTCCCTTTGCTGTCACCTCCAGAGTGGAAATCACCCTCCACAGCTGCTGGGTCCATGCAGGATGGAGCCAGGTCCCTCCTGCACACCTTCATCCACATTCTTCCTGGCAAGGGGAGCCCCACGGCCACCAGCTCCCTTGCAATCTAAGGCTAAAAGCTGCCAGGCTGCTCCAGCCTCTTGAGGATGCCCTGGAGAGGGTGTGCAGCAACCAGGAAATCAGTTTAGTTGGTTAAAAGTCTTTATGAATCTTTTGCTCTGCTTCAGTATTCACCCATACAGATCACAACTACAGAGGATGAGAGGAATGTGATTGTACAAGGATTTTCGAAAGTGGGATTCATTGAAAATTACCATACAATGCAAAAAAATTAAACATTCCACAAGAATAAACAGATAATCTGATTCACTTTCTTTGGAATACATGTTTTCAGTTATTTGAAAATAAATTCTGACAAAATTTTGTCAAAATATTTGACAAAGTATTCTATTTATAAAGAGTGACATCTTCTAATGGAATTTTATTCCATTAATGATTGTCTGAGTGGCTTTAACTTAAAATGGCAATGGCAACATTTTAAAGGTGATAAGGAATTATAGGATATAGAATTTCAATTTAAAAGAAAAAAGAAATTCTACAGTAAAAACATAAACTGAGGCCACCTATTGACAATATTACGTAAAGAAAAACAAAACCCTGTAGCCCAATAATTATATATAAAATCAAGAATTAAATATCTAGGAAACTTTGGGTTAGTGTTATGAGTCTTATTAAATGTTTTATAGTAAGAGCTGCAAAGTCAATGGTTTTGAAGTAATTTTAATGTTTCTGTACAACAGCAAAAAATATGAAAAAAAAGTCTAATTTGTCTTTAAAATATGCCTTTAGCCTAAACTGAATCCCCCCTCCCTCATTTGGAAAGATTAATGGGCAAACTATGAACTATAAATTTTAAGGATGACTTTTTTATTTGTCTGATACATTGTATAATATCACTGGTGCACATCCAAAGTGACATCCAACACTTTTAATGCACAATTGAAGAAGTGGTCATAAAAATATACTTTTGTTGAAGAATTTAACTGGTAACAATGATAGGTGTCACATAATTTAGGCTAGATCAGAGCATGATCCTGAAGGTGCGTGTTTAACCTTGCTCTGCATGTGCAAGTACAAATTTGCAAGACACCTCTTACTATCCAAGCTCTTGCACAAGAAAATGATCCATTTGCTGTTTCGTGGCCTAAGACAGCTGCTTTTTCAGGTGCTGGACGCCTTAGCCAGCTTGAAAAATATCTTTAGCACTTTGCAACATGCTCTGTTGAAGAACATATTTCTAATAACTCCAGTAATGAGGAAGAGAGGACTGTTCAGTTCTGTTTTGTCACGCTGTAACTTAATTAAATTGAGCTGATGCAGAATGAATGATAGAAAAAGAATCCATTGCTGCAAATAGAACTGTCTAATGTAAGTTATACCAACAATTAGTTAGGCTTCAGTGAAAACCAAACATCCCCTAGATATTAGAAAAACATGAAATCACAGCAGTTATTTTTAAAGCATCCAATATGATGAATATTTGGCAGCTCAGCTGGTGGCTAGTGGCTTGCCACCACGTTGGGCTGCCATGAGACAGGGCTCGGATGTGCGATGACCGCAACAACACCACTCAAAATGCCGGGCTGCTGCAGAAAAATTGTGCTAAAAAATGTCACAAGCAGATGCCAAACTGCAATAAATGAAAGGAAAGACTGAACTGTGTCCTAGAATGAAAACATCCTCCTGAACTTGCTCCTTGACCTCCTGGACTTGCATGAAGCAAGTCACGCCGTTTATCTCACAGAGGCAGCAAACTGCTACCCCAAGTACCCAAGAAGCATATGCTCCTGGTGACAGCAATCAAAATCATACATGAAAGGATCCAGTCCTAGGGTAGAACAATGGACCCAGTTATCAACTTGTAACCTGCAAACCACCAGAGCTCTGCATAATGTTAGAAGTCAGGAAGAATTATTGTGATGGTGTCTGTTCCCCACCTCCAAAGCAAAAATATATACAGTGCAGCACACATGAAAAAGAAACCACGTGGAAGAAAATAAAAGGTTAAATTTCAACATCTAGTTACTTTGTCTTTCCCTAACAGTACCACTGAGTTATGTGCCTTTGAAGAAAGTTAAGGGTTTTAGGTTTGAAGGTTGATAAAGTTGGCTGGTTATGGTCCCTTTCTAGCATTGTAAAGTACTAGAATCTACATTTTCAAACCTAGGGCCTCCAGTGACACAACTAATCTCCTGCTTAATTCCTATGTATATACTCTCATTTTCAGAGTGTCTATGGAAGATGCAGGTGGTCAGAGGTCTGAAAATGCAGCTATTTATTCAGGAGTCCAGTCAAATAATTGCTATTTCACTTCTAAAGCCAAACTTCGAAGTTTTGGCTTTGTCATCTTTGAGCTTCAATTTTTTCATCTGCCAAGGAGAAATGATACCTATCTCTTAGGATTGTGAGGTGTTTAATTCATGGATATTTACAATATGTCCTCAGCTTTGGCTGAAATTTCTGGCTTCTTTGCACACGCAAGCCTTCATGAGTCTGTTCCTGGCACCACATTAAACCTTGCTTTATAGAGGGTTCTCTCATATACATCAGATTGTTATGGGCACAACTATTGAGTCATGGGTGCAAGTGTGGTAACAATTTATTGTAGTTATTCACACAACATTTCCATGCAGAGATTTCAAAGGCAGACTGAGACAAGTTGAGAAGCCAGTTCTTTTAACTTTCTGATTTCTACTCTGTGACTGAAGAGATTAGATTATTGGAAAACATGCTATTAGCACTGGCTTGCAGCCAAAGGGTCTGCTATGGATTCTGCAAAGGGTGCTGTACTCACTGTAAATTAAGGAAAAGAGCTGGGTAAGTTACTCCAGCAAGGAATGTTCCCTTTGGGAATTGTCCACAGCAAACGAGAGCTGTGGTTGGTGAGCAAAGAGCAACAACAGGGAGAAGAAAAATAACAAAGAAGGTCAGAAATTTCAGGGAAATAAAAGGCTCTTTTTCTCCTCTACACTGAACACTAAGTTAACAAGCTTTAATGTTCCTTGATCCCTTTTATGCTACTTTCTGCCTACCCAGACCAAATTGGAATAAAACCCCCATACAATTACCATGTAAGCCCATGATTAAATTCCTCCCCATTCGAAAAAGCACATCAGCATATGGTTACCTACACACATATGTTACAGACCCCTTGACTTCAATTAGACTTAAATACCTGATTAAAATTAAGGACTCATTCTTGAATGGAGGCTCTTGTGCTTGGAGCAGACACTTATCTTCCTGAAGCAGGCAAAAGCCTAACTCCTAACATACTGACTTTGAAAATAATACCTTGAACTTCTCAGTAATTAACTAAGTCAAAGTTTAAACATTTCTATTTTTTTAGCTTCTCAATAGTTTTAGGTAATTTTGTATTGGGAAAAATAAAATATCAAATATTTTCAACATAATGACCATGTTTTCATGGTGTTCCAGAGAGCAAAACCATTATTCTTTCCTCCTTATTTTTAAAAAATCGGAAAAAAAATTCTTTTCCCTAACACTGTAGAGAAAAGCAAAGCTGTGTGAATACAAAATACTTAGGAAAGGCTTCTAGCACTACTTTGTTAACTTTTTAAAATTAATGTTCATGCATTTTAAATAATTGTCATTATATTTGGGAGTAAGATTCCTACAGTGCTTAGAGTCAGCAGCCCTGTTCCTTTGTGTCTCAGTGAGAGACTCAACAAAGATGATAATTTCAGTGCTTTTTTAATATAAATATGTTCAACTTTCATATTACTAAACAGTTTTATAAAGGATGACTAAACTATATCCTCACAGGATAACAGGCAAACAGATTGCTTTGATTTCAGTAAGAATCAAGCCAGTGTCCTATAAAAGGATAGACTCAAAGCCTGTTCATTAATCTCTAAAGTATCTTTTTCAGCTTAAATCTGCTGTTTGCCATGTAATACTTTCCATACCAACATCATATGTAACACTCCATATGGAAAAAAGCCAGTACCACAAAGGTGTTCTCACAGAAAATTAGAAAGAGGTGTTCAAAGGCAAGCTAAATAAAAAGGAGGCCAAATGATCAGGGAAAACATTTACAAAGTTTATCACATACATGGGAAAAAGAGAATAAGTATAATTATTGCAAACTATTGTGATTTCAACCATGCTTAAAACCCCTGAGAAAATTATATAATCACATAGCAACAGCAGCAGTAAGACTCCAAATATATGTGCAGTTCTGTAGAACTTTTCACCCTGTGGTCCACAAAGCACTTTATAGCAATCAAATGAGATGCAGCTCCATGATGTAAGTAAATGCTTTAGGGGCCATATTACCTTTACCAACACATGTTTGGAGAAGAATGGGAAATGCACTGCCTGTCTGATGGCTGCTATAACCAGTCTGGATTGAGACATTTGGGGAACCTCTCGGGTTGAAGCTGTGACTCTTGCCAGCAAATCCAGATTGGTTGCTATTGGCTTTATTCTGCTTCGTGTTGCAAGGAGGAGGCACAGCCATCCCAATGCCTGTGCCAAAGCAATTGTTCAGTACCAGGGATTAAGATCTTTAAGCTTTGAAGTGTCTTGTTGCTTAATAATGCTTGAGAGCTCCTGGTGGCAGAGCACAGCAATGAGGGAAATTGGGATGTCCTCGTGTCTTCACTTCCAGCAGGAACACAGTTTCTTGGTCACTACACAGGCACAGCACTGTGTTAGACCCTGCACCAATTCTCCTGTAACAACTTTGTCAGCAAAGAACAGGTACATGAACATTTATCAGCAAAAGCCTTTCACTGGCATAGGGCAGGGCTGAGCTCAGATATGCTGAAGCTTCAGTCATGCCTGTTCTTAGAGATAAAAAAACATAGTAAAATCTGCAACTAGCTTAGAGGACTGTTTTCTCCAAAACCAGCCTTGTCTGAGGCACACTTCACAACAGCCGCTCTTTCTCTAGGCAGGAAAGAAAAAAAAGACAGTCTGTAACAAAGCATTGCCCTAAAATATCTATGCTATAAAGATATCTGCTACTGGTAGTAAAGATACCAATGGCTGGAAATAGGTATCAGTGAGATTGAACTGCATTAATTAAGACAAAATTCAGAAAGCCTTGGTAGATAAAATCATTGCAGCAGTCTCAGGGAGGCAGTATAATCTCAGTCACATGTATGTTTCACATCAGAGGTGAGATATCTTTTTAAAAGCATACTGTAGCTTAACCATAAATTATTGTGCCTGGGAAAGGAATCATTGAGTGGATCCAACAGTTTATGCTGGGAACTTTCAGACACCCCTTGCTGCTGTACCCCTCCTCGGAGCACATGCTGGCAAGCCAGCCTTTCGTTAGCAGTTTGCCTTAAGATAGTCTCAGCAATGTCACTGTTTTCTTACTCCCAGTGGGTTGTGTTATGCTTATCAATCTAATTCTAATGATATTAAAAAAAAAAAAAAAGAGAGAATGAAATAATTGTGGATAAAAGCAAACAAATGTGCCGTATTTCTAATATAAGGTGACGATCCAATATTTTCTTTGTGATTTGAGAGCTACTTGTTTCACAGTAGATTTCAGAAATTAAATAAACATTAATTTCCTTATAACAAACTCCACATTGTTGCCTCATGAAGGAAATTGGATTTTTATGTCTAGTAAGGTTTCAATGTAGTATATCTGCCGAATGAGGCATCAGTGTAAGCAAACAGATGGTAGGATACTTGTTGATTTTACCATTATATATTTGTACAGGATGGAAAATGGGAGAATATAAAGAAAGTATCCTTTTAATTTCACATAATTTTCTCTTGTTGTGTCTTAGCCACTTATCTAATCCAGTTTAACATACATATGAAATTACTGACAAAACAAAAGAAAATAAACAGTACCTTTTCATTTTTTTAAAGCCTACATACGTATCTAAATTTCTTCAACTGTATAATCTCTTGCTCAGTTTGTTTATCCTTTATATCAAAGTAAATTTTAAAAAAGCACTAGCAAGTTAGTGTTTTAAAGAGGACATGAAGATGGAATGTTGTTTTACATAAAAAAGGAGTGAAATAATGCAGTACTCCTCTTTCAAAAAGCTGAAGGAAAAAACAACCACATTGTTCACTGCTACAGTCTTTTATGAACTATGGCATATATTCCACTTTATTTCTTCAAATTAGCATCCTGCAGGAGTGTTAATGGTGCTGTCCTATACAGAACTTAGAGACACTATTACCCTAAACAGCATATTCCCTCAGTCAGTATGGCTGGGAACAAAAAAAGAAAAATGACCTTTTTAATTACAGCCTCCCTTTTCATACTGTTCTTTCATCCCCATTACAGTGTGACTACAGCTCTAAAGGTGTAACACATCTTCACTGGAAGGGATCCCCACTCCCACTGTCCCACTGTGCATTCACATTTGGGCTACGTGGCTCTAATGTATTTCTATTTTCAATCAGCAGTTTCACACTCAAATTGCATGTGCTTAAACTGTAATTTAACATGGAACAGCAAATTTTAAGAAACAAAATTAAGTCGTAAAATAGGTGGGAATGGCCCACAGCATAACAAACTTGAGGCATAATGATACTCCAGCAATCCCCCTAAAATGATGCATAGTTAAAATGTCTGCTGCCCTTGAACATTCAAGCATGGCTCCAGAGTAGGAATTAAGAGCCCTGGAGGTTTCGTTGCCTTTTATTTATAATTTAGGACCTCTGAAAGTTTCCTGCTCAGTTTTAAAAATTAAGGTACCTGCACTTAATCCATGCTGGGATTTGCTTCCCCTTGTAGGTACAGCAGATTTGGACATGTATGGCTGAGCCAGCTGTCCAGGCTCCTAAAGAGTCAAAATTTGTTGACTGAACAAGAGTCTTGTCAGGTTTAATTCTTCTGTGAATGAAGAGGGGGAGATCCTCTGGACTTGGGGACAGCAGACTTTGTAGTCATTGGAGTCAAATAAACGCTTGTAGGGCTCAGTCTATCCAAACTATTTTAGACCTCTGCCTTGGGATGAGGTAGCCCAGGAGTTGCCATTTTATGTCCAGTGGCTAGCTCTGTTGTTGATGTTCATACTTTCAATATCTGCAGTCAAGGGATGCGGTCAAATTATTTATTTGAGCCAAATGTCACTGTCCTCTAAATATCAACAGATCTCTGCCAAATTATCCAGTGAAAGATCCTTGAAATTCATTGAGATAGAGAGGTCTGATGACCCAGACTTTAGCAAGATTTGCAAGTAAGTGGTCTGTGTCTCTGTTATGGGTTTAATTTAGTGAACAAGCCGAAACACCAGCTGCAGCCGTGATTAAGCTCACTAATTTGTTTCTGTGAGATATAAATATATAAATTAGGAGGAAAATGGCAAAACAGGCCTAAAAACTTCTAAAACTATAAAGATAGTTTATTATTACTAGGTAGGATTAACAGAAAAGGAACATTACACTAAGAAAATAAAAAGGGGAAAAAAACCCCACATTCCTTCTTTTGCCAGCTCCCCAACCCTCCCCCAGCCCTCTTCACTTCAGGGCATACAGACCTCCTCACAGGTTTCTCAGGAGAGAGAACAAGGAGATTAGCAAAGATGGAATTTCTGGACAGTATTAGAGTCTTTCCAAAAAAGTCTTTCCAAACTCCTGGAAAAGAAAGAGGTCCCCTTTGCTTCTGTGTGGGTTTAGAACTGTCACCGCAATAGTCTATCCGATCAGAGACATCCTATTGCACTGAGCACCCAAACATGGGGTATTCTCAGTTCCCCCCATGTCCTTTAAATGGATAACAGAACAGTTTATGGTAATTACAGTTCCTTTACCACGTTTTTGCAAAAAGGTCGGTTTAAGCTCNTTGTTTAACAGTTTCTTCGGTTTGAAAAAGTTGAAAATTGGTTTTTCCAGGCCCCTGCAGGGACCTGGTGGTAGTGAAGGAGGGGAAGCCCCTCCCAATTTCTCGGGAACTGCCCGGCTCCTGGCAGCAGCCTCCCGATTGCTCTTTGGCTGCTTGCAGCTTTTGCGAGGGCGGGGGGGGGTGCCCCGATGCGTTCCAGGGACCCCTTATCCTGGCATTTGGGGGAGGGGAGCTCAGCCCCGGCCCTCCAAGGCCAGGGCCCGGAGCTCTCCCCTCCCCCTACCCCCTCCATCCCAGGCGCCGCCGCTGGATCAAAGAGGCTTTTTCCCGGGCCTCCTGCAGTTTAAATATGCAAAATCACAAAAGTGTTATTGGATTTAAAAGCTGTCAATTAACTTCAGCTCCAATCCACGACAGTCTCTTAAAATGAGATCACTGTTGTTGGCTAGTCTTAGAAGATAACCTACCTGTCTCCTCATCAATTTTTGAAAACTTAGGAAAATGCCCTCTTGTAAAAAGAGGATTAATATGAAAAATGAACTGATATTTGTACAGGTTTTGAAAAGTCTGGTGCATTCTTGCTTCTGCTTCTTGGTGCTATTATTTTGAGGTGAATACAGCCATTTAGGGGAGTTTTGAGCCAAACAACTTCAGTTGGTCTCAGCTATCCAAGCCCACTAGCTTATTAATGTTCCTCTTTCTTGAAGAGACCCCTGAGTCTGCCCCTCTACAGCTTTTCTAGAGCATGAGTATCTCTTCTGCTTGGCCTTCTGAAGCTCCTATACATGCACACATGGAGGTACAGTAGAAGATAAACTGCCTTACATCCTACCTTCTTCCCTGCTGTGGCATGGAAGCCATCAACCCTGCAAGTCACCGTGGTCAGAGATGGGAGTACACACCAAGTCAGAACATTCCTGCTCAGTAGCTCATACCCGACTCTCCCAGTTGTCCAGGTTGCTTTTATCTCTTTCTCCAGAAAAGATCTAAACTCACATATGGAAAATAGTGAGTAATTTTGAAAGGTTGGATACGACTATGAGTTAAACGAATGAGCACAGATTGATGTCTAGGATAACCTGGAGAATATCCAGATATTTTATTTTGGTTAAGGGGCAAGAAAGGAGAAGGAGCTGCTAGCTTTAAAAATTAGATATGATGCTAAGAGGTCTGCTTTACATGCATTATTTGTGAGTACCAGACATTACCACTCTGGGAAAGCATCATAAGTCGTCTGGATAAGTTCCAGGCCCTTTCCTTGCAGGACCTGACCTGTTCAAGGTGGACAATGAAGTCAAATGTTGTGATCCAGTTTTCCCCCCTTCTCTATTGGAACCAGTACACTCTACTCACTGACCACTGACAATAAATAAAGTAATTAAAATTTTAAAAATCTGTATCACCAACCTCTGTTATGATAGAAAAGTCTGCTGTGGTATGCACATGCATAGACATATACCTGCTGTTCACTGTGTTCCTAGAATAGAATTTATTTTTTAAGCAAAGAAGTTGGCTAACAAGTACATGTGTTTATACATCTTCATTCATCTCAGTTTGTTAAAAAAGCAGCATTTTTTATTCTCAAAATTACGTCCACTGGAAAGAGACTTCTACTAGAATTACTTCTTAAGTATTTCATAATAAGCCCCAGAACAGTGTTACTGTCCATCCCTTCTCTGCTACTAATATCCTACTGCACATTTAAGATACTGTATAAGCAGGATAATTTTGGAATACAATAAGAGTTAAAAAAATCCACCAGACCAGTGCTTGTCTTTTCCCCTGTAACACATAACAATTCTTGATACATTTTGAGGTGGAAGGGGACTTGTTCATTTAGGGTTTTTTGGGGGTATATTTTTGGGGCAGACCAGAAAAAAGCAGAGATGTCTTAACAGGGACTCTGAGTACTTTTGTGGCTTTATACGGATCTTTTAAAATACATTGGTCAGGGTAACGCACTCTACCCGTTGCTGCCTGGAATATTTGCAAGCATGGTACACGCACTACAGAACGCTGTCTCTGTGCTGATGTTTGTAATGATAACACACTGACGCTCAGATTACACTGTGTTCTGGTTGCTGCCTTCTGTCTTGCCCTTTCTTACAAGCAGCCTAGAGGTAGGACTTTCACATGCATTTGTAAAGCATCTATAGCTGCAAACATTAATAAGAGCTATCACTTAGGAGCAGTTACTTACACTTTGTTTAATCTCTAATGGATTCTTCCAAATATTTACAGTAGAACAGTTGTCAGACCAAATGCTGGACATTACTGGCAACTTCCCAGCAGCCAAAAAGGAAAGAGGGAAGAGGGAAGAGGGAAGAGGGAAGAGGGAAGAGGGAAGAGGGAAGAGGGAAGAGGGAAGAGAAGAGAAGAGAAAAGAGAAGAGAAGAGAAGAGAAGAGAAGAGAAGAGAAGAGAAGAGAAGAGAAGAGAAGAGAAGAGAAGAGAAGAGAAGAGAAGAGAAGGACCTACTTGTTGCATTCTTCTGTGGGGTTTTAGTGAGACAGGTTCTGCATTCTGTAGCTTGGTGGCATTGAGCAGAAATGGTCCAGAGGATTGTGCACACCCCACAAGCAAGTTGTGCTTTGGTCATGTAAAACTGTCTCTATTCTTGTTTGTCTTAAGGGAAATGACTGTTAGACTGTTTGCTTTGCAGACACTGATATATAAATAAAACACTGATATAAATAAACTCTATGAAAGGCCCGTGGCTGCTACAAGAGGTGGAGGAGCTCCAATTTGTTTGGGGGTGTCAGCATAGCACCCACTGTGCTCTTGGAGGATCTCTTGGCTGGTAGATCTGGAACCTGCAGTATTTCCCTGTTGTTGTGGCTCCCTGGCACAGGCTGATATGGACTTTCAAATAAATAAAGCTAATCCTGTGCGGCTCAAAGAAAGCCCTTGGTGGGCTTCATCTCTTCAGCCTCTGAAGGTACCTTGACTCTTATGAGAAGGGGGTGTGAGAAGGTATGGAGGGGGAACAAGAGGATGGGCAGCAGTAGGAACCTGTGGCTGCTGTGGCAGACCTACATGCCAGCAGCAGCTGGCTAGAAGATCACCCACCAGGCTGTCCAGCTGTGTCCAGCAAGTGGGGTCGTGGGCAGGCAGGAGGAGGGGATGGTGGCTGCATCGCTGCTTTACAGCTGGCAGAAGTGCTGGTACATGGGAGGGGGACCTGAGACACAAGGCACTTGTGTGCCTCGCTATCTCCCACTGTGACACAGCAGGTGTGTACTTACACAAAAAGGCACCAAGGATTGTTGTCTTTCTTTGGAAAAATTTCTATTGACTTAAAATGAGAGCCTTGCATGAATAAGAATCTATGAATTTACCCAGATATAAAAGTTTTATGTAGCATTTGCTATTGTAAGGGCCTGTCCTAATTTTGAGATGTGTGTGTGTCTGTGTATGAATGCATGTGTGAGAGGGAGAGAACTCTCACTGCCTACAACTGTTCTGCCAAGATAAACTTTGGAGCATTTTATAAATTAACTCTGCTCTATGTGTTTATTTTTCTTTTGGAGATTCTAAAAAGAGACTGTTCAACCCATCTTATTAGGGGCAGCACATTTTTTAAAAGAGAAAAATAAGTTCCTACTCTGCACTGGAAAGTATTTGCTATTTTCAGCGAAAAGTATTCTTTCTTTCTGACCTGGCATATTAGATAAGATTTATATTTCTGACCTGACATTAGGTAGTTAAGATTTATTCTTCTATATTAACTTTACTGAGCTTGCAGGCTATTCATTTACAGCATAGGGAATATATTTATGGCAGAAGCAAAGAAAGTTCACTACAAAGTAGTAAAATATGTTGTAAGGAGTGTCCCGTAGACTGATGAAAATTGTGAGTACCCTTGCAGCTGGCTCCCTTCTGACTTTTTTTCCTTCTTTGTTATTTCAACTTTAAAGCTTGAATTTGAAGTCAGTTTCGATGGCAAATAACTTAAAAGAGTCCAGATGATTCTAATATATCCACAATATGTACATACATTTATGCTGTGATTGAGAGGTGCGGGGAAGGGGATAACAAGTGACTTGAATTCTCTCCGTGTTCTTCTGGCAATGACCCAGGCATAAGTAACATTGGACCTCACACTCCTGCCAATATAAATCAGGAGGAACTCCACTGGGGTATAAAGCTGGTGTGTGAGTGAGCGCTGAATCAGATCTGGAGCTTTTCTCTATCCAAAGGTGTGGACCCAGGCAATCTGTTAATGTCCAATTGACTTAAAGAGGGTAACCGCAGACTATGATGGAAACCTGGAAGCACTTCAAGCCTCTATAGGCAGAAGGTTGGAAAGTTAGAGGCCTCCTATTGAAATCAGTGGCAAAACCTCCTATTAACTTCAATAGAAAAAGAATCAGGCCCTAGAAATGTCTGGAAGCCAGAGAACTGCATGGCTCAAGAAAAAGGTAATAGGAGCTGATGACTTTCACCAATAAATCACCAATGCAAACCTGGCCATGCATGGTTTAGACTCAAAATTGCTTTCATCTGATGTTTGTTTGAACCTTTTTCATTGTAAAACCTTCAAGAAGAACTGGCAGCTGTGAGAGCTGTCTCAGCACGAGGCCGACGGCTGGACAGGGGGTGGTGCCTCCTCTGCCCCCGCCTCATCGGAGGGAGGCCATCTTAAAGAAAAGCAAGAAGCACTGGCCTGCCTGTAGACAGCAGTGCTTGCACTCTGCTGTGAACCAGAGGATTTCTATTTCAGAAACTGTCAGACTAACTCTGTAAATCCACTTAGACTGAATATATTGCGGGAGGGGGGTTATGGCTCCACAGCAAGCCAAGAGGAGGAGTAGATATTTCCATTTGTGGACATTATTCAACTCCTGTCACAAGAGAGAATAGAGATGTGCAGAGCTTTATTGAGGAATTAAATGTGTTGGAGAAAGGGTTTGGCATAGGGAAAGTTAGGACCATCAGACGTTACAAAAGCTGGGAATTGCTTACAGAGTGAGCAGAGCTGCGCACTGCAGTTCAGCTGAGGAACTTTGTTGCCCATGCTGTCTACAACAATGCACCTGAGGAGGATGATTTTGTAAGCTGTACTCAGTCGAGGCCAGTTGCCCTGACACACATCTTGGCAGTCCCTGATAAAGCGGTGGGGAAAAGCACAACATTATGGAGGGCACTTTCCTCCCCTCACAATATTTGTACAAACAGTATGTTTTTTCTGCTGGTCCCTGAAGGGGAGAGCAGTAGACAAACTGGGTGAATAATTTGGCATCTGTGTTTGGTCAAACAGTCATAGACATGTTTGATGTCAGCTGACGCATTCAGAATACTTCACCACTTTACAAACTCCACACTTCATAGACCTCAGGGCTGCATTCTCTATTACTCTATGCAAACCTTCCCATCCTTCCTTATGTCTGACATAGACTCCAAGGATTCACATCTTTATATGCAGAGAGTCGTGGCTTGTTTTTACAATGTCTTTGTAAATCAAAGAAGTTGTTCACTGCTTCTCTTCTCTCACCAAGAAACCCACTGCTTATCATCAAGCCATCACACCACAGCTCAAGGGCGTTCTTTCTCTTTCTGACATTTCTCCCCAAAACCCTGGTCTCAGTACAGTAAGTTGCAACAATTTGTGGCTTGGCACTGAAAGGGAAAAGTATGCCGAGGAAGAAACTTGCTTGTAGGTACAAACAGGGCAGTGAGGGCGAGGGAACACTAAAGACATGTTTCTTTGGGGTGACACTAAGGAAGAACAGAAATTGCTAAGACTGTGAGAAAATAAATATAAAAAAAATAGATTTGACAAAAGGCACATTATTATACACCCTTTATGTTTGGTACATGATCACATGTGTGTCTGTTCTGGTTCAATGCATTCACCTGCTAGTTCTTATTTCCAGTAGGCTTGGGCTGGATTCAGGTGCTGCATGGATTGTGAGGAGAGCATGGATCATGCCTGTATGAAATCTGGCAGGCTAATGGAGCTGATTTAGACTTATTACTTCTTCTACCACTTGCCACTTCAGAAAATGCAGTATTTTGGCTCTACTCCTGTGCTCACTTATTTAGCTAGTCTGGTCTGGTTCATGTTCTCACTCTGGGAATTACTTCAGGCACCACTTTGAGAAATAGTGCTCAAGTTCAATACCTGTAGAAAGAGAGGGAAGGCAGAGGAGGAAAATGCTCAGGAATACACAGTGCTGGGCAGGGTGAATAAGTACAGCATGGGGAAAGCCATAAAAGTATCCCTCGTACACTTTTAAGTGGCAAATTGCAGCTGTTCTGTGACAAAAGACAGTGGAATACCATCACGTCCTGTACGAGCACCTCACAAAGAAAATTGCAGACTGCATTTCTGCTCCTTTTCTTGGTGATTGAACAAAAATCTCCCACTTATCATGTTTTTTTAGTAGCCTGTATAAACATTTAGGCTGGATTCTGTGCACATGCAAATTTTATGCTGGCAGGGCTCTGTGAGATATTTGCTTCGTGACATGAGTTGTAACGAGAAGCAGAATCAGTCCCTTAACCTTTATGACATGTTTATTCTGCCCAAACCATCTCCCACTACAAACAATGCAGAGGCTCTAATTGAAAACCTCGGGTTAGTATGGCATGTGCCTTATGATCGTGACATTTCTGTGGATTAAAGAGAGGAATATTGTCTTTCCTTGCACATGCACAGATGCAGTTACAGAAATACACCCATATGCCTGGTCAAACCCCAGATACATTAGCAGCAGTGCTGCTGCATTGTCACAGCAGCAAGGAAAGACTCTTTTTCACTGGCACCACCAGTTTTCCCTGCCCAGAGCATAACCTATTGGAGCATTGCCTTCTTTCCAAGTGGCTAAGTAAAATTCCCAGCCTAGTGCTTTTCATTTGAAAAGCAAGAAAGGTTTCATACCCAAAAAGGGAAGGGTCCATTTAGCTCTCTGGTACAGTTTTAAACATGCTGAGCTCATGAGAAAGAAAAGAGGGTCCCCTACCAAGATTCCCAGGTAATTTTTTTGTTGTTCTTTAATTTAGCATTTTGTTTAACCTGCATAAAACTAATTATTTTGTTTTCCATGACCAAAAAGATTATAAGAACAGTGGGAGAAGAGATGGAGTTTTCAGACAAACCAAAGGACTTCATGTGGAGTCAAAAACTTCTGTTTGAGTTATCAGCATTCATTTCACCTATATTTTAAGTCAATTTTGAAGTGAAAATACTTTAATTCTTGCTTGTGTTGATGTGAACTTTTGTGTATTTATGCAAATGTGTATATACAGACAAAGATATCCATGCGTAGGGGAGAATGGAGAAATGACAATGCATGAGCATCAGTTTTTCCAATTCTAGGACAACAGCTGTAAGGTCAGGATATTCCAGGGAATTAACTATATAAGTGAGAGAAATTTTATGTAGGAGTCAAGGAATATGAGATGGAAGATTCTACTTCTGAATAAACCCTCTTATATGCAGTACTGCAATTTCTGTGACTCACCTCTTTTGAACAAGATGTGTTCAAGGTCTCTGCATACTTCCAGATGAAAAACACAGGCCCTTTTTCCTATTCCCAGAAGTAACCACAGCCAGTCATGGAACCAGACTAGAAGGCTCAACCAACAAGTTCTATAGATGAATAACTTACTTTTCAAGAAATTATGCAAGGCTTCAGAAAGGATTATGGATTGGCTTTCATAATGCTTGGTGGTCTTTTAGTGGTAGCTATGGTTAGAATCCTCCTCTCTCACATAATCAAGGAAGCATGGAAATGCAAGAGAAGGCTACTCTTTTGATTAATCTATTTTATCTGGACTCAGATGTGATTTATCATGAGAGAGAAATGAACTTCTCTGCTCACTGGGTAGATGGAAATGATGTGATTTCAGAAAGAGGTGAATAGTAGCCTGTCCTCATCTTAAAAGGGTAGAGTTCACAGTTTCCTTTGTGGCCAGCCAGATCCTGGCAACGAGTAGTAAGATCCCCCACCCAGATGGCTTCCCACCCAGTGCTTCTAACCTTCATAAAGCTTGGGAAGACTTGTGTATCAGAGTATCCAGGTACAATATGTAGATACTTTATAAATGAAAGCCTATATGAAACCTGCTCCATAATTTTCACCTTTACAGAGTGATTGAGACCACACAACCATAACACGTCACCGCTTGTCATTATTTGCTCAGATATACTTAATTCAGGATTAGTAATGGGACAGTTTACTTGTTCTAAGACATTTTTTTTAAAGAAGCTGGGGCTTTATAGCAGGAGTAGTATCTTAGTTAATTACTCAGATGAAAGAACATGGTACTCAGTCATGGAAGAGAATAAGCACTTTCAAATCATATTGATTTTGTAGGTTTTTAGCAGAAATAAATGATGCAAAGGAAGAAAAAAAGCAATATTTTTGTCCACAATCTGTTTAGGGGAACTTGTTTTTATGTTTACCTGTTCCTCAAAATGACTTTGTTCTATTCTTCAGATATAATATGTAACCTAAGCAGCAATGAGGATGCCCTTCTGCTGATATTCACTTGAAATTGAATCCTACTGACAGATTTTTACACCTCTGAAACTTCCCCTGAATTCGTAGCTTAAAAAGCACATTTAAATAGTTTCATTCCTAAAGTCGGGGTCTTGGTCTTAAAAATAACTTGTCTAGGACATAGCACAAGTTATAAATTCTACACTCTCATACAGAATTCTATTTTCTTTTTAATACGCCCTGAAACTTGTCAATTGCCCAACTCTTCATAAAACATAAACACAAGAGAAAAATGTGTGATTTCATTTTGGACTGCAAAACAGAAACTGTTGTGGGTTGTTTTTTTGGTTTTTTTTTGCAAAACACAAAATCATGTCATTTATTTGCTTTCCAGGCCTTCAGGATCTTGTCTATTAGACATCTGCAGCCAGCGTGCCCAGCACAAGGAGATCTCAGCTGATTATTTTTAGTTCTGTGTTATACTAAAACTTTCTGGAATCTTCATCCATCCCCGTGTGTTTGCGAAATACTTGCACTTAACATCTTCTGACTCCCATGTTGAATAAATAGCCTTTGCTCCCACTTTTCTATTTTAGAGGGCTAGTTCTTCACTCGGCAGTAACATCAAGTAAAATAACACCAGCAACTCATTATTCAGTGGCATAGAAAAAAGTGAAAATATTTATGAACATTCTAGGAAAAGGAAACAAGTTTATGAAACACTTGCTGACACTGGTTTGTGTAATCTTCATGAATAAGCAAAGCAATAATGCTGGGCAAGTGTGTGTGGGAGGCGCACTCTGGAGAAACTGGCTGTTTTCCTCTCTCTGACCAGTTAAGCTGTTATGATAAAAAATGTTGTTGCTAAAGAAACCTGTAATAAATCCTGTTGGGAGTATTGCATGTGCTGATAACATACATAAACTTTGTAAACATATTAAAGTGTCGGGCTTTAGTAGCTCTGGTTCATGTGGATGTTCCTAAAAGTTTTTCAAGAAACGCAATGGAAATCTTTTTCCACCAGCTGGTTGCTCCTACGATTCTGCTTCACGTGAGAACCTTGTCTTCCTTCCCCTTGAAACAGAGTTTCACTCAGTATGAAAGCCTAGTTAAAATATCTCAAGCCCTACCTCTGCTGTAACTTCCCATGAAAACACTAACACCAGTGAAGCTGTGTACCCAGGGAGTTATTTGGGGAGAAGTGGGGTGGATGACCTGGTGCTTGGTAAAGGATTTATGCTGTTCTGAACATCCCTGCTTTGTGTAGTGATGTCCTCCCTTTACACCTCCATCAAAGAACAGTTGGCAACCCTGAGTAAGATATTTCGGTTGCCTTTTAGTAGGTGAGAAGAGTCGGGTGTCTACAGAAGGGACAAAATCCAGTCCCCATGCTGAAAAAAGGAGTCTCAACCTGAAAAGATGAGGTCAGAAATTGTATCAAATCCTGGATGTCCAGGGCATTTAGGTGCCCTGGCACTACTGTACAGCACTGCAAACCAGTATGATCTTTAACAAAAGAAAGGAGAATTCACTCTTTTCTTTTGAAGGAGCAGCAGCCTAGTTGCCCCTTAATGTATCCAAAAACTTAGCTGCTAAAATATTTGGCCAGGAATGGAAAATCTAAGCTAAATTTATTCTTCCCTGTAGCATGACTCTAGCCTATCTGTGTTGATATGCTCTAAACAGAGGATTTTCCACCTGGATTTGCATGTAATCTCAGGTTGTTGCTCACATCAATTTTAGTTTGCACAGGAAAAGCAAGGGCTTGAGGGCTGGGTGTGGAGCAGGAATGCATGTGACTATATTCCAATGTCAGTAAGCAATCATCTGCAATATTGTGTGCTCCATGTGGAGGAACTTCGCATTGATATATTTATTATTTGTCACAATTTATTAATTGCATTTTTTTGCAGGGTTTCTTTAAGAGAAAATCTCAAAGTCTCTGCATGAAGGGACCTGAGCTCAGATAGATGCTCAATGCTCAATATGAAACAACACATTAGAAATGACAAAGCATCTGACAAATGTCAATGTGTCAAGGGTGAGGTGGAAATTAAGCATCATTGAAGGTGAGGGACTCATATTTAAATCCTGTTGCAGACACACCTTAGGAACCTTATGTCCTGTTCTTGGATGTGAGCCTTTTTATGTTTGCCCTTGCACTTTACAGGAAGCCACAGGAATCACACATCGTTACTGTCCCATCATCTATCAATGACCTCCTGCTTCATTTATAGTGCCCCAAAATCTTCTTTACCCTGCAGAAAATATCGAACGTCTGAAATCCCATCTAGGACCTTGCAATTTTAAACACAAAACTGTCAGGATGTAAAACTGAAGCTTGAAAGGATAAAGTTTATAGCAACACTATCAGAACTTGGTGTAAACCTGTGGTTTGGGTTTTTACTTTTATTTAAAAGTATTACTATAAGCATTCTGTTATGTTGTTCTCCCTAATTATTCTGTTGTGTGGAGCCAAAATATCAGTGCAAGGCTGGGGTGCTGCTTGGAGCTGGCAGGAGCTTGGTGCCACTGCCACAGCCAAAGGCTCTCCCAGTTCAGCTCTGGTCCCCATAGCTGAGTTCTTGCCTAGAAGCACTGGAGCAAGATGTGTTTTGTGGCTCCTTTGCTTCAGTGGCTGCTATGTTTCATCACAGGAGTAAATAACACTAACTCTTTTTTTTAAATCCAAGGTCGATAACTCATAATCTAGAAATTAAAATGCACAAAAATGTTTATTAGTCAGCTGTCGTACAACTGTAGTACAATCGTTTCTTCTTAAGTAGCATTGCTCATCACACTGCTCTGTACTAGCAACAAAAATAAGGTTAAAGTACTCATTAATAAAATCAGTTCAATTTTATTATGACAAAGCATCTAATTGTAATCATTCTGCTGTCACCAAAATGTCAGTTATTCAATTATTTATAAAAAAAGTTGTAGCTCTCTTTTTTTTTTTTTTTTTTGAGAGCCATAGCACGTTTTGCATGAATAAATGTTCTCTGAGTACTTTTTTCTGAAGTATTGTTTGTGGGAATAGCAGCCAGCCAGACTTTTGTATAACAACGTACATGGTTTCAGCTCCCTTTTGTCATCTGATAAGATTGCTTTGTTCAGAATTATTTTGGTAAAAAAATTGGCAAAGTGATTTTGAGTAGTTCAGACTCCAAAATTAGAAGTGAGACAAAAATATTATTTTTTTATTAGCTTTTATATCTCCTCCACTAAGCTTTCGCAACTTTTAATTTAATTTCAAGCAAATGGGACAATTCACTGTAGGGGAAAAATCGTTCTTAAGAACATTCATAGTTTTAATGGAGGAGTGTTGCTAGTAGTCTCTGTCTGTAAATGATTGAATATGAAATGACAGACAGCTAGTTAATGTTAGCGATAAAGTGCAGTGGTCAAGCCAAGCACACTTGCTTTGCAAACCAGAAAGCAAAATGAGCATGCTAAGCAAGAGAAAATGAGTAAGTCTGATTTTTGAGTTCTAGCTCAGATTTTATCAGGTATAATTTCCATCATCTCCAGTGAAAAATTTATTGCAAGAAGAAACAGCAGAATGGGGATTGGCAAAGGCTTGATACACTAAAGGCAAAGCTCAAAAGAAGAAATTAGTCTCGATTAACTTGTTTGGCTTCAGTTGGCGCAATAGGTGGAAGCAGCAAAATAGTTGTACTTTCCATATGATTAAGAAAGAAACTGCCTCCCAAACAGGTTATAGATCATCGTTTTGAAAGGTAAAAGGCATTGTTTTATCCACTTTAGGGGCTGTACATATTTGAGTCATGCAATTTTGCAAGTATTTTAGTATAGGATTTCTTCCAAACTCAAAATGTATCCTGAGGTCCTACAGAAAAAAGCTCCCTCCAGCTCCAGCGAAGTCCATAGGACTTTCTCCACTGAAAGCAAAGGAGGCAGGTTCAAGCTCTAAAACCACCTCACTAATAATAGCAATATTTTATTCTGTCTGCAGAGAGCAATAGGACTTTTCATGTATTTTCAGGTATACCATCCTACATCAATGTCTTTGAGAAGTTGTGGTAATATGTGTATTTAAAGTCTAACATGAATTTTATATAGTATAAGAAATGTCTTCAGAAGGTGATAGAAAAAGAAATTGAAATTATCACCCTTTCAGATATCAGGTATGAAATAGGAACTGGTCAGTAATGTCCTTTAGTCTCCTGGGATAACGGCAGTTATCATTCCACGTATGCTGGTATGATCAGGCACAGATATACATACACACAGAGTTATTAAAAAAAAAAAAATAACACAAGCACTCTATCCCTATCACGCTTCTAAAGCTTTCAATGATGGGTAGTGATTTTCTGCTATTTAATTTTTTAAGATATCACTACAATGAGATATGTTCACGGTTTACGACAACACGATGGAACAACTTCTGCTTCTAAGGACTGCAATGGGAATTTTACCATCTATTTTTAAAAAAACAGATTCTCATCCAAAAAATGAGAGATATAGTTTCATTGCAAAAAAATACCCACTTGTCACCAGCAAAGTATTTACCCTCACAATGCTAATATGAAGACATCACAGAAAAAAAATTATTAGCAGCATACAAACACTTTGAAAGAGAACTAACAGTAATTCAATCCTGCCCAAGGGGGGCTGCTTGATGGCTGCTTGCTTGGCTAACTTCTGCTTCAAACTGTTGCGCTGAGATACAAAATTATTTATATTTTTAAAAATTGGTAACAACATCTCTATTACATACCAACTCTGTAGTACTGCCATCTGTGACATGCCTACCCTAAACATACATGTAGATATCAATAATATATATAGGTGGTGCAAGAGGGAAGGAATTGCTTCTAAAATGAAGTGTTATTTTAACTAATAATGTAATTCCTCTTTTCTTGCTGATATTCTACCTCCATGTGAATTACACCCTGCACAAGAGTATAAAAAGACTGAAGATATAATTTCACCAGTTGGTATTTCGTCAGTATTTTCCTCGTTTGTTTGAATTTATATATGTTTATAATTTATATAATGTTTACAAACGGGCTGTTACACATCTCCCTAATTTTGAGTTTGTAAGTAGTTGAATGCAAACCAAGCCAGAGATGCAGAGTGTTCACAGACTGGAGCCCTCCACTAGTAATTGTGACTAGAAGCAGATGCCGGAAGACCTGCAGTCCCGCATCAGCAGAGGAATGGACAGAAGAGCAATGGAAGGCAGGAAGGCAGGAAGGCAAGAGGGAAGGAAGGAAGGAGGGAAGGAAGGAAGGAAGCAAGGAAGGAAGGAAGGAAGGCCGGGTATCCTGAACATGCTGTTTTAGTGAAAGGCAGGAGAAAATTTTATGGGCTACCAACAATCATGGGAGCTCTATAGCCAAATTGCACTTCCACCAAGTCATACATTTTATTTTACTCACAAGTGTAGGAGTGCAGTAGAAATACAGAATTTTCTATCACTTTGCTAATTCTAGATTTCCAAATTTAGTCCATGGCTTGCTGCTAGTCCACAGGGTCATGGCAAATGGTCTGCCGGTCACTCACACACCCGCAGCAAATAATACTTCATCTCTGTCCATTAGAAGTTCAGTGAGAGATGTACATAAATGTCAGCACTAAGTTTTGGGGGTTGGTAGTGGCCTCCAGAGCCAAAATATTTTGGAATTATTGACTTAATCCTCTTTTTTTCTAAGCAAACTGCAATCACTGGCAAATACATAGAAATTCTTCCTTATTGGTATGCTAGTCTATACTCAGCCGCATATTACTCTGTCTTGTAAGACTCAAACAAGCAACTTTGTTAATCTTAATTGCTCTTATCAGAATAAAACCACAAATTTCTCTGCTAAGAGTATGTTTGCTTTTAAATTATTATTGATTGTGTTCTATGTCTAATTCTGGACCCGATCCTCTGTCTGCACTTTGTTGTTGACTTCAGAGGAGTTTTATCACTCCACAGCAAACTATATCTTTACTACTGATCATGGGACAGAAATTTAGGATTCTCCAACTAGAAACTTCAGTAGGAGTTGGGAGAGGAAAAGGATTGCAAACGAGATGTTTCACATAGTAAGGATTACTTTGGCAATAGGTACAAAATAAGTAATGCTTCAGGACCAGATCCTTCTGATGGGGTAACTTAACAAATGAACTTCAATTCATAACAGCTGAGAGTCTGGCATGGCATATTCTGAATTAGTCAGTTCAGATTTTATAGTTTCTTTATGTTAAAATATGTAAGTCCACAATGTAATACATGGAATGGAGGACTCTGATAGTAAATAAAATGAAGTAACGTGGGCTCACTGCTTGATGGGAAGTTATTTGTACTATATTTTAAAAAATGTAGGTTAAAGAGAAATTTAAAAACAATTCCCTAGAAATGTGCCTATGATTTATGATTAAAGGAGACTATCTGAACAAAAGAAACAGAAATCCAGGGAAAGTCTTCCACATAATAGATGAATTTGACAGGTGTCTTCTTTATCTGCACACTATAATTTATTTCAAGATTCACTCTTTACTAACAGCGATTCATAGGTTTCTAAAGCCAAAGTGATTAGTGCAATTGACCGTAACCACTTCTATAATAACTTTCATAAACACTCACTCTCTAATTTTTTGCTTCAAGTCAAGTAACCACTATTTATGCCAAATCATGTTTTACAACCAGCTGGATTTGAAGACCTCGGCCAGTAGATGATGTAGAGCACGTCCAGGTGAGGTGTTCTGAAAGGCTTTTTGCCTTCACTGCCAAAATAACAAGCCAGATTTCCATTCTGACCCTCTAGCCGTGATTTCCCAGCCACTTGTTCTGCTGTGAATTTATCTTAACTCTTGCATTTTAACCATAAAACTTTGAGCAAGTGCTCGGTACCTTCTCCACGGTGTACCAGCCCGCTAAATATTCGCGGCCAACACTTCCGCCTCTATTTCCCGAAATTTACCCTGCTGTGCAGGTTGTCTGAGGACGACCGAGGTGGGACGGCGCTCGCCTGGAGAGCACAGCGCGTCTGCCCCGACGCTTGGAAGCGGCGGCCGCCCCGCGCCCAGCACTGCGAGCGGCGGGGGCAGGAGGCAGACCTGCCG
>VZRO01006415.1:1795650-1829654 GCA_013397915.1 Daphoenositta chrysoptera
CAGCGGGGCCCGCGGGCGGCGGGACTCTGCAGCCTCGCTGGCAGCCCCCGCCCGAAGGTCTCCGCTCGCCTCCCCTCCGCCGCCAGCCTTCCCGGGGTCGCCGCGGAGCTGCCGCTGCCCCCCGCGCCCCGGCCCCTCCGTGGGGAGGGGAGGCCCCCCCCACACTCGCCGGGGGGACGGGGCGGGGTGCTCAGCCCTTTCCGTGCGGAGGGGGACACAGCGCGGCACCCTCTCTTTCCCGAATTTGCCCCTTACATCCCGGCTCGCAGTGCAGATGGGGAGATGGGAGTGGGGCGGTGAGGGGTCTCCAGCCTCTCGGGATTTTCTCCCCTGTGGCCTCTCCCCACTGGACAGGGGTTTTCCTGAAGGGGTGGCTTCTCCGGCGGGACGGGACAGAGCAATCCCGCGTGTCCTGCCGGGGCCGGGGACCGTCCCCACGGCCGGCTGGCGGCAGGCGAGACACGGGGCTGGCCCCGGGCTGGGGTCGAGCGGAGCACTGAGCCCGGGGGTGAACACAGCAGCCTCCCGCCCGTGCCGCCGGGACCCTCAGCAGAGCGCCGGCAGCAAGGGCACAGCTCAGCTGCACCTCGGCGAAGCGAGGCCGCCTGTTTGACAGAAGGGTATCGGGTTTCTTTTCTCCGGCAAGGGTTTCCTTTTGGGGTGAAGGGGAAGGCTACAAAGAGGGTGGTGACGTTGATTCGAGGTAAAACTGGCGACTTCACTGAGCCCTTTCTTGCTTGCCTTCTTATCTCAGTGCCTATCGCTGGGATGAGAGAGTGAGCCGTGTAAACCGGCGCTGATCGCATCAAGAACCGCAATGGTGTGAGGAGCGGCCACTCTTATTTGTAACTGTTTTCCGCACTCTCTACCCCCGCTGTCCCTCTCAGAGCTGTTAAATATCGGTACCATAAAATGTGGGGGATTTAAAGGTCTGTGGGAGGCTCCCTTTGAAAAGGGCTCTGGGGAAAGTCTTTCTAATCCAGGATACTTGAGCCGGATGGGGTGGGATTGCCAGAGAGGCATAAAATAAAAATCATTCAGCAGACAAAACTACGGGCTACCCTGACATGTAGAAAGTGCATTTGTCTCGATGTTTTATTTTGTTGGAGATTGAAACTTCTTGTGTGCTAGTGTGTGTGTATAAATATCTGAGCAAGCCAGGCGAGTGGCATAAATAAACAAGGCTGTGGAGAAAGGATGGGACATGTATGTGAGCCAACCTGCAGCTAGCCAGCCAACTCACTTGAGCAGCATTAGCACCAGTGGGCAGAGAAAGCATGTCAAAAAATAAACGCTCTGCGAGAAACATAAGGAAAACATTAAACAAATGGGGAGTGCACTCCCTCTCCTTGCCCTGACAAAGCACGACTGAGAAACTCTGCTCTCTGTCTCTCCAGCCTCTTCTCTTCCCTGTGTCCCTTCTACAGCAGAGATGTGTGGGACAGATGTGTTGGGAGACAGTCCCGGGGCCTGCATGGGTCACCCAAGAGCCTCAGTAAAACCGACTTGTGGAGTGTGCGCCAGCCGAGGGCCAAGCAGTAGGGCAGGGCATGCATGAGTGACCAGCAGCGGGGGGGAGAGGTGGTTTATTTGCTGTGGAAGAGGGGCAGAGGCATAGACTGAGGAGAAAACAAAAGCTGTGCCTTGACTCAAGACGGGATCCAAAAAGCGGCAGTGTGAGAGAACGCCAGGAGCCTGGTTGCCCCCACAAACCAGCCCCATTAGGGGGGAAGAAAACCACCCAACAACAATAACAAACTGAACCCATAAACAGTTACTGCCGTTCTGCGATAAAAGGGGAAGATTTATATTGTTGAAATGTGTGGAAGGATCTTGTTCCAGAGCAAAACTCTGGCGTGCAATTCTCTGTTTATGTCGCTCATCCCGATGGATGAGATATCGGTGGCAAAGTTCAGGCTGACATCAGCCCTGGGGAGGCAGAGCCAGCGACCGGGCTGGGCTGTGCAGGGCTGCACAGCTGTGCCTGGGCCTGTGGTCAGTGGACGATTGGTTTTGGGGGGATCCAGCACGCAAAAAGCCTCCCCTCACCAGGCCGGGAGAGGTGAGGAGCCAGCAGCAGCACACACTGTGGAGGCAGTTGGATGTAGTGTTTTGTTGCAAGCAAAACAGATGAATCGGATACAGTTCCCAGGGTGGTTTTATGCACCTCTCTTTTTTGGGGTTTATCAAAGAGGGTGGGGAGGGAAAGAATGGCTGATGGTCTGTGTGTTGCCGAAAGTCAGATACGTCTGTTTCACTGAGCTGCAATGAAGCCAGCAGCAGGAGTCTGTAAAATCAGCTAGGTATTGTTTTGCTGGGGTTTTTTTTGGTTGGTTTTTTTTTTTTGTTTTTTTTTTTTAAGGAGAGTAATCCTTTAGTCAAAGAGTAATAGTGTGTGGTGTTTTCACTATTGCAATTCCTGCCCAGTGGTTTCTCTGTGCAGACTCCCACAGCCAGCAAATGTTGATTTCAGCTTTCCAAATAGCTAATATATTGCATTAGAAAAGAAGCTGGACTCAGGATCCTCAGATTATATCCCAAATAAAATATTAATATTCAATTAATAGCTGATATTGTGCTTGCTTAAAATGGCACTCTAGTCATAAAAACTAGCCATGTGAACAGGACAGCTGAATGCTCACCCTTTGTCATTCTTCTCTAGACTGGAAATAGTTTGTGTAAGTGAACAAAAGAGTCACTAATTTGTCTTTTCAACTTGGGAAACACAATAAAGGAATAAAGGCCTTGGGTTACTTCTGATATATAACTTGAAAATGAAGCATACCGTGTCCGAGACATATCCTTATTTTTCAGATCCTGATCAGGGTGGAAATGGCATAGGTCAGACTTCACCACCAAGGAGTCATCCCTGGTAGCTTCCCCACAGATCTGGGTCAGTAATGTCTGAGAAGGGAGAAAGGTTGGAGGACTGGAGCAGGAGCCCTGAGTAACGGTTGCACAACCCGACACATCTACTATTTGTTAAACACCCACAATATTCTTGGCACTACACAGGACCCCAAATCATGACAGTCTTTGCTCCAGATTTCGCTTTTCCTGTACAAACTAAGGGCAAGCACAGTTGGCAAGGCACATGGAAAGATACCAAGTAAGAAATTACCCAGAACATACACACACACACACACAAACAAACAAACAAAAAAATCTATATATGTAAGTATTTTTGTGTCTGTGTGTGTGTATTACTATTCTTTTCCATATTTCCCAATCTCTGTGTTTCCTAACATAACCCATTTGTTCTTTAGCCGTGTTCAATTTAAGAGGTTAATCTCCTGTAACATCATGAGTATTCTTTAAAGCTGTTAATATCACAAACAGAAGATTATGTTTGAATAGTTTAAGTATACTGAAAAAAGTGAGTGATGAAAAATGCTTTACCGACAACAAGTTGAACCTAAATATACTTTTTTCCAAAAATAAACTGATTCTTAAAGATCCAGTCCCAATATCTTTCATAATGTCTTTATGTTTCAGATATTTAAAATATCTGATGGCAGAACATTAACAACATGTGCAGCAGAGAACAATCGTACACTGGCAACAAATAGACTAGATGACCTAATTGATTTTTCCCATCTCTGACTTGTGCAATTCTGTCATTGTAATAAAATCCCACTGTAATCAAAGTTTACAGGATCAGGTCCTAAATTAGCATGAGGATCTGGACTACCCCTCTGTCTGGGTCAGGTCCAAAGCCTGCTGCTGTCAGCTTGACCTTTTATCAATCCAAGAGAGGTTTGGGTCTGGTCTGGATCACACTGGAGGAGGGCTGAATTGCTGTTTTATTGTATGCAGGAAAAAAAAAAGGCGTATTTGTGGGAAAAACACAGGAAAAAATTTTGCAGCACAAACCTTCCAGATGCAGTTCAGTTAAGAAAGCCCAACAGGAAGGCCTCAAAATGAGAGGATTTGGCACAGAGGAAGTTTTAGCAGTTAATACAAGGATGATCAAACCGTGCTAAGTCATTGTTTCCCTGTATTCATCTATCAGTTGGTCGTCTCTTGGACTTGCCATCTGATTGTAAAACTCTTGGGATGCAGACCAACTTTTTCTTGTGTTTGCAGAATCTGTGCCTAGAGCAACTGTGTCTACAAGAAGAAACCTCAGCATTGCCATGGAAGTATCTGTGTATTTTGGGTGTAAATACTCATTCTAGAACAGAAGTAATTAACATAAATGTTTTTCTAATGTATGCTAAATTGAAAAAAAAAAAAAAAAAAAAGCTTTTGATGTAGGCGAACTTTAACCACCCAGAAGGCAATACCAGAATAACTGTACAGGCTTAAATTCATGCATCATTTTGCCCAAGTATGCATCTCCTGTGGTGACAGCCCATAGGGTGGAACTACAACTGGGTAAAGCTGGAGGATGTGAGTAACCAGTAACAAAGGTTCACAGGCGTCTGACACATCCATTTGTCTAGGCATTGATTTCTCTATGATTTCAGTATTTGGGAGGAGCTCTTTTCTCACTCTGGTGGTGTTTCTTGTGAATTTCTTTGGTGTCAATGTCCATCTAAGTAGGTTCCACACTTCCCCAAGTGACTTGCTCATTTCCACTTCCTGGGCTCTGTTGGTCCAAGAGTTTGGGAAATATCAGGCTGAAAAATTAAACACAGAAAAGGTTTTTTTCAGCATGTTCAGTTTCCTGATCTGGTACACCATGAGGAAATGAAAAACCTGACATGTAAAACAGTAAGGGCAGGGAGTGTCTCAAGTAGGTCAGTGAAGCAATCTCACTACCAAAGGTGAAATTACAGATGTAGGGTTCCTTGGAAAGGCAGGGACAAGGGAACAAGCCCATTCCATTATGCGTGTGCTCACACTGCACACAGCGTGGGTGATGGGCAGGTTGTCTAGTGTGCATACAGAGGAACAGGTAGGCGTGAAAAAGATGATGGTGCACAGTGTAGATGGAGCTCATGAGCTGCAGTTCCAGCTGTCCTCAACAATGCCATCCCATTGCCAGGAGATACTGAAGCAGTTCAGCTCCAGTGGCCTGAAGTCAGAAGAGGCATTACAATGTTGTAGGAGCTGTAGCCGAGGCACTGGGCAGCCACTGTCACAACATGAGGCACAGAGCATGCAGCCGTGGGTTACCCTGCCCTGACCCTCACTAAACATTGGTAAATGTGTCACGGGTACTTATTCTGTGAGATGTTTCAGTATTAGGCAGTTAGTGCTGAGCAGTCTGGAGCACTTCTGTGCTAAAATGCTCTTGCTGCTTATTTCAAGGTGTAAAGTGAAATTCTGGAAAACTGCAAAATGTCCAAGTCCTGAAGAATATTAGTCTCTGCTTGACTCTGGTGCACTGGTGACATGGTACTCTTGAAAAGGACTTTTAAGCACAAGCTGATGTCCATCACTATGCCTGGAGAGCTTGAAGCAATTGGATAAGTTGCATCAGCTCATATTTTGCATTCAGTTCATCAGAGCTGAAAAAAGCCCTTGTACTTTTCTGAAGAGACAGACGTTCCCTAGTTAGAACCTTACCCTTTTTGTGTACCTTCCAGCATATTTCTGACCACTGTTCATGAGTGGAAAGAATCACACTGTGTTTTACTCCTGAACTTAGCTCTCTTTTCGCATGAGGCTGATGACTGGTAGTTGAATAGCAAGGATTTAGTGAAGTGGAGTTTCTGCTAAGCTAATGTCTACATCTACTGCATTGAACAAATTATAAATCAGGCATCAGACAGCTACAACTTGAAAGCCAAGATCTCAGGAAATATGGAAGCATCTTCAATTTAGGAGTTGCAAATCCTACCTTGTAGGCATATGACTTTGCAAGTGACATCCAACATTCAATATTTAGATGTCTAAACACTCCCAATAAACTGTGGCAATAGCAGTTCCAAACTGCTACCAGAACCAACATTCATCCTGAACTGAGAGCAAGCAGGAGCTAGCAATAAGGAAACACTCAGCCCAGCTAGGATGTTCTGCCCAGCTAAATATCCATTTATGCCTGAGTCAGCCAGCCTCCTCCATCGGGGAGAAATTAAGATCCTTTCTTTCAGAAAGATATTTGTGCCTTTTTCTGGAGTTCCCTTTAGCCCAATGGCAATGAAACTTGGCCAGTATGTGGACCCATGCTCCACGTGTACCTTCCATGGGAGTGTGATTCAGGGTGCAATTGCACCCCACACCCTGAGCTCTCAGTTATGTGATTCTTTAGCTGAGGTTGCTTCACAGGCTGCTTTGCTGCATCTGTGCCACCATAAACATTCTTGGTGTCAGATGATAACAAGGAATTGATTTTAAGGCACATGAAAGGAAATTTTATTTTCTGTCTCTTTTTTGAAAGAATGCTTGCACATTTCACATTAAATGGAAATTTATGAGCAGAAACTGGTATCTTCTGGCTGCATATACCCTAACCACTAAGCAAAGTCGCTATTATTACCATTTCTATTTTTCTGTCCCAGTTTTGTAAACAAGCTTTTGCACACTGCTTGTTGAGAGGGGCCTGGTTCCACTGGTGGCTGGGTCTAGATCCTCAGTGAATTTAGCTCTGTTTGGCCCACAATCTGCTCACGCAAGAGTCCTGCCTGTGCTGGCTCTGGGTCTCTGCAGGAGCTCTACTCTGAGGAGCATTCACCCCAAGCAAGGAAGGACATTGTGAATTTAATTAGGTGCTTCCAGCCTCAGCTGCTGCTGAAGATGATTCTTAAATCACAGCTTTCTGCACAGCTATCAAAATCCCTTTTGGATCAAACCCCTTGTACCAATCTGCCTTAATGTGCCTGCAGAATTGAAGTACACTGGTAACATTCAGAGCATCGCAAGGAAAACTTTCATTGTCCTTACACGATGTTGTCCCACCAACCTTCCATCTAAAAGTGAAATAATATCCCCAACTGTTTAATCTGTTCGTTACTTATCTTTAATAGTTAAGTGTTTGAGGGTTAACCCACAGACTCATAGAAAGGCATTTAGGGTAGCACTTTGCAGCAGGACTTATTAAGACATTTTTAAGGCTTATTAAGGACATTATTGAGACTTTTTAAGGACATTGTTAAGAAACGGTATGTTCCTGGATAAAACATTTATTTTTACCGTGTGGAGTGAAGAGGGGGTTTTATCTGCAGCATTAGCTTTTACAATTGGTACTGGCAGGCTGTTTAGCAGAAGCCAGGCTGTTTAATCATGGGGTATGGATATAAGGAGCACAAGTATATGTCTTTCAGGAACTAGATAGCTAATTTTGTAGTATGGAGTCAAGCAGGGCATATGGTAGATAACAGTCCCCTTTCACATTCTAACACAGGATTGAGATTTCTTAACAAAGGCAATAGAGTTGCAAAACAGCATGACTTTGTTGCAGTTAGTAATTAATGAGGTGCTAAAAGTGCCTAAACAGAGGATCGCAGACAGAGAATGCATGACTCAAGAGGATAAGAAGCCCCCATCATTTCAAACAACAGTGTCACTTAAATAAACAAGCAGCAAGTCGCTGGGTGTGTGAGGTGGGAAGGGAGCAGCAGGCAGCAGCAACATGCTCTGTCAGCCATCACTTTTCTGCCTGTGAGAAACCAGTTGCGCTTTCCCACATGCAGCCAGAGTCTTTAGGTGTGAAACATTTGTTTAATCCATTATTGGGGCGCGGGGGAATCACACACTCATCGGTGCTGCCGCTTTTCTGGTGGCATGTTAGCCAATTCGATTTATAATCAAAGAGCAGTAATTGCCCTGAAAGCTGTTACCAGCGTCATAATGTGCAGGATGAAGTCTACCTGGCAGGGTGGTTTTTTTTCCCTCATAACAGACATAATTTTCTGTGTTCTTAGATGAGATATAAACCACTTGGTTTATGATTTCTTATTTTCTGTTTTCTTTTCATTTTTATTTTTATTTTAACAAGCTTGGGAGATTTTGTGTCATTCTGCAGAGCAGATTATTATTTATTTTAAGCAAAACCTATTCCAGTTCACATATTATATGAAAATAGCAAACGTTTATAAAGTGTTTGTCCTGTAATGTTTACTTTCTTTCCAACCAAACATTTATAAATAGATTGAGAGAAATGTGGCAAAGCACCAAAGTCATCCACTGAGATATTTCATAAGAAACTATAATGTTAAAGTGGAATAAAGGAGCACTTTTGGAAGTGGTGTTTGTTAGTGAATTCTTTTTGTGTAGGGGGATATGATGCAATATGTCATGTTGACCCTTTGGAGTCTATGGCATAGTGATCCAAATTTACTCCTGGAGGTACTGCCGTGCAGTACATGTGTTGTAGTCAGACTGAATTTATCTCTACATTTATGCAGCTAAAGAGATGGTAAACTTTGGCTATCTTCTTCCCTTTTTTTTTGTGGCTTTAAACCTAGCAACTGAGAATCCATCACATGCTGGGAAGTGATGGACCTATTTTCTCTGTTTTCACATCCAGGCAGCTCAGTAAATTTGCACTTTTTTTTTTCCTTACGCAGGTATTTTTTCATCTTACTTTCTGTCAAAGAGAGAAGGAAAATTGTGCCTGTCTTGTATTCCCTCTTCATTATTACATATGAAACGTATGGAATGTATTTGATGTTCTGCTTGTTTTTCATTAGAAACATAGATGTAAATGCTTTGAGAGACTCTGTGTCTTGTTTCCACTGGGCTCTTTGTTGAGAATTCAGTTGTTTATTCTGTGCTACCTTTTCTTCTGTTCAGTATCTCACTACCACCTGTAAACAAACCTGTGTAGCTCCCCAGAGTGGCAGTGGGAGCATTAGAGGAGGATACAGAGAGAATACATTGGTGTTTCTTGTGTCCTGCACAACAGGACAGAGTTTCACCAAAAGGCTTGTAATGGCCTCAGTGACTACATTGGCTCTGCCCATTTTGAAATGGGTAACTGATCCTCATTTTAGAAAAAAAAAATAAGACATTTGGGATCTGCAGATGTTGCAACACTGTGTTGAGTTTGTTTGAATCTCCAGGGGCCAAACTGAATTAAGGTCCTGCTTAGGTCCCCAGAGACATGGGTCTACTCTGACTCATCACTACAGACCAAATGAAAACTCTCTTACTGCCTTTACTTGATGAAGACAGGAAGGTTTTGGTCTCCTTTTTGGAAAGTGTAGGCATGCACACTTACAGCTCTATCACCTCTTACAGAAAAAGGAGATATACCTTTGTTTTCTGGTGTCAGCGAGGCACTGAGGTGCTCTGGTCTGAGCACTGCAGGGGCTTGGCTGTAGCTGGCAGAGAGCTCTGCTGGAGAGAGGCTGCTGGGCACAGAGGGATTCTTGCACTTGGAGAGAACTTCGGTGGGGCTACCGTGAGTTTCTGCAACAAAAAAGGAATCTCCTGATTCAAGCTTTTCCTTAAATATACTCTAGAGGGAGTCAAATCTAAAAGTTTATTTATCTTTAAAGTATTTCAATTGTAGTTTCTTCTTTTTAAAGGTTCTGTTAGTTTCCTGTTTATTTATTTAAGCTTGTCTATTAATACAGCAATTTTTGGCTGAATGTTTGTACATTTTCAGATCAGGTAGGTGCTAATAGTACTTAAGAGGCACTACTCAGAGTGATATGTCACTGTCATGGCAATAAATAGCCCTTGAAACCAGCAATCAGTTTTATCTTTGAAGGAAGCAGAGCCCTAGAAGACAAAAGAGTAGAAAAGAAAGAGTTTCATATTCCAAAGAAACTGAGGTATTGCTTGTATCAAAGTAATTTTTCTACAGTACTTCGTAACTTCAGTGTCTGGTAACAGCAAGTCTATAACACGGAAACGTCATCGTAGAAACATAACTGAACCAGATATCCCATCAAATGCACACCGGCATTTTGGAGGAAGGCTGTGGCCATATTCTGTTTAAAAAACAAGTCCACTTTTAATGTTAATATGTAGTTTGAATATGTAAGTATTCTTAGTTTACAGTGATCACTGGACTGTGTTTTGTGGAATTAAACCTATATCAAAGGCAGAGGGGAGGGAAGACTGTGCCTCTTCAAAAATTATTTTGGGTGACAGTGTCTCCTGGAGCAGATCTACCTCTCTTTAACCTCACTTTGCATACATATCCAGTGTAGCAGCAGACAGGAAATTTTCTGCTTTTATTTAGCTTCCACTGTTACAGCTGCTAAATGTCTCCTGGCTTTCTGACAACAGCAGAAAACAAGCATTTGTCAGAAAACCGTGAGTTCAATTTCTTCCCTTAGAGGAGAGAGCGAGCAATGCTCATGAGGTTCCCCTCTAGAGATTCCTCCACAATCATTAAAGGAATTACGCCCACTGCCTCACAGAAAAGACTATCTGGTATCTGGAAACCCAGAAACTCCACAAACTCCCTGAGATCTAAACACCCAGCAGAGATAATGAGTGGGAGGCTAGAGTTAGCAGTTGAATTTCAACCTGGTTTCACTCATCAATGAACACAACCTGGTGTAACTCTGCATGCCGAGCCCTGCTTGTGCTGAGGGGATCTGCATTTTTTCATGGGGGAAATGAGAAGGACGTGGGGGGTATAGTCATGGGGTTAAAATTGATCTGATCACATATCTGCCTTCTCGACTTGAACTTGCCTTCTCGACTGCTTTCATAGTCAGTGGAAAGACACAGGTATTTTATAACTGATTTATTTGTCTTGTGATAGATGTCTGAAAGAGCTGACCTGAATAGGGCCCTAAAATATGTAAATGCCTGAAGTTAGGTGAAGTAACTTCCCTTCTCCACTATTGTGTATAGACAAAGGAATGTGTAGAGGGAAGGTCAGGCAACTGATAGAGTATGTGAAAATAAACCCAAGCTCACTGATATTTCTGATTTCCAAAATCGTTCTTGTCAGCTTTGTTTCACCCAGGCCTGAGGCATTTTACATAAAACCCTTGAAAGCACTGCTCCCTTCCCCCTCGTGTGCCAGTGTCTCCTAGGGTGATGAGGGAGCTTGTCTGTCCTGTGGGAAATCCATGCTCATGTCCCTCTTTGCCATTACATTTTCTATGGACTCTGCAGCAAGAAACTGAAAGGCACATCTTACCTAATAGTGTGCATCACACGGGCACAGGCTTTTCCAGGCCATCATCTGCAGCTTATGGTCCACGCTCTTCCCAGCTCTCCAGGTCCAGGGTAGCACATTGCTCGGGTCACTCCCACTGACCACTTCTCTGCTGAGCAGCTGAGCATCCCTGTCACTGCAGGCTGAAGGATGTCCCTTCCTCTGTGGCAGTATCCCTGCTGGAAAAGTCCTGATGTTGGAAAAAGGAAATAATTGATCAGAAATCACTGGTTACATCAGGGGAGAACCACCTTGATATCTGTGTTTGGAGAGAGGAGGAATAAGAGTTTGATTTCCAGCTCTCCATATCCTAGAAGGTGCCTTATCCTACATAACCCAATCCAACCAAATGCAATCCAATGCCATCCAATGGTTTATGTTTGGCCCTGTCTGGAAATACTCTAAACTTTCCTGATAGCATCAATGAACACACCATGATGTTCATAAGAAACTTTAGCTTCAGTGCATCCTCTTTTCTTACAAAGCTGCTGGATTGAAAAATTTGTTTAAATTCCCCAGCAATATTTTTCCTTTAGTTCTTTCTAATCATCACATTGAGTCTCCCTTAGGAACAACGTGGGCCATAGGACCGGTGGATGAACTATGGCTGTGTTTTTCAAAGAAATCAGATGTATGAAGAGGAAACCAGGGTTAATATGAAACATTGACCTACACCTCACATTGGCTCAAAGAACATATTTTCCTTCTCTGCCTCTTTCTTTCTCTCTTTCTCTCTCTTCCTTATTTTTCTTTTCATTATTAAATGAGATGGATCAGGTTTTCCAAAGTTCATGAAGGGGAAGTGCAGATTCTGGTGTCGCTGTTTATATACAGAGATTGACTGCTGCCCATCAAATTCAAAAAAACAGCATCACTAGAACATTGTAAAAGGATATTTTATTCAAATTAGATGACAGGGTGATACTTTGGCCTCATCTACGCTTTTACAACTAAGTGGAATATTTCACACTTTTTATCTTCAAAGCCTTTATAAGTGTTTACTCATTAATCTTCACAGTGACCTCAAGAAATATCTTTCTTTTTATTGTGTCCGTGAAGAAAGTGGAGACAGAGAGGACCTGATGAAAATCTAATTTTCCTTATGAGTTGCTCCCCAACAAAACTTCCTGCTGATACTGATGGTGGGAGATCTGGTGTGGACAAGGCAGCAGCAGCCACCAACGTGCAAACATTGCAATCTGCCCTGGGCCATGAATAGAAGATATGGTTGTTGAGTTAATAGTGATCAGTCACAGCAGTGTTACAATTATTCCTACCTATTGGTGGAACTGCAGCAGTGGGAATGTTCTTTGGACTAGAATCAGTACAGACACAGCGAAAGAGATTTGCCCACAACCGAGCCTATTAGGTATTGCAACACAACTCTTCTGTAAATACTCCCATTAAGTTCAGCTGGAATTATGAACTCTTAACTCAGGATGCACTGGAAGTCATGACTAGGTTGTGGAGAGGTGAAAATAGTAGTGCCAGTAATTTAGTTTAAATGGCTTTTCCTGGTTGTTTTTCTTTTTTTTTTTTTCCTCAAAGCAATTCCTGATCTTGAAAGCAGATGCATCCAAGCCTGTCTTCTGCCTCCTGTGGAGGAGTGTGTTGCAAACACTCTTACATGGCAATGGGGTCTGCTTCCCACAGTGCCTTGGAGGGCTGAAAAGGCAGAAGGCATGAGGCGAAAATTGGGACTGTTGAGAAGTTTTTTGAAGGACAGTGAGTAGCATTATCTCCATGAGATGCTAATTAATGATAGAAATGCAATGCTGTCATCAGAAGTACTGTGGCCCAGATTTGTACTCTCAGGTGATCCAAACTGCAGAGCTGACTGCCTCAAGACAAGAATTTCCATGTATATATAAAACCATATATAAAACCCTTTAGGGATCGATAATTAACTTTAAATTAATAAGCATTCCTCATACAGATTATTTTTTAGTAATCATCAGTTCCCAACATTCTGCATTCACCCAGTTTAGTTGAAGAGGTGAAGTCAAACCTATCCAAGCCCTAGCTTAATATTATTTCATTTCTTAATACCAACTCATTTTAATTCACTTAACAGCTCTTCTTGACAATGAAAGAGGCATTTTAAAAGAGGTGGAACTACCTCACTAGTTGGGATTTGTGCCAGCTTTTAAAACCACAGAGAATGTTGTACTGGGGCAGATTATGTTGCATCTGCCCTCCTGGGGATTCTTGTTCCTGCCTCTGCAGTGCCTTTTCCAAATTATTGCCAAAGACAAACACTGCAATATTCACAGATTCAGGGTTGTTATGTCTCTGCTGCATCAGAAGTTCCCTGGTTCAACTAAACCACTTACACACAGAACCTTAAGAAGATCCTGTCTCCTACCCAGGATTAAAGAGTAAAGTTCTCAGTTTTTTTGTCCTTGCTTTCCTGGCTCATTACCAAAACCACTGAGGAGCTCTCCTTCTTTCCTTTGCAAAATCTCATACAAGCAATATGTTCCCTGGCAGTCAGTGTCTGTGTGAAAGGGAGAAGCACAAAGACACAGAACTAAACTAAACTCAACTTTCTTCAAACTGAAGCTGAAGGAAAAACCCTAAAGAAACAGAAAGGGGAAAAAAAACTTAACAGATTGAGCTCTTTTGCAAATGTCATTCTTACTTGTGGCGTTAACTTTTTGTGGTGGATTTTGGTAGAACTGGGTCCTGAATGAGTATAAGATGGGTATTGGACAGGATTCTGCTATCTCACCCGGTGCTGGTCAGCATTAACATTGCACAGTTTTGGCTAGTGGTGTGCAGTTTATGTGGATGGCAGGGTAGCTGTGCCATGGTTAGAGACAAAGGCTTGTGACTCAGGGATAATCTCAAGGAAACAGGGCTGTACAACTTCCAGGGTCTGCTGGGGCCCAGAGGCCAGGTACTGCCTTGCTTGAGGATGACCCCCAAGCTTGGAAGCTCTGCTGGACCTGGGCTGGTCCTGCAGGGAAGCCGCTTGGAGAGCCTTGTGCTGAGCCAGGATGCCAGATGATGCAGTGCTTCAGGCACAAGGCCCTGTGCAAAAGCTCTCATCTCCTCCCAGATGCCCAGGTACTTATGGGGAAAGTGTGTGCAGAGGTGGCTCTGTTTTGGGATGGCTGGCACTGCCCTACAGGGCCTGAGCTGCCTCTGTTCTCCACATATTGCCACTCATCTCTGCCTTCCCATGTTACCTGAGCTTCACTGAGGATCCCTGCTCTCATCCTCCACTCCAGACAACACGGGGTTAACCAAATTTGTTGAAATGACTGAGCCTAAATCTTAGTTTTCTCCTGCAAAAACAGGCTGCAGGAAAGGCTTTGGTAGAGATTGGTCTGACTGTGAAAAGAGGTGTCCATCTGAAGACTAAGAATAAAAGTGCCACCCTAAAATGAAAACCCCAGAAAAGACCAAGAAAATGGGAGAAATACATCCACTTAATGATGCCCCAGACTGTCTAGGTGGCAGCCTGCTGGGGCAAGCACCCTGGATTAATGGAATAACCTCTCACCCCTGGAAACTAGTTTAAATCTTGCCTTAGGGTAATAAAGGAAAATTGCATCTGATGGTGTCAAATTAGTCCCTAGTGGACTTTTCTGCACATCACAAATGCACCACAAATTTCACATAGTTTGTCATGATTGGCAGAACCTGCTGGGGAGAAGCTTAGGATGAGAATAGCTCAGGTTTTTTAGGCTGGAAGTCAAGAGTCTTTTTGCAAAGGTTTTTAACATTATCGGCCCTTCACTGTCAGAACAAAGCCTCGGATTCATCCCCACTCCTCAAAGCAAGGGAAACAAACAGAGGAACTGCCATCTCATGACAGAATTAAACCACTATTCTCTCTCTTGGCTCTAGAGCCAAGGTTGTTTTTCAGAGACAGATCTAGCCTATCCCAGGTCGACATCAGGGTCTCGTTTGTGAAGATATTTGAGGTTTCCATTGGTCTATAACAGTTAAAAATAATATAATCACTTGCTAGGGTTTAAAATAATCAAATCTTTTAAAAGACAGTGGACTTGCCATAAATAAACTGCAGATTCTCTTGAAATGTGACCATTTCACACATACTACATTGTGTGAAATACCAGCTGGGGGACTCCCTAAGTCTGCAGGTGTACATCTGCTTCAGGCACAGGCACATATCTGTCTCTCACACTTGCTCTGTACCCACATAACTTGAGGATAAAGGACTCAAAAAGCATATCCTGTGCATTAGAATTTTGAACAAATTATTTCTATAGAAATAAAAAGACCCTTTTTAAGGGTTTCAAAGAAAATTTAAAAGGGCAGGGGAAGTAATAGGAAAAAAAAAAAAGGAATGCAAAACAGCAGCAGGGTCTGGGTTCATTCTCATAGCTGATGGGATGTCAGTCTCTCTTCCCTTGGTTCTGGTTCCTGAGCAAAACCACCTTTGATGGAGCTGCTGAACAGTGAACTGGAGAATTTAGTTAAATGAAAGTCCCTTCATTCAACAGTGTAATTTGAGAAAAAAATACCTTTTCTCTGATTGCTGTGAGAAAGAGACATTGTGCTGGCCCACATAATGTTGGAGTAATAACATTACCTACTGATGCAGTCTGGTGTCACCATACACTACTTTGAAAATATCACAGCCCCTTTTTGGGTTATTACTGGATGTCTTTACTGCCAGTCGTAGCCCTTGTCAAAAGGCTGTTTTCCAGATCTATTGACTTTTCCTCATATCCTGTTGAAAATCCTTAGTAATGGTGTTGACTTGGATTTAAACATGTGCTTAATGTCTTTGAACATGAAACATAAGCACTTTGCAAAGATTAGCTGAAATAAGTGGCAGTAACGTGTGAGTATTCTTTCAAACAACAGGCGGAAACACTATGCCTGTTTTTATGAACAGTCTCACTTGACAAAACAGACTTTAGAGACATTGAGTTACCTTGTCCTGCTGGTCATTTTGGCTAACCTCCCGCCCCGATGGAATGGGGCCAGTGCCCTTCTGGAAGCCTGGTGCTTCCCTGAGCCTATGATGGGGATGCACAGAGGCAGGAGGATGGCTGCCAGTGAGCCTGCAAGTGCCAATGGGCTAGAAGCCATTGCTCTGGAAGTCAGGGTCGTATCTGGGGGTGTGGGAGCACCAAATCCAGCCCTTGATCTGTTGTGTGCCCCACAGGAGTGCAGTTTCATGGACACTTCTGATGGCGTGGCCAACTCAGAGAGGTGTGTTTTGCTGCCTTTTCTGCCCACCCTTCTTCCCCAGCTTGCCAGGATGCCCTGCCATGGCATAATTAGTAGACCTCTCAGCACATTGCCTGTACCTGCTACAGGGGGTGGCCACTGCATAATGCAAATGAATAGCATACTGGAAAACATTAATTAAAACTTTTTCTCAATACATGCACGTATAATATATTAGTTTTCTACATAACTAAAATAAGAAACATTCAAATAAGATAAACCATAGAAGTTCTGTCTGAACAAAAGAATTCCAGTGTCCATTCCTACCCGTTCTCACCTTTAGCATCTCCCTTTGAATGATTAATATCACAATTTCGCATAAAGCTTTCCTTTAGCATAATCTGTTGTATTGCAGATCCCTATCTAGCTCTCTAATATGAGCAAGTGTTAACATTTAAATCTATTTTCTGGTGGAAGCAGGTAGCTGGATCAAGCTTTGAATGAGTGAGCTTTTGTGGCTCTAAAGGCCATCTACAAAGCTGACTTAAGAAGTGCATTAAGATGAAATACTCAGACGCAAGTCATAGAATCACAGAATTACAGAATTAGTTGGGTTGGAAGAGACCTTTAAAGGCTGTCTAGGCTAACCCCTCTGCAAATAGCATGTACACCTGCAACTAGATCAGTTTGCTCAGGGCCCCATCCCTGGCCTTGGAGGTTTCCAGGGATGAGGCATCTATGACCTCTATGAATCACAGAATCATTTTGGCTGGAAAAGACCTCTAAGATCATCGAGTCCAACTTTGCCTGATCACCACATTGTCAGCTAGACCATGGCACTAAGTGCTATGTCCAGTCATTTCTTGATCAACTCCAGGGATGCTGACTTCACTACCTCCCTGGGCAATACGTTCCAATGTTTAACAACTCCTTCTGTGAGGAAATCCTTCTTGATGTCCAACCTGAACCTCCTCTAATGACTTTTCACCAACCTGAGCTTCCCCTTCTCCTCTGGGCAACCTGTGCCAATGTTTCACCACTTTCATCATAAAAAACGTCATTTTTATATCTTCTCTAAATATACCCAGTTTTTAATTTAAAACCATTGCCCCTTGTCCTATTGCAACAGGCTCTGCTAAGAAGTTTGTCTCCGTCTTTCTTATAAGCTGTTTTCAAATACTGAAGGGCCGGAGTCTTCTTTTCTCCAGGCTGAATAATCCCAATTCTACCAGCCTGTCTTCATAGGAGGGGTGCTCCAGCCTTCTGATCATCTCCATGGCTTTCCTTTGGATCTGTTCCAAGAGGGTCACATTTTTCCTGTGCTGAGGGCTCCAAAGCTGGACAAAGTACTCCAGGTGGGGTCTCACCAGAGCAAAGTAGAGAGGCTGAATCATGCTGCTTTGGATGCAGCCCAGGATACAGTTGGCCTTTTTGCACTGCAAGCTCAAATTGCCGAGTCATGTCCAGCTTTTTGTTCATCAGTATTCTCAAGTCCTTCTTAGCAGAGTTGCTCTCAATTCATTCTATGCCCAGCCTGTGTTTCTGCTTAGGATTGCTTCAACCCAGGTGCAGCACCCAGAACCTGGCTTGGTTGAGCCTCAGTAAGTTGCCAGGGGCTCACTCCTTGAGCTTCTGCTGGTCCCTCTGTCCTTCAGAAATGTCAATCACATCACTCAGCTTGATGTAGTCTCAAACTTGGTGAAGGTGCACTCAATCCCATTGTCCATGTCATTGATGAAGATATTAAACAGTACTGGTCCCATTACGAGTCCCTGAGGGACACCATCTGCAAATGGGCATTGGGAGCAAAACGTTGTTTTGTACCTCAGCCTTCTCCTTGACAATTGTTACCAGTTTGTCAGTCTTGTCCATCTTGGGGGTACGCTTTCTCTGAGCTTCCTTTTCTGGTTAACATATCTGTAGAAGCCCTTGTTACTCCTTGCATCCCTCTCCAAGTTCAGCCTCAGCTGCACCTAGGCCTCTCTGACTCCAGCCCTGCACAACCAAGCAGTGTCCCTGTACTTATCCCTGGGTGCCTGTTCCTGCTTCCACTGCCTGTGCACTTGTTTCTTTGCCTTTATTTTGGCCAGGAGGTCTCTACTCAGCCATGCCAGTCCCTTGCTATTCTTGCTCAATTTGCTGTGCATTGGGGATTGAGAGGTCTTGCTCTTGCCCTGTAGTAGGCACAAGGTTTCCTTTGTTGCCTTGATCTCTGTCTCTTACCCATAAACTTTCAGCCTGCTGTTCTTCAGAGGCAGCTCTTACACTCTATCCATTTCTGGATGTAGAGGGCAACCCATTCACCCCTCCTTCCTCTCCTGTCCTTCCTGAACAGCCTGTAGCTATCAAAAGCCGCATTCCGGTCATGGGCTTCATCCCACCGAGTTTCAGTTGTGGCAGTCAGGTCATCGCTTTCTAGCTGCACAGTGGCTTTTATCTTCTCCTCTTTGACCCTACTTGGTACTGGGAAGGTGAGGAAAGAAAAGAGAGGACTAAGAGTTGAAATATATTAAGATAGTTTTTAAAAAATAAGCCTATTTTCTAAAGTGCTCTCAGTTCCTGTTTTTCGTAAAACTAAAATAATCCCCAGAGTGCTCTGAATCAAAGCCTCCTATCCATTTGCCACTACTTAGGAGTAAAGTTAAACTGGAATTCGACTTCAGGTCAATTTCATCTTCCATATAAGAAAAAGAGCAAATGATTCTCAGCACGTGCAGAGATGAATAGAGACATGTTCATTCCCTGTCACACATAACCCGCCCCAACCTCTTCAAATAATACTTTCATCAAAAAATACTGATAGAGAAAAGGTCATGGAACATGATGTACAATGAAGACAACCAGAGATGATGTCATGGCAAGATCTGAAAGCAAAGGAAGGATACAGATCTACACTTTCATTAGTCATGGTTTCTGTACAAATCCATGCAGAACTTTTTTCCTTCAAAAAAATACATCCCTTAACTATTTTAATCTAAAACAGCACTGTTAGCTAGTAAAAACAGTGAGGTCTCATCTTTTTGCTGGCTACTCGCTAACAGCTTAAATTAGACCTCGAAAATTCTTTCTTCTGTGGATGTCTGAGGCATAAATAACACCATATGTTCAGCAGCAGTTTAAATAAAATATCATTCTTACCTTGACAATGACACTGCAATTTAGGAGTCATGGCTGCAATCACAATGTGAACACTGAACTATTCTGCCTAATCTTTATAAAATACTATACTGCTTTTTTGCTGCCTTAAAACTGCACTACAAATATGGCATTATATTTGCAAGGGGAAAATCCTATGATCTTCTAAGTTTGTGCTGCTGATATATACAAATCAGAAAATTTAAATGTCATGAGGAATGACCCACAGAGTGAAAAACTTGTTCCTAAGAACATATGGACCTCACTGGCCTCAGGAAATGTTTGAAGAGTGAACACATATTTCATCAAGATTTTTGAAATCCCAGGGGTGAGGAAGGAATGAAAACATGACAGACTAATTTAAAATGACAGGTATTGCACTTTTCCTGTTCAACACTGGAAATCAGATACCTAATATTAACAGAAGTAATTATTTTTATTACTCCTATTAAAGAGGCTAACACCTGCCATCTCCCAGATTTCTGAGAGGGGTTTAATTTTTCCCCTTTGCAGATGTGGTTATATTGCCCTGCCTGGGGGCAAATGTCATTTTTTTATAGAGTGACATCTATTTTATCTTCCCAGGAGACTGTACCTGGAAGAGTCTGTTCTGAGCAGAGGGAGAAATAAACCCTCACTGCTGGACCAGAAGCAAAGGCAGCAGCCTCTGAACCCAGCAGGGCCAGACCTTTGGTTTGGGGAGGATGGGAGGCAGCTGCCCTGCTGCCTGTTCATCCCGAGGATGACCTTCTCTGCTGCAGCCTGGCTCCTGGAGCTGGTGGAGGTCAGGATGCTCAACTCTGCACCATGGGGATCTGCTTTCCCCTTAGCCCTTCTGCTGTCCCACAGCTTGACTTTGGGAAAGTCATTCACCTCCAATGTTTCCCTCTGTCCTTTGTTGGGGTTATTTAGATGGCAAGGGATGAACTCCTTTTCCTATTCATGGCTGAACAGTTTTTAAACCCATTTCCATAATTAAAAGTGGACACAACTTAAAATTGATGACAGGCAGTTGAATTCCTCTTTTCCCTGAGTACATTTCACTGCCTGCTTCAGCCACTTGCCTGCTCACAGGACCCATTTTACTTCCAAAGTTCTGGAACGACACTTTAAACATTTCGTTCCTGCAACTGAAGTGTCTTTTTCAATGCTAGGTATAACCACCTCTCTTTTTTTCTCCACCACTCTGGTAAAGCAGAGTTTATATACAGAGATCAGCTTTTTAACCTTCTGACTATATACAAAAGTGATTTGGATAGTCTGACATAGTCTAATTCCAGGGAATTTTTGCAGTTGCTGCTGTTGTCGTAGTCTCTCAGCACAAGCAGGTAGGCATACAGGATGGTGATGAGAAATTTTCTACCAACCCTAAGCCACAGGATTTTCAAAGACATTGCACGTTTTTCAGGCTACTGCATGAAACATTCCCTCGAGAGCACAGAGGGCTTGGATTTACTGCTGCTGGCACAAGGGTATGTGCTGCACTCTAACTAGATGAGTTTTGCCTATAAATCACATGCAAGTTACCTACTTTTGCCTTTGCAGCAGAGCAAATGAGAAGCCTGTCCCTGGTGATGTATGGTTGATGCTTTCTAGTAGCATGAAGCTGAAATATTGCAAAGTTGGAACGTTTTACAGGGATGAGTTTGCTGTGCTGACATTCAATGCAGCAAAACACTGTCACCACTTCCGAATTTCTCAGAGGTTTTCACAAGGCTGGTTTTTCTCAGGTTCAAGGGCACATGAGTCATGTTACTGTCATCAGGGGGAAGAAAGCTTTGGTGACAGAGTCCTCCTCAAGACTGCTCCTTCATCTGGGCTTGTTGTGTGGTTGCTGATTTCCTCAGAGAGCCAGTAAACCAGTGAGGCTGTCACACAAGCGATGTTCTGAGTATATTCCTTCAGCTTTGAGGCCTTTACTGCTGCCAAACCCCACTAAGAGGCGTGTTAAGTGGTATAATGGCCCTGAGCATCACTGGGCACAGACACATTTTCAGCGGTTGTGGAGAAAAGAATCTGCCTTGGTAAAAATGAATGTGTGCTGCGAAAACCCTGGAGATAAGAAATATGAACTGCTAAGATACACCAGGCTGGTACCAGTTTTCAGTCATCATATTCGTGGCTGTGTCTAGAAGCAGATCAAACAGCCAGCCTCCCAAACTCCATGAACAAATTGCTTTGGTGTCTCTTGCAGGTGGCTTTCTGCCTGTATGAGAAGATCTGGCCTGCACATGCTGGCAGAAGGAAGAAGAGGCGGAGAAGAAATACGAGAGAAATTAACAGACAAGAAACTTCAATGTCTGCACCAAACTCCAGGTTCAGAGACGTGAGCCCAACTTCAGCCCTTCTGTGGGCGCCTGTGGTTAACCCTCCCCATTTTTCAGCCAATACATAAGTAGTAAAGGGAATTAGAGATATGGACTGATAATTACCATTCATAAATGACACAGTTAATACAGATCTGAGATTCGGTGCCAGATATCTGGGCTGGCATTGGATGAGGTTTCTCCAGGAACAGAGTCACCACATTGGTATGGCACAGGACCCAAGCAAATGATTGTGAGAAGTGGCTCAGTGCAGTGCTGCACTCTGCAGCCTATCTTGTTTCTGGTGTTGTCACTCATGGTTCTGCATGGTGTCATGAGGCACTGAGTGTGCTCTGAGGTAATGTAAAGACCTAAGGTCTGGCTGGATGGTAGCTGCCATTCCCAGGGCAGAACTGTAGAGGAAACAGCCCTCATTTCTGCCAATGCAAAATAAGTGGGGAACTTTAAACAATCTTTACTGTGGGATGCAGAGGGATTTGTTTCAACCCCCAAATCTTAGCAAGTTTTTGTCTTTCCACACTGCTCTATCTTATGGAATGGGGATGCTAGAGGCTTGCAGGCAGCATCTGGCCTGTAGGTGTGATCTCTCCATCCAGAAGAATGTAGACAAATCCAACATAGCACGTACCAAAACAATCCTCTCCTTTTTTTCAGGAAAGACATGTCTGGACAGGAAGCATGGGCTGCCTGGCTGGCTTTTTCCTCTCTTCTTCCAGTGTGCCAAAGACATTGCACTGTGCTCCACAATCCTGCACTAAAAATGCATGAAACTGGAGAAGGGAGAGGAATCATCAAGAAACTGATGAATAGGAAGGTAGAGATAGCAGATAATTGAAGTGGGTACTTCTGACCTCACCAGCCTTTATCTGTATATGGTTTATCTAGACTTTTAATTAGCCATGCCATGGGTGCAGAAACCCAAGAGCAGACACATGCATCACTACTTTCAATCTAGCAGTATCTATGAAGTCAGACTTTGTGATGTGTGAGTCACTATGCTGCTTCAAGACTACTCAGCCACTTTTCAATGTCATCCAGGCTAATAAAGCTTGACAAGCTAATTCTGATACCCTGAAGGGACAAAATGAAGGTCTCTGTTCTGCACTCCTGGCATATTGGGGTCCAGAGGGTTTATTAATGACTTGAGGGTTTATTAATGACTTTGAGCGCTGCAAATTTGCTTGAAGATGGTGTTCACCAATACATCAACTCCATCTTCAGGGCTCTTCCTACCAGATCAAGAGGTACCAGAAAAGCATAATGCAAAATACTGATTAACCTTACTAGTGAACAAAATCATTTTGCTAATATCAATTTGTTCAGTTGGTTGTGTGGTTTATCTTCCCATTGGATAGGTTTATGGGGCTCTGGCATTACCCATCCTGTGGTTGCTAACTTGAAAGGATAACATTAACAAACTTTAAATAACATTGTCAAGTGTTGGAAGAAGGGTTGCACACATTTTACCCATATAAAATGTTCATATCCAGATGACCTGGGAGGGCTCAGATCTGGTTTTGTCATTGTGGACCCATAGCCAGGCACAGGAGGAGCTTGGAAGGGAGCAGAGGAGCAGGAACTGGCTCCAATTCTGGGCAGACATTGTGGTCAGTGTCTCAGTGCCTCTCACTGTGCTGATCCTCTGTCTCACTCTGTCAGGGCTTTTGCATTATCTGGGAAAATTCCAGCCTCGCAATCATCCTGTGAAACCCCTTGGGAAAAGAAAAATGACACCAAAGCATAATAAAAATAGCTGCTACTGTATTACATGGTAGTTCTCCCACAGTTAAAACCCACTACCCAGATTTTGGATTCCTCATGGAACAGTAACAGTCCTCAACAGCAGAGAAACAGTTATGTAGGTGGGAAGAAAACTCCAAAGATATAAAGCTATTTATATCAAAGAACACTTCCCTCATGAACGAAAGCTTTTTGCTGGCTCAGAAATTCAGCCCAAAAACTTCCAAAGCCTTTGACTGTTTTCTCTGCATGTTCTGCTGTAGCATGTTTAAATTCTGCTTTATGATAGCACTGGTCAGCAGGCACATGATTTTATGAGGTGGGTGGCAAGAACACCCAGTGCAAGATGTACTGTTTCTGTAAAGGTGATAGAGCACCGGGATGGTGACAACGCTGGATTTTCTTTCACTGGCTTAAAATTTATTTCACATGTGTTTCACTTTCTGCTTTAACCAGATGATGATTTCATTGATTTGATCACTATCTTATGAACCCCATAACGTCTTATATTATCATGAATCATCTTATATCATCTGCCTGCAATGACACAGCCCTCCCACTGAGAAACAAACCGCCAGGTCAACCTGGATGTGTACTGGTGATAGTGATAAGTGCCTTATTGACAAACAGCAGAAGAGGATAAAACAGTGTGAGTAGAAAACAAGTTTTAGAGTAACAAAAAAGTATTTCCAAGGGTCAGGCAGTCATGTTTCAAAAATGCCAGAGCTTATTTTGATAGGTAGAATTTCCTCTTGTGACTCAAACCCCAATTATTGTGAAAGTTTCACAGTCACAGGTCCATGGTCTACATGTCTTGGTTGAAAAATGTGAAATCAGCTGAGGTTAGACCTTCATATTTTACACATGCCTGCAAACTAACAATTCTTTTTTCTGTGTTTGTTTGTATTTAATACATTATGCAGCTTTCTATTCTTGTGTGATTTAAAACCAGATCATTTTAGTCTCCAAAAAAAGAAAGCATATGTCTTCCGGCCAAGCCTTTGCAACACACAACTCTTGGTCTAGTAAAATACCACTAACAGCGATACCATTACATCCTTTCACCCACAAGGTGAGATTTCCTTTTACTCTGTAGATCTGCGGCAGTGGGTTTGAAGCAGCCCATGGTGGTTTGCTCATCTCACTATGCTATGTTTCAGAATAGGTACGTCTTTCATTTTTATGACCAATTAGTGTTAATGTCTGCAGGAAAACCTGGATGATTGGAGCTAGCCCCAGGGCACCACATCCCCACTTCAGCTGGTTACGGTAGTGCACTGGACTCTTTTCTTATTAACTTACTCCTCCTGAAACAAGGGCACACCAGGGAGCAATAACAAGGTGAAAGAGGTTGATATTTTGGCAGGTGCCCCTGACCTATTTACTTTGGAATAGCATTGGAAATAGTACCTGCCCAAATTAGGGTAGGTAGGAATAAATTCTGCCTTTTATTTAGCACAGGCTGTGTTACTAAAGTTGGTGGGAACAATGCACTCCCAGGAAAAGAGATTTTTTCTGGAAGTCCCATCATTTCCTTTGTCTGGCCAAAGTGAGCAAAGCTGACACGAACAAGTGGCTTCATGAAGCACAGCTTTTGCTGTAAAACCCCAGTTCACAGCTGTGAAGTATGCAGCTGGCTTTCAGAGAGCTCCAGTCAGGCCATTGCCAAGGTGTGCGCCATGAGGCTGTGCCACCCTGGCAGAAGCAGGGATTCAAGGCTGCTTGAAGCTGTACAATGCTGTGGATCCACAAAACTTGCCCCTGGGAGGGATGAACAATCAAGATAGCCAGTGCAGGAACACACTGTCAAGGAGAAATCCTTGTCAGCACTTGCCCACCAACAAAATGTCTCTGTTCCTGCCACCCCTGATATCCTGCCTCCTCTTCCCATGATACACAAGGGAGACCAGAGAGCTTCAGGTCCTTCATCCTCTCACAGGCTGAAGTTTCTGACCCACATTTGCTCTTTCTCATTGCTGGCAGGCAGCATAGCTTTGTGTTTCTGAAGCTGCAAGAAAGGAGTTGATTCAGCAATAAGCATAGGCTGTGCTGATTTGGCTTTTCTAGTGGCTGTCAGCCATGAGCATTGCTCACGCCATACCTCCAGGATCATTTGAATCTGGTATGAATCCAATCTGCTGCTGAAAGTGGTGGTCTCATGCTGTCCTGTGGGCTCAGTCTTTCACTCCCACAGCCCTCCCTAGTGCTGTTACTAGCACTTATGTGGGCCTGTGGTGAGCTGGATCAAAGAGGGCACCCCATGGCAAACTAAACTCCCTCACCAACTCCTTTGCCCATGGAAAACTCCACACTTATATAAGGAAGTGCTACCTCAGAAGTGCCCAATCTGACACTGTGAGGAGTTTCCTTCCCATAAATGTCTCAGGATACCAAAATGGCAGGAAGGAACTTCTTGCTCCTCAGCAGTTGAGGCACACTATGCTTGTTTTCAGATTATCTCCAAATATAAAAAATGGGTAAGACAGATCCAATTCAAAATACTTGTGACTTCACAACACCTCTGTGTACAGGCCAGAAAAGTTGCACCTGCTTAGTCCACACTACATAAGGCTGTTTCATGTAGTGTTTCAACGGTCCCTGCCATTTGAGAAAACTATACTGGAAGTGTCAGGAAACCTGATTGAAAATATGCACAATAAACTTCCCAGGGCAGTTTGTGAAAAAGACAGTGTAGTTCAAGTAGCATCACGGTTTAAAATTGCAAAAGACACTTTGAAACCATGTGTTGTGTAATGATCAGGGTACTAAATCATGTGTCAAAGCTGAGGGATCTGGTTTCTCTGAAAAGTGCTAATATTTTTTGATGCTGAATAGAAGCTGTGTTTAAAAGAAATGATCAGAAAGCAGAAGTCAGTTTATGAGAGCATTAGTGCTTCAGATGTGGTTTGTCTACTTAGCAGCAAACCCAGCCTGTAGCAAACATATTTCGGACATAAGAAACAAATCATCTTATCTGTGCCCAAACCTCACATAACCATTTGACTTGATAGTAAAAGTAACCAGTGATTAAATTCCTGCAGTTGGTAAAAAGTGATGTGTCAGAGAGAACTCACTGTTTAATGGTTGGTGCCCTTCTGTTGGAAACGAAGGCTTACTGCTGCTTCTTGGCCAAATCTGAAATTCATTAGTCATTTCAGTGATTTGAACTTCATCCAAGACTTCCTCAGAACTCTTCTTAATCTGTCTGCACTGTCTTGCACTTGGAATTGCCCCAGAATGTCCCTGCAAATCTGTTGCACCTGATATACTTGGTGTCCATAAGCCCAACCAGTGTTTTGATCTGGTAGTTCATTAAGAACCTGTCTGTATTATGATGAACTGGACCAATTACTCACTATTCCCACAAGAAGAAAGTCCATTTCCATTCTGAAAAATGGGAGCTACTGAAACTCAGCTAGAGACAGAAAGACAAGTAGAGATGGAATGGCAATTAGCAGCACTGGGTCAGAGGGAATTAAGCAGGTTTCAGTCAAGACAACCCCAAACTGGAATTCTTTGACCCCTGTACAGATAAGAAGGAAGACCAGACTGGAGAAGCCAACAGAGAAAAGCCATCCACACAGCAATCTAGACACCACTGTCCCTACTCTTACTACAGGGCCATTAACAGCTCCAGATCTTTCCTAGTACTGACAAATCACTGATTCAGGTGTAAAATATTCCCTGAGCTAAACTGAGATTTTCTACATAAAGCTTTAGTTGAATGCAGGACCTCAGTTTTCTTTATTTCACTTTTGGTCCCTAGCAAGTGAGACTCAGGGCAGCCTCCAAGTAGAGAAACCACACCAACAAATATATTAAAAATAGTTTTTAGTATCAAATGGAGCACAATGCAGTCATCAGTGATAGAAATCTTGCAAGTGAATTTGCAGGATGCACTAGTATAGGTATATTGATCCATACGTTTTGAGGGTTTTTAACTTACTTGAGATTTCAGAGGATATTTGGGTTGAAAGCCCAGTGTGTAACTTCAGTCTACTGGCTGACCTGAGATCACTTTAAGCCCCAAGCACTTAGAAAGTGCACAGATCTCACAGCAGCTTGCAATGAACGGGGTTCCTGCAACCTTGCTTAGCATCCTGTTCCCATTAGCCCAAATTTCAATGCCTGCTGGCACAGTGGTGCCAGGCAATTTCTTTTGCAGTAGAAATTTCAAGGCGCTGTGTTGGAATATTAACTCCTAGCTTCTTTTTTTTTTTTTGTCACACACATATTTTCTCAGTCTTCATTGTACTGTCATCAAAGCTTAAAAGACATCCACAAACAGGCAGATATGCTCCTACCAAAGGTCTTCTCTGAGCTAAGTTCAGCTCTTCCAGTGTCACTTCAGCCTCAAAGTATGTCAGCACTATAGGCTACTAAGAGATTATTAGTTCATTGTCTCTTTTCTCTTACAACATCCAGCTCAACAAACCACATGGAAGTCCTGAAATCTGAAGTGTTTGAGGATTTCAGGAATTTTAGAAGTCTTCAACTGTACTGATACCACAGCAATCACTTACCTGTCATTACAGTCCTTGCAATTGGCAGCACTAAACTGTTACAAACCAAAAAGCTGTGGCCATCTGAAGGTCAGTTTATACAGAGATGTTTAATAACAACCACTCATTTCTGGCTGAAAGGGTTTTTTCTAATTTGTGCATCCTTATCTGGGTTGGAGCATGCCCCTCATGCAACTGCTTAAAGCCTACCCCAGAAAGCATGGCAATGCAGTCATGGTACTCTGTTCCAATATTGACATTCAGCATGAGGAAATGCTGTAGTTATTAAAACCTGCTGTATCCAGTTGTAATCTGTGTGATCTTCTTAACAAAGCCAAGCTGCCTTCTTCAGATGCCAGTTGCCCTACTGTACACCTCACATCTCAAAATATGCTCTGAGACGCTGAAATGAAAGCTGGATTAATGTCAACAGCTAGAACAGGTCTGTAGAGTCTGTGTCTTACCATCTGTCAGAAAAAAAAGTCCTAGACAGAAATATGGAACATAACAAATAGGAAGGAAATGTTGCTAAGTTGGTGGGCTGTGAGCTGTTCAGGATAGGCATCTGGAAAGGAACAGGGTCTTCCCCAACACATAATGAAAACAATTCAGAGTAGTGCCACTTTATACTGCTCTGTGAGCCACAGGATGTGTCCTTAGGAGTCCTAGCACCTCATGTGAGAGGTGTGCACATCAGGTTGCAGTAATGAGGGGATGGCTTTCTGCAGAAGCTGTTCAAATCCACACTCAGCTAACCCAGATACCAGGGAACACCTGTGCTAAATTCACTAGGGGTGGCCCATCCTGATACACTCTGCGAAGACACGAGGCTCTCAAGATTTACTCTCCACACTTGAAAAACCTATCACATGAACTTTGTTTAAGCAATAGGACACACACAGTCCAAATCAGTGTTTAGTATGAGGATCTGGGTTCAGGGACCAAAACAAAGTCAGTAGCCAAAAGTCAAGCTGAAGGTCAGGGGAAGGGCTAGCAACAACAGGCTTCAGTTGTCAGCCAGCCCAGGAGCAACTGCAAGTTCTGGCTGCTCTTTCCAGCCAGTAACCGGGGTTACTTTAGCATGACCCAAAACGGTTGCTTATTCAGTCATTCCTGCCAGGCCTCACTGGCAGGGAGGTCTGGTCCAAACCTAGGACCCAGAAACATGCTCTCAGTTTTCGTTTGAGAAAATAAACAGAGATAGGGTTTCAAACTGTGGGTGTTAAACGCCCATGAAGAACTTGCACGGTACAGGTCATCCTCCCTTCTCGGCTTGAAATATTCCACATGAAAATCTGGCAGACCATATCTAAGCAACAAACACATTTGTCCCACAGTGGGATCTATTTTGAGGCAATACTTAACCAAAGAAGGGCTCAGCCTGAGGAAAACATTTCTTCCCAATCACTAGTAACTTGCAGAAGCAATTTCCAAACATGCCTAATGTTGAACAAAATCTGCTATTAAAGTGAATGTCTAAATTCATGGGCATCAACAGAAGCTAATTAAGAGTAGACAGAAAACACATTTGACAGTCTCTCCCACATAATTCCCTGTGTTGGAAACAGCACAGAAAGATTAATATCCAATGAAGTTAATATGAAGAAATACAGAAAGCGATCATCCTTTCAGCTTCTTGCATTTTGTAATTCTCTTCTTGCAAACAGTAATCCTGTCAAATGTCATGTCAGTTTTGTAATTTTTTTTTTTTTAATGAAAAGATACTTTAACAGCCATTACAAATATCTCTTGGTATGCAAAGCATGACCATGATACAATGCAGGAAAACTTCATAATTCAGAGAGCAAAATGATTACATGCAAGCCTCTACAACCTTTTCCACTTGTGTATAGATTTGTATGAATGAATTTCTTTAGAAGAGGCTTGCAGATTGTGGACAGTATTAGTATGTTCCTCTTGAGTGGAAATTGCGTGATCATATCAATTACATCACAGTGCAATGTCTTTAGGAAGCTAAAGTAATTTGATTGACTTAAACTGGAATCAGTCAATATTTGTATTAATGTATCTGAGAACAGAACTTAGTGCCTATCTTTCCTTTAATCAGGGTGTCTCACTGAATCTGATGAAATATCTATTTGTTGTGTGTGGAACAACTGATTTGTTAGGTTTACACAAATTAAAGATGCCTCTGAGGGTTGTCATGTACTAAACCCCAAGTTTTAGTAAATGTTTCAAAAATTTTTGCACTTCTGTGACATTTTGACATGCTGACAGAATAAGATTCTTGACATTTTATAATATTGCAATTCACAGGAAATTAGGAAATAAATTTGTTGCAATTCTATATTAAATCTGGTAGCATGAATTCTACATTTATTATAAAGGATAAGTGTGTCTTTTTTTCCTGCTTTATTCATTAGATAGAGCAAGAATGGATTAATTTAGAATAGGTGATCCAATGTTTTGTAGAAGGTTGAGTATGGATTTACTTGTAGCTCTGGAAATCCCCAATAGAATGGAATTGCAAACAACAGTACAAAATCCAGCTTCTTCAGCAGATGTGTAGTTAGAATACCGTATTTTCTCAGGACATTACATGAGCAAAAATTTTGATGGTGAAGATGTGCATTCTTTGCTTTCCTTCCTCACAATCATTACCTCACTGCACCTTCTCATCCTGCTCTGAAGCTCATGACTCTCTAAGATAGGCCAGGGAAAGCTGCTTCTGAGTCCATACTACAAATCAAGCTACTCTGATGTTGTCCTAATTAAAAAAAAAANACAAAAAAAAAAAAAAAAAAAAAAAAAAAAAAAAAGAAGCTACTTAACAAGGAAAGAAAACCCCAAAATTTCCATAGACTTGTGATTGCTTTCACAGAATCACAGAATATTCCAAACTGAAAGGGACCCACAAATAACATCAACTCTTAAGTGTGGGGATGGAACCCACAAAATTGTCATTATTGGCACCATGTTCTAACCAGCTGAGCTAATCTCTGGGTCTTCCATCCATAAATTTCTTTTTGAAGAACACACTAGCAATTCTAGCTAATGTTCCAATTTACCCTTTCCCTTTAATTTAATTTAATTTCATTAATTGTTTCGTGTTTAGCTTTTTCCTTTCCTCCTCTTTTTGCTAGACCTGATCAAGAGGTTAAGCAGGCCCTCATACATATGCTGAGATTGAAACACAGTCACGTGATAAGAACACAGTTTTTATCCATTAGGATTCCTGTTCCTTTGTTGCAGAATATGACAAGTTTGTAGTGAAAAAGGGGAAGTCAGGGCGGGGACAATCTCCCAGAAAATCTTGATTCCACCACAGCACTCTTTCCTGTATAGAGACTGGCAAAACTTATCCATATCATAATTCATTGCAACAAAGATGGCACCTTAGCTTGTAAGATATACATTCTTTGGGCCTTCCTTTAGGTATGGAATCCAAACACTAATACACAGAAGAGGGAAATCTAAGCCTTTCATAAATACCTCTATAAATACCTCTATAAATAAATACTTTTCGTCTGGGTTTTTTTGGGAAATATAGTGAGATTTTACTTCCTGGAAGCTTTTTTCCATGTCTACAGTTTGGAAGCATTCAGAAAACCACAGTCTAGCTGACAAGTACTCTGTACATTTCCAATGTATTCTCTGCTGTTTGGCTACTAAACCCAGCATCTAAAATGTAATTCTGTTTAGTGATGTGACCCTAGTGCTCTCTAACAAATATGATTCCATTCAGCACAGGCAGGGTTCACTTTTTTGTTTCAAAAGTTTTCTAGGCAATTTTCTGAGGTTCTGAGATATTTAGAGCAGTGGAAAAACTCTTACTTTTTCATTTAAGTGTCAGTACATTTTTCAGCATCCAAATATAAACATGGGATTTATTTATATTTTGTGTTAATACAATTTAATATGTTCGTTTCTACTTTCTTTACTTATTTGCATAAACTATAATTCTTTAGCTCTCCCTTCTTGCTAGAAATCAGTCTGTTATATGGCAAAAAGCTTCCCTGGCAGTTCTGCTTTCTGTTACTTCCAGAGATCATTTTGGTTCTTTTCTTGCTGATTTTTCTGGTAAAAAAAATTTCATCTGTCACATGCAATTTTACTGTTAGTTTCTCAAAAACGCTCTCGCAGGATATTCAGTCTGTAAGCATTTGTGGGGAAGAGCTATTTGCTTCCATGAATTTTTTTCTTTGCTCTTTCAAACGCACACAACTAATTTATTATTCTTAGAATATGGGAAGAACTGATGCCAAGGAATTTCCCCAGAGAAGGGAACTTTTTCTTGTTTGGCCAGACTTGCAGCACACCCAAATTTATGTAAGTCCATTCAAGATAATAAATGACATCTTGATAATTTGTGTGGTGATAATCTAATGCATTTTAGTTTAATTATTTTATAACATAGGGAAGATTGGTGTGTTTGTATCACTTTTATCACTTCATATATCTCATGTTAAATACCTAAGGAAGAGGGATCCAGGAATAAATTCAGAGGCATCAAAGACCCATGGTCTTCCAGTTGTTTATCCTGGGAAATGTAGGTGAAGGCTGGTTACCATACAAGATTCTTTTCTGTACAATAGCATTTCTTCTGCCTCACATCAAAAGGTTTACGCTTTGCTTTATGGTTGGTAGATTCAATCCTTGTCTAAAGGATTTTTAGGAGGCATTAATGCTTGAAAAAACCCAGGTAATAATGATAATTTATATGAAGTGGAAACCTAAAGGGAAACAACTCCCAACACTTTGATAGAAAGATTATTAATGATATTCATAGAATCTGATGTTTGTATTGCTCTGTGTATGTTTTTAATCAAACCTGGGGTTTTATCTCACTATTTCACATATAAGATTACAAAAATGGCACACTAAATTGACATTTGCAGGACAGAACTAGGATTTTCTGAAGTTAGCTTTGCTCTTTTCAGATCTTGTTTTCCAGTTCTGTCAGTAAAGAAAGAAACCTCAACAGACTTGAACACAACTTCACAATCTATTTCTGTGGGCTGTGCCAGCATGCTGACTTTTATGCTTCTCTTAAGGAGCATAGATTCACTAAAAGCAATTATAACCACATGGGAACATTGAAGGCAGGCAAAGAAGAGAATGAATTAAAAATGAAAGAACATGGAAAAGTGTCTTGCACAAAAATCAACGGCAAAAGCAACCAGTGTTTTGTAGGAATGAAACTGTGCAGATATAAACCACATCAGATAGTGATGAAAGGACAGTAAGTGACATTGCCATACGGATGATGTAGAAAGGAGTCTAGCCAAATGATGTTTTCTGGATGAAGCCAGCAGCAAACACAATCGTGCTGTGCTGTGCTGTGCTGTGACAACCTGTCACCCTTGTTGCACATTTATTGTTTGTTCTATTTAATTGCAAACTAGGATGACTCAGCACACCCAACCTTTTTGATTTGCTTTAGGCATTTGGTACTTCTTGGGAGCTGAGCTTGACTATATGCCCAAGACTACTCAGGTAGCATGGGTGAAAGTGAAAATCTGGACACAGATGAGGAAACATGGTGAGGAAACACAGGCCTTTCCTACCTTTTGAGACTGATGATGGTCCATGCAACATCTGCATCCTTCCAGACATGGAAGTTTGAACATTCCATCATCAGAGGACGGACTGGAAATACTCCAGTGCCTGCTGCAGTTGTGAAAAGCGAAACACTATGAGAAGGGTATGTATCCCAAGAAAATCAGAAAGTACAGAAAGCCCAAGTAACTTATGGTCTAAGAGATTCTGGGATCCACAGGCTGGACATTGCTTTGTCTTCTTCACTCAAAGATGAGAAAATGCCTATGTGAACCAGATCTACTCCTTCTCATGACAACTAGAAGTGGTAACAGTCCTTCTCGCCATCTCCAGAGAATGTGCCGTGTGTGATGGCGTTCAAGAAGTGTGAGCATCATTGAATATTCCCCTGCCCCTGAGAAGGTTCTCACTCTCCCTTCCATCATCAAGGCAAAGGCTCTAAACTGCGCAGGTGCACTCACAGTGGTTCCTTCCTACCCTGTTCATGAATATTTAATTACTAAAACAAAAACTTAAACTGTTGCCAGCTAAATGTTGAATTCCCCTCATTAGTTCTCCATCCCATCCCCCACCCCGCCCCCCCCCCCCCCAAAAAAAAAAACAAAAAAAAACCAA
>VZRO01006415.1:1829669-1961008 GCA_013397915.1 Daphoenositta chrysoptera
AAAAAAAGAATTGTAGGAACATGACAGAAGTGGTGTCATCTTTTTTTTTCAGGTAGGGAAAGAAATGAGATCCAGAAGAACACCTGTGTCACAGTGGTGCTGAGAAGGGAGCTTAGCACAGAGATGGACCATTTAAAGAATTCTCCTGCTTTCCACATTTCATAGCAGTTGCACACATCTGTGTGGAACAAACTGGCTTCTCCCAATTCCCTGCAGATCTCCCTTATTCCCTTTGTTGCTGTAGATTAGTGGAGCAGACCAGTGGAGCCTGGGAGCTTCACTTCAGGCTGTCAGCTGTGAGTAGCAGGAAATATCAACATAAAAACCCTGACAGGCAGCATACAGACCAAATAGACTTGAAGACCCAATCTTTGATTTAATTAAGGTTTACTTACCATCTGTAAGATGACTAGTTTTTAAGTTTCAGGCTGATCAGTAGAAATATCTCTTGTTAAAGACAATGAGAAACAGGAATACTTATGGAAATACTTATATTTGTACAGATTTTCTTTTGAAACAGAAATATGCTTGCAGTACTAGGAAGACAACAATAGTTTTTTGGCAGCTGGAAACTCCTCAAATAGCACTTAGGACTTTTAAAATTAGTAAAAAAATCTCCTTAGACACTACACATAAAATCCTAACTCCTGGAATTTGGTGGGAGTTTCATCATCAGTTTTAGTGGAGTCTATATTTCAACGCACAAGTATGAAGTCACAGAAATTAGAGATGGAAAAAGCTGCTTAATCATTCAGACCAGACCCAAAAGCATGGGGACTTTTTTACTTTTTATTTTTATCCTCATAGACTCTCCTTCCTTCCTTCTTTCCTTCCTTTCCTCCTTCCCTCCTTCCCATCTCAAACTCCTGGTGTATCTGGGGACTGAAGAGTCCAAGCAAGCAGCTTGGGACTCCTGATGTTCCTGACTGATGAATCCATTCCCATTCTCCCTCCCTTGCCAGCACCAATACCCTCTCATGGTCCCCAAAGGATGGGAAAGAGCTTCTGTCCCCCCGCTCCACCTCTGGGATACTTTCCAGTGGTAATGTACACAAGAAAATTCCTGCCAACCAACAACACACAGCAGCCTCCAGTAGCCCAGGTTTGGCAGCTATGACTTTAATCTGTCCTGTGCAAGTGCAGCACCATACCCTACAATGGACCTTTTCCATCTTTTTTAGGCTTTATGCAACTAATTTTTTGCATGGTCTAAAATAAACTCTGTTAAAGCATACCCCAAACTTAACAGTCAGGGTGCATAAGGAAAAGGAAAACCAAAACGTTCTCCATTTGGGAGGAGGATGATGCCTACTCATAAAATATTGTTTGAAAGCTTAGCAGGTTTGGTCTGCATAATTTAAACTGGTATCTACAGTCAGTCAGGTTTCCTAAAAGGGGCCTATACTTCTAACACATTAAATAAAAAATTAAAAAAAAAAATTAAAAAAGACATTTTTGGGATGTAGTTAATAGATCTACTTTAAATTCTGCTTCAGGAAGACATGAGAAGTGCTTTCCAGGAGCCTCTTCCTCTAAATGTCTGAAAGAAGAATTGGATGACCAACTCAGATGCACACATCTACATTGCTGACACACAAGAAGTAAGAGGAAGCCCACCTAGGTACCTATTAAGACATCTATATATCCAAATAACATTTTCAGTTGGAGGCGCTGAAATCAAGTCTTACAAACCTGAAGTGACTGAAAAGCTAGAAACTGATTAATTTTTTTCTTGTTGTGAAAATTGCACCTTTCAAGATTGCAGTGAAGAAATGCATTAATCTTTTCACCATATTTTAGTTTCTCTAAGACATAGTCCTATGGTTTTATCCCTACAGGGCTACATCCTATATCTACAGGTCAAGACCTAAGAATCTGGTTGTCTGGAAATCTGTAAAATCTTAGATAAGGTCTAGAAGATGCAAACCATGTGTTTATTTTGCCCATCAGATCCTGAAATTAAACTCATCTGTAGACCTGTGTTTTATCTGCTGCCATATGGGAGGGGTATATTGTAAAAAATATAGAAAAAAATACAGGTCTAGGTAGAGATGAAAAGTGCCTGGTAAGAGCACCTTGCCTTAGAGAAGGAATGCATTTAGGAACATATCACTTGCTCTCTACAGTGGATATGTGCATTTTGCATGCACTTATCTAAGAGCCTGAACTACAGCCTAATGTTAATAATTTCCCAGTGTTCCTCTTTTCGTATGAACAGTTGTGTTCCATGGAGCTTTATAGTTTAATGTGTGCTCGTTGGAGAGGCAGATCTCATTCTCCAAAGCTTCCTGCATGTGAAAAAATGGCATAGCACTTAATGTAAAATACTACTTGTCAAGAACTGCATAGCAAATCACACACGATCTCTCCCTTTCCCAATTAAAAACCTACCTTTACGAAATGTGGCAATAAGCAGAGGCACATGGGCTGTTTGGCAGTCTGCCTGAAAATCTCTGCAGCCAATGAATAATGATTACACCACAGAGCATCTGCTATCCAGAAATAGACTGTACTGTCTCCTGAACCTGCTATTGTGTCTTTGGACACAACATGGTGGAGGTGAATGTATTTTTGTTTCTGGTCACAGTGAGGAGCCAGATTTTCATTTAAATTAAAGATGTGATTAAACAAAGTCCAATAATACATAATGTTAACAAAATATTAAAATATATCAACTATTTTGCCTCAGATTTTCTGTATGAAAATTAAGTATTTTGCTCTTAAACTAGAACAGTTCAAACAGAAAACTGTTTTCCAGAGGTCACCTATTAAAAATTGAACATTGATTGAGATTAATGGCTGATATCCCAAAACAAATATTTCGGGCAAGTTAATAAACACAGAGAGCTTTCAGGGCAGGCCAAGCCTTTGCAGGAACTCCTTCTCCACCACAACAGGAAAAGTATTTTCATTCTCGTCAGGGACTTAGCTGATAAACCAAAAGCCTCTCTTTACAGGTAGAGAAGAGACATCCAGAAAAAGTGCTGAAGGGCCATGAGGAACAAAAGTGCTTCCAGAAGGTTGGGTGGAAAGACCAAGCCATAAGGAGTTGGAACAATTATGAATTGGAGAGAATGAAGAAAATAACTCCTTTCCTGCTTTTTGTTTGTTTCTTTCTTTGTATATTTGTATGTTTTGAAGCCATGGTGCATCTCTGTTTGAAATGAATAGGCACTTAGCACCTTGATATTGGTACCACTCTTTCAATAAAACAGATCTGTTTGGCCTGTCTAATATTTATGGTACATGGACAGTGGCCTTATTTTTTCTCCTCTATGTTTCACAGCGACTTGAGTCTCAGCCACAGAGATTTTCCTTATCTACTGAGCAAGGGAAATAAAAAGGTTCCACAACTCTTAGGACTTCCAAAATAATGTGATATTGCCAACTGAACTGGAACTTAGGAATTTTACCTATGGACAGCTTATTCCTATCTTTGTCTGGGTTTTGGCAACCATGTAGAATTTAAGAAGCAAAAGATTTCACATTAGGAATTTTCCAGTAGTGGAGCAGACTGAAGAGAATGCCATCTCAAGTCTCCCATATGTTAAGAGGCTCAATTAAAAAAACTTGTGCGTATAGGATATAAACCTGAACATAACACATGTAAAAATAAATGGCTAAACTAGGAAAAAGTTTCAGAAATTTTGGAATTGGTGGATTCAGCTTTACTCAGAAATCCTAAGGAGAAAAAAAAAAAGTATTCTGAGCAAGGATCCATTTTTGTTTGCTTCCCAATGCCTTAGAAAGTGTGCTAATTTTAGTCAGGTTATCACAACTTGAAAAGATGTATGAAGGTGAAAAGGATGATTTCTGTTATGTTGTGATAATGATTAGGATGTGAGACTGCAATTGGTTATGCATTAGCTGCATCTTTTTCACTCACAACAGCAAGGTCAGAATATGTAAAATTATGCATAGATGTAGACATTGGCTGGATCAAAGTCACAAAGTAAGCAGACAGCTCTGGAATCACGGATCCAAACTGCACTTGGATAGCTTATAACGATATTAACTTCTTTGTGATTTTTATAAACAAAAAATGTTCACCTGATATTTCAGGGTTGGACACGTAGCCCTCAAGAAATTATTTTTGTAAGTCAATAAAGAGAGTTACATATTTCTTCAATTGTTACAAATATTGAAGAAGCTGAAATGATAGTCCTAACTTTAATACCTGAAGTGAAATTTTACTCTGACATACCAGCCAAGGCTGAAGTAAAAGAGCATGTAAAATGGTAGAACTGTTTATAGCTTTCTGATTCTTTTCCTTATGAGGAAAGTTACTTATTGCAATTGTTTTCTCTCTACATCATTCTCTTATTATATATCAACCTTGGTTCAGGCATTCTGATACTATTGTCCCACATCAAACTAAACATTACTTGGCAACAGGCAAGGACAAACAGATAGGCTTACAATTTGTTTTTATAATTAGCTACTGTGTCAGTGTGAAAACTAGGATACATGTCCAAGGTATATGATCATGAAGTGCCATGCAAGGCTACCTGCTAGGCTCATTCTCATCATTGACCATCAGGGACAAATGGGTACATAGCAGTGTGTAATTTGGGGCTGGGCAAGGGCAATTTCAATGATTAAAATGTCTCATTACTGAAGCTGCTTATAGACATTTAAGTGGAGATGGACCATAACAGGTCATCACAAAAAGTTAGAATCATCCCACCCGTTTCAGGTCATTTGCAGTGCTGCTTAAATTATGGGCAGAGACTTGCTAAATATCTTTTTCTGTCTGGAGAGAGAGAAGTTCACTGCCATATGCAGATGTCTAAAGTTAGGGGGGATGAGTGAAAGCACAACTGTTTCCAGGCATAGGCAAGGTGGCATGTATTGCCTTCACATCTTTCCACATATATTTCCATAGAAGGGTAGTTCACATAAGGTGTAATTGAGCTGGTGATGCTACAATTCAGATTCCCCCCTCCCTTCCCACCCACAATGAATAGATGCTACCCATGATACAAAAAAATTCCAAACTTATGGGTTACATGAGGACCATCTTCTTAAAGCACTTCCCTTTGTAGACAGAAAATTATACTAGAGTGCTCCTCATGCATGGTAAAAAGAATTGTCTGGGCAAGGAGGAGACATGACAGTGCTGGGCACAGATATGATGGGAGGAAATAAGCTGGTCAGTGGCACAGCTGCTGCTCCGTGGAACACCACTCAGGGTTCTGGTACAAGAAGAACTTTAGGACCTTCTTAGGTCCCCACCAGCCCACCCAGGAAATTCAGATGTATTATTCACTAAATAATACATCTGCTTAAGCTGTCTGAAGCTACACTTCAGTTTTTAAATATGTCACATTCTGTTTGATAGGGGAATGTGCTGTGGTGGGCTATTTGATTGTGTTGATTTCTTACGCCTTGCAAGAGCTCAGGAAGTAATGAAAGCACATTTAGACAGTATATGTACAAATGAGTTTGTACATACATACAATGCAAAAACTCTATTCTGGACTCGATAATTTCTGTGGGTGGAATTTCTGTTCTCATCTGACAGAGGTTTTGTACTGTATTAAGCTCTGTGATTGATACAACAGGACACATCAGAAAACCAGAACCACATCGTTCTACTTAACCTCTAGAAAAATTAGAGATTAGTACTGTATTTTGAATGCACTTTGACCAAGTGATTATGTGGATGTAGATTTGTCTGAACAAATTCTTCAAAATGTTTAAACACTTCTCCTTGTCAGGGTCTTGTTTATATTTATGCTTTTGTTCTTTACCATGAATGCATCCGGTCAATGTTTTCCTGATGGCAGAACCTCTCTGTGTAATGTGTGCATTTGTTTTCTTGAAAATGCGATGAATTTTAGACACTTTCAGTAAAACAAAGAAGTGTTCTGCAAATTCTCTTAATTCTTGACAGCTCTGCCCCAAGGACAGGACCATTGGGCTCCCAACCTTGGGCAATTGTTTTTGTCTGAGAACAGTGAACCATCAGAAACTCCTGTTAGTGCTCAGGAAATGTGTTGATTTCTATAAAAAAGCTGCAGGATAGAGAAAGAGATTATTTGGGCTTAACCATTATTTGGCCCAATATCGATCAAACACTAAAGGAAATCTTGTGCCATTCCCCTCATATTATTTTCCCCCAAAGCAGTAAAACTGTTTCCTTATTGACTCTATCTGCAAATATTTTTTTAATAACTCCAGACTAATGGCTCAAAGTTTCAGAACATTCACTCAATAATTTTGATTCACAGCATGATAGAGACAAGAGGTAAAGTGTTTAAATACTTTGGTGATAACAGGAGGGTTGCAGAGAATCCAGATCTATTTCACTGGGCTCAACAGAAAGCAGAGCATTTTCCTGGAGCCTAGAAAAGATCGATACACACTGTGCTATTGTGTGTCAAAACAGACTTGTCTGTGTTGCAAGCTGATTCAGGTTACTCGGCTGTTTCTCTAATCAGACACTTAGAGCTCCCTATCTTTTATTCCTCTGATCTAGAGCAGCCATACCTTGCAAGCTTGGATTTATCACGGAGGTGAGAGGAGACAGCCGTAGCTCTCTGAGCCATCAGTCAGGGCACTCTGTGCCCCTGTATTACATCAAGCAGCTGTGGCCACACCACCGTGCAGCCTCTTCACCCAGAGCTTCAGCTACCTCTGTCTTATAAGCATTTCCCCTCCAGGACCCTCAACCCAGCTGCCTCTGCGGGTAGGATTTGAACAATAAAATGAAGATAACTTCCAGCTAGTTTCTACATACTCTTGTCCCTCCTTGCAGAAGGGATTTGGGTGATTTTAAAGAGTGTCATAAAAAAAGAAATGTCACAATAAACGGGTTTTTTTCCTCCTAAATGGCTGTAAAGGGAAGCAAAAAGGGGCATCTCAGGGACTGATACATGCTGTGTCAAACGACTGGAGTTTTATGACCTTAAGAAACTTGGAATATTTATGACAGCACATACCGGCCTGAAAATCAGGGTTATTGTTATGGTGATGTGAATTGGTTGAATTTTTAATACTGAAAATTTGGCCTCAAAACTGTGGGGCCAGTTGCTGTAAAGAAATACAGCTCTTATGAAGCAAGCATTGTCCCTGTTCTTACAGTACAGAATCACCAGAAGCAGGCATCATTTTGTCTATGCTTAAGGTGTACTAGAGGGGAAAATGACAAAATTCCTATTTATGCCTGAAGAACCAGAGATATGGGCAGACACTTTTGTTCAACTATCTAGGATAGTTTACCAGTTTGCTTCCCTGTCAATTTGTTACCACTAGCCCACCAAAGCTTATTGCCACATGCCCCTCACTGGAATGACATGAATATTAAACAGAAATAGAGTCAGTCCAGAATATATTTTGAAAGCAGACTTTGCAATGCCTGTGATAAATTTATCCTCTGGTGTTCTTTTTCACTTCATTAACTTCACCATATTCATGACAAATGGGATAAGGCAACAGAAAAGTGGCAAAATAGATGGGACTTTTACAAAATATAATGCTGCCTTGTACTTCTATTTGAATAGAACTGGTCCATAATGTCAGCTTGGCAGCCTTGGGCTATTCCAAAATGTCTAGACTTTCTTATTGAAGATATTCAATTTTCTGTTTTTTGCCAAGATTAATAAAAACATCAAAACTTGCATAAAATGACAAGTCGATGCAGTAGAGGGGTTTGTAAAAACAAACTCCATACCCAAACCCCAAAAATTTACATCAGTGCTGAGCAAAATAATTGAAATTCTTAAGAACAGATGTTACTTCAAATTCACAGGCACAGATCAATGTTTCAAAGAGTAAGGAAGTTTATCATTTAAAGATTGTGTTGGAATTCAGGAGCTGAGGAACTACAAGCAGAAGAGATGATATGTTAAGATTTGGTGAGGCTACATGTCTGCATTCATAGACGGCAACTCCTGTGCACCCATTAAGTGTTCTTTTAAAAGTTACAGGCTGTATAGGACATTCAGAGTCCCTCTCTGTGGTCATAGGCAAACAGCACAACTAGTTTGCTGGCATTTCAGATTTTCTGCATCTTGTTTTAAATTCTTTAGATTCACTGTGTTATAAAAATGTGATAGTTTGCATATAGGGAGTTGTGGTTTTGTTCAGATCTGTGGTTTTTGCATCCTGGAAGTCTTGTTTTGAGACCAAAACTGGTCATTCCAAATTGATTACACAAAAGCTATAGAGTAGGTTATAATTTCCATGGTGTGTGTAATATGTGGTATAGCTGATTGGGCACTCAGAAATTGTGGTAGACCCTCCAGCTTGCTAACTTCCTAACTCAGCAGATCACAAGCTTTTACATATATATATATGTCCCGTAACAAGGATGGTGATGTTATTACTGTAGGTCTAATTAGGTATCCTTTAATGTTGCTTTCACTCAAAAATCTTGGAGATGCATTTCATCCGGATTTGGTTCTTTTCCAGATTTGTTAAAAAGGAAATAATTATTCCATATCTCCACCACAATTTAAAAAATAACACTAAATACTTGCAGGACATTGCAGACTGAAGGGAATTAAAATAAAACCTCACCAGGAAAAGGAAGCTTACACCAAGTTACAAAAAACAAAACCAAAGCCCTGCATGAGTAATTGGATCCCAAAATGTAATGAAGTGTTGGCTGAACATTGTGCTGCATACCAAATACTCTCTTTAACAAGACGAAATCTGAAAACAGTGGAAACACAGATCAGACTTTCTGCTCAGAAATGATAGTGTAAGAACAAGGAGCTGTATTTGAAATAGGCTTCCCATTCATCAATATTTTTAAGTTAAACATATTTTTGAAAAGACCTAATTTTGTGAGCAACTAGAATCAGAATGGAATAAAAGCCTCAAATAAAATCTACCAAGGGCTTAAGGGAAGCAGCACATCACATTAGTAGAACATTTTTCCTCCTAAAACAGTATTGGCACTTGGTAGAAATTGAGAGGAGAAAGAGGAGAATGAAAATGTTCTTTATACTCTGGTAATAAATTTGAGTTGGACAATTTTTGATTGAAATATAGTCTCTCACAAAAATAAAATAAAATAGTAGAGGAATTTGTTAGTAATCACTGCATCTATTGATAACAGATAATCAGTTTGTCATAGCTCCGGAAAAAAAGTCAAAGATGGGACGCTTCATGAATGCACTTGAAAGAGATTTCCCTCTCCTTTTCCTCTCTCCAGCTCTGGAGTCTCCCATGCTGTGTAGGACAAGGATGGATTAGGCAGAAAGTGAAGCTGGACAAGATTCCTGCAGCCCAGGCATCCCAAGGTATCAGCAGAAAAGCCATCGAGAGCTTAACACAGCTCAAGTGTTACTTGACTAACCCTGACACAAGAGTGGGATGCTAAAAGAAAAGCAAGGTTTTAAGTCTAAGCTCTGTAAGTGAGGAGCAGTTGGAGGAGTGAAGGAGAAGGAGGACTACTACCCTGTGCATTCTGCTCAGGAATCACTTCCACACCTATATTCCAGCACACAAAGTAACACACCAGAACCACGGGACTCCACTGTCCTCTCTGTAAACAGGAACTTCAGTATCTTATGTCAGTGCCTGGAGATAGAAAGTGACACAAACTTAGGGAGAAATATCTGCTTTTTTTACTTTACAAGGTCCTAAAATTCACTCAGGTCTGAGATTTCACTGTATTACCAGGCTCTTATTTAAAGCTTGAACTGCGTTTTCAAAATTGAGACAAACACCCAGTCAGAAGAAATTGAGTTTCTCCTCACTGTCTGTTCTCATGACAAGTCTAGTGATATTCGATTCTTTGATTCCATGTAGTTGCAATCATCTCAGGAAGAGAAATCTTCCCATGCCCCATGCTTAAATGTGGCACATTAAAATCTTCCCACTAAAGTGATTAGATCTCCTCTGAATTTTACTGGCTGGCTATGTGACAGCAATGCTTCTTTACCACAAAGAATAAAAGTAAGTGAACTTCCTGCAAACTGCAGGTCTTGTTTCTTTATCAGAAATTGCCCTTGGTCTAATTATTTTGAATTTAAACTTGCTATGATCAGGAGAGGTCAGATGTGTAGGCATTGTCAGACATCCAGGGCTCAATTCTCCTAAACGTATGAGAGCATCCCCCCTTTTCCCCTGCCCTTATCATAAAGATATCCATGCTGTAGTCCAGAAATGTCTGATTATCTTGAAGATCCTATTCTTATCTGCCAGTCCTCTGTAGCAGATATCCTCTCTCAGACACAGTAAAGTCTCTGGAGTGACACTAAGTATCTGTGTATGAACAACTGAATCAAACACATTAAGACATTTATCACAGGATTTTCAAAAGTGTTTTGTCACTCATCTCCTACTAAAAGGCACTGGAGATTGATTTGGATCATTATCATCATTAGCAACCTAAATAACTGGTCTGAATACTCTAACCTGTCACCATACAGCAATTGAGTATCTTGCATAATCGCTGGCACATGTCCACTAAGTAGTTTGCCAGACAGCAGAAAAGGTGTAGAAGAAGTATCTCTGGACAGGATAAACCACAGGACTTGAAAATCAGCACACAGCTGACTGTGTTTAGAGGACATTGTTTTATTGCCATATAAAAGCATTATAAACATCCATTAGTAATATCAGCCAGTAATTGCAGAAATAAAGAATTATATAAAAACTTGACTCCATTTCAATTAACAAACTTGAAAGTTTTAAACACATGTTTTTTGTATATTCTCACTGGCTACCAAGGCTGTAGCTCGGCAGAGTTTCTTCCCCACCATTTCTCACTGGTGCAAATTTTCCTTATGTAGGATGGGATGATGCCTTGAAGGTATAGGCATCTTTTGAAGAGGCTGAATGAAGAAACAGTGTTCCTGAGTACTGTCCCTCATATGTGCCACCCTGACCTGCCTGCCTTGGCCTCAGAGATGCCAAATAGTCTGGGAGCACAGGCCAGGCTTCAATCTCCTTAGAAGTGTGTAAGAACTGTTGTAGAAAAAGGGAACAAATAACAGTCCACAAAACCACAGTAGAATCCCTTCTCTTTTGTTCTTGCAAGACATTTTTACCCTGGAAAACTGAGCCATTTACACCACAAGAGTAATACAAAGCAAGCAGTGTCTACCACTTCAACAGATAGAACCTTGCATGAGTGAGAGACATGCCTTGTTTCTCCACCTTGTCCCTTTAACTCACATTTTACCCCACATTGTGGCTGACAGGTTGTGCAGTACACTGGAAAGCAAGGGCCGGCCTGTGTAGCAATATTTCCTACCATCACTGCTGCTAAATCAGTTTCCCTCAGATGAGGATGCCTGGACAGAAGAAGGAAGCTCTGTGAGTTTTCTCTCTGTAATCTGCAGAGCACTTTCCCTCTCCAAGGAGACCAGTTTCCCAGCTGGCATAAAGGCACTGACTTCGCTGGAGCTCACCCAATGTAACACATGAAGAGCTGGGCCAAAATAGAGTCACAAACATCCAGATGAACAAATACTTTAAAATGTTTATACCTAAGGGAGAGAAGCTGAGGAGAGAGAGGATTAGCTGTGCTCCAGGCGTTGAATGTGTGGATAAGTGAGAGTCTCTATTAGGCATCCATCCACACCTTTCAGGCTCTGAATAGGGTGTCCCTCACCTCTGGGTTTTCTTCTCTCTTTCCTCCTCCCCCCACCACAACATGTTTGGCATTTGGAAGTTTTGAAGTAATTTCCTCCTTTGGCCTCACCTGGGATCTTTGCTGTCCCAGAACCTCTTCCTGACCTCAGTGTTGTGTTTTCATTTAAAGTCGGGGATGTCTATAAATGTCAGCAGTACAGGGCAATTAGAACTTTGAAAAGGGCTGTAACATAAACCAGCATTATAGTGAAATGGATACCGCCTTAAGCTGCCTGAAATTCACTTGCTGTTGGAAAGACAATATCCTGCCATTCTTCCATGGTGGCCTTCAATTGAACACATTTGGCTGAGGGTTGACCCATTATTAGGATAAGTCTCTGCATGGCTTGAAACAATGAAGAAACACAGGGAGAGAGAAGCCAGCAAATCGGGCTGGTAGTTAGCCAGCACTAAGCAGAAATGTGACACTGGATTAGGCCTTAATAGCTGTCTGTGGTGCTATCTGTGAAATCCAATGCTCTCCTTGTTTCCCCGCATTGCAGGCAGAAGCATGTGGTTAGATGTTGAATGAAATCCACCCCTTCTCCTTTTTTTTTTTTTTTTTTTTTTGACTAATAGCCTCTAAAACATACCTTTTGTACCTCTAAAAATAAACATTCATTGCAATAGCAATTTGGTTCCTTAGCAAGGTGCCTTTTTCTCATATGTCATCGCACTATGTTAATTTATGATGCTTCTGTGTTTGTCCCTCCAGTGCACACGGCTGCTCCAAGTTGCTATATATAAACTCTTATTCTGCCTTAACATCAGGTCCATTAAAGCCATTCGAACACCCTCAAAACTCAACATGTTCTCTTTCCATGAAGGGGAAGGAGAACAATTTTCTGCACAAAATATGTTCTGAACTCATCAAAACTATGTTTCCTTTTTTTCATGATGCAAACTAATATAAAAGCAATATGGTAACACTCTCTGAGTAACTGGGAGTACGTGTTCAAGACAAGCAGGACAAAAAGAAAAAGACTAAAGCTCCAAAGGGATCTATTCAATGCATTTCTAAGCAAATACATATATTTCTGCAGCGAGATTTCATGGAACCTGTCTCTCTGCTCCTAAGGCAACATTTCATGTTATTGCACTTTGTTATATACAAAAATTCCATACAGGCAGAATTTTGCCAATTTTCTGACAGGGAATTTTGAAAAGAGATTTCTCTGGATTATAAATGTTTGGATTCATACAATGCATTTTTTCCTCCTTAAACCTAGTATGGAAACACAGAGCCATGAAAGATGCCTGTGAATATAATCATGCTTTACTGCAACTCCTTGGAATTCAGTCAGTTCACTGATCCTGCCTACTACCTAATAGATAGGAATGTTCTTTTATGGTACCTTGACTTTTCTCAAAGGTCCCATATTGCACATTCACCTACACACATTTAATCACAATCAGATTGAGGTGTTCAGATGCAAAAACTTGAAGAGATTCCCAGCAGACTTTGGGTCAGGTTGTGAAGGTTTTTGAAAGGATGCTCTAGCAAAATGGTGGGATTTCAGCAGAGCTACCACACCCAATAGGGACTGTCTTGTGCTGGTTGCTGAGCATCATGCTGTGCTGTCCCATGAGTGTCCCCGGCCTCATGCTGTGAGGATATGCACACCGAAAAAAGCAGGTACATAGATAAGTTGTAAAGGCTGATTTCAGAGCACGTGTCTAAACTTCCTTGTCAGTATGATGCCATTTTAACATCTGTAATAAAACTAGTCCTCTACATGAGATACACAAACAGGTCACGGCCTGTGAAATTATCAGAGGTGTCAAGGGAAAACCAAAGTACGAGGTTGACACTGGAAAGTATGTGTAATTTACTACACAATGGTCTGTGCAAGTTCTTTTACCAAGAGGAACTAACTCCCTAGAAGCAAATCTTTGTGGCTCCATAGGGTATAATACGGCTGTTCCAGCACATTTCTAGTCACCCCTCAATGTTTTGCAAACAGCATGGTGTGCAAGCTTTATCTCTGACCTTAGCAGTCCTGTGATGAAACTTAAATCGTGCACCGTCTCAAGTAAATATGTTGCTTACACAAGAAGTATGCCTGCACAGCAAGAAGTATAGTGCTCTACAAGGGTCAAGTCCACCTTTGAGAAACAGGTAGGAATGCAGAAAGACTATTAAATTTGTCCAAAAATCTATCTTGTCAGCTGAAGAGAGAGAAGTATATTGTCACGAATGGATTTTGATTTAAGTTCAGCTCCTATCTTTGCCCAGTCCTATGACAGCAGGCAGGAGGTGTATTGAAGTGACCAGCACCCCAAAAATCCACTCTATCCACAAGTTCTCTAATAATAGCTGATTCAGTCTATTATGAAATGAATTATTTATTAATAGACAAGAAAACTAACAGACAAGACTTAAAACAGACTATTACTACACAGGCATAAAATAAAAAGAGATACTACTAGTAGATTGACATACAGTGCACAATACTGGTACCTTTCAGTTACAGCTAGCGAAGAAATAGTATAAGGATTCAATGTATCTCACCATCCGAAGGTGGGTGGGGCACACATCAGGATCCTTTCACTCAATCNAGCTAGGTGTGAATTACCCTTGGCACCAGAGATAAACTGCTGATGGGCCTTTCCACCCATAGTTATCTCTTAATGCACCAGCTATTGTGATACACAGAGCCGGGGGGCAGGGGGATGTCCTGCCACATATATGACATCTGGAAAAAAAACCAGCTTAAACCAGGGGAATGGATACCTTTTATATATATATATAATTTTTTTCCTGATATAAAGTATAAGTAAGCCTCTAGATATTTTTTATGTATTCTTGAAAGTTGTATAACCCTACCCAGTCCAATCTCTTGCTTCCACAATACCTGAGTTATATTCTTCTATGGAAGATGTAACTCCTGGGTTACATCTCCCACTAACAGTTTTTAGTGACGAGGGAACAAAGGAATCATGTTATTATTGACTGCAAACTCTTTTTCAGCTGCTGATGCACAGCCATCCAAAAGTCCCACCCATGGTTCTGTAAAGATCCACATCTTCCAAACTATACAGACATTTATGGTTCACAGGTCTTTGTCAATGAGTTTCAGAGGCTGCACACCGAAAGCCGAATGATCCTCATGCTGTGAGTCATGCTCTGCAGGAAACATAACATTGCCAAAATCCTACCCTGATGCTAGTTTTAGATGCAATTCTTTTCTGAACACGCTCAGCAGGATACCTTGAGAGAAGGTTAGTTTCTATGTGCAAGAAAAGTAGAAGCACAGAGGAATAACATCTTTTTTATACAGGCTTGGGAGAACATGATCCCAGCTGTGCGTCAAAACATGGGCCCACGGAGCCTGGATGCTCAGTTTAGTATAGATCCCAACTTCTACACACCAGTGTAACAGCTGCCAAATATCCTGCATGTCATAGGGTTTTCCTTACTATACGGTCAAATAATACATCCAATACAAAACCAAAAAGGAAACTGGTTTCACCACGTTTTTGCAGCAAACACTTTCCCAGGTGCCCAGAAGATGGAATCTTGGAAAGAGACTACAGAGCATATACAGACTTTCTGAAGGGGACAAGTAATGCCATGCTGACCTTACCATGAACCTTACCTTGCAGCAGGAAGCAGAACCGGTCCATGCCACTGCCCTGCCCACAGCCTCCAGGGTCTTCCTCTGGTCCTGCCATCCTTGCAGACCTGGCTGCCCCCCACAGGCATGCAGTCCCTTTGACCCTGTGCTCAGTCCAGGTTTCTGTTGCTCTGGAGCACAGGTAAAACCCTCCTCAAAGGTCTTCACTATGAACATTACAATCTCAGGGGTATCAGCTTGAAAGTCAGCATGTTTTACCCACTTTATTCCCTTTGGCCAGGGTAGGACAAGGACCAAAATTATGACTTAATATGAAGGACAGTTTTAATCAACAGAAATTAGTGCACCTCTGAGGAATACTCATTTACTGCTTTTCTTTGACTATATTTAGTTCCTCATCGGGACAAAGACATTCAACCACTGGGGTAAATTCTGCACTCAGTTATCACAGTGTAAAACTTGGTTACTCCTTCAGCAAAAAGTAGTCATTTGAGCCTTACAAGGGTATCTCTGAGAAGGGGATTTGACCACAATTTACAGTATTTCTCACAATACCAGCTGTACATTAGCCACAAAAACATCTCAGAGATGCTTGGATTTGTTTCAGCGGTAAATGAAAGCAGGTAATCCCTTCTTTAGAGATGATTGTGTGGGACAGTTTATTCCCCTTCCATGAGAAACCTTCCACAGGGCTCTAAACCATCTTCTGACTTAAGACTCTAGTCCTAAGCCTTCCTACATGACTTTAGACCACAGTGAGTTCAAGCCAAGCCCAAATCTGTATATAGCAAGCCACAAGATTGTACAGCAGAACACCACCAGTTTGCAGGCCAAAGGGAGAACAAAATGTGGGATGCCCATAGACCACCTGATTGCCTTCTGGAATGCCCAACGTGACAGGCAACAGAAGGGGCTGCAGCTCAAGGGACCGTGCCAAGGAAGATACTGAGACCACTTCTGGCATCTCAGGGGAGTATTTACAAATGGTCCTAAGGAAAAGGGGGCTGAATTTCCTGGGAGATCAGCCTGGAGGAGAGAAGGTTTCAGGGAGACCTTAGAGCAGCCTGCTTGTTTCAGGGGTGTTGGACCTTTAGAAGCCCTTGCCAACCCAAACTAGTCTGTGATTCTATGATTCTATGATATATCAGCACAAAATGTTAGTCATCCTACCAAAAAATGTATACAGGCCTATTGTTATGTTGTGGTTAAAAATCACACAAGCAGGGAAAATCATATCCATTTCAGTTATGATCTCATTTCTGTACATGCTTCATGGCCATTTCCCAAATACTGTGTTCATAGCAGCTGACTCAATACACATGAAACAGAAGAATTATCACCAAGTTTACAATCATATTTGTCATGCAGTTAAGTTATCTGGTAGATCTACATCTGTATTGCTGAACCAGAGTACAAAAGACATGAGTCGATGTGTTTGTGGAAAAGTGTGCAAACAGTGGCATCAACCACTGATACTTTTATTTGAAGAAACTGAAATGTTATATTTGAATATGTTATGCAGAAACCAAATAAATACTTCAAATAAATTCTTCTTGGCTTCTGCATTCTTAAACTGAAGAGTTTGCCTTAACCAAATCATAGATATTGTCTCTGGTACACTTTAAAAAGACAAATAATGGAGGGAGGTATTATACATACCTTAATCTTTTCTCTCGTTAGTCTGGCTGCTAATGCTCAAGAATGCAAGATAAAATGAATGAAAGCCTGCCTTGGGAACTTTGAGCAAATTCCTTGCGCACCACACTGGCACTTTATTGCATAATTAAATTTATTGCAAAGGTGCTTTATCTTCATTACACATGACAACTTTACCTTTTTTCTTTGCCTTGCAATCTTCTGTTTAAGTCTTTAAATTCAGATATTCTTGCTTCTCCAGACTTCCGTGCACATGCAGTTTAACAAATTACAGAAATAATTTATCTGGGAAGAGTCAGAGTATATTTTTTACTTACACCTCGTTCAGAGTTGTCAGATAGGCACAGTTAATGCAATGTGTAGCAGTCTGGCCCACAACTCACCTGTGTGAATGCTAAACTCCCTGTGTGCTGTACTGCTTCCCTCTGTGTGGTTACGTGACACCACTGACTGCAGTATCATGAAACAAATTAGTTGCAATGTACTAGTACCAAGTAGTCTTTAGCTATCACATACCAAGACAAACAGCACTGAATTGGAGAGCTGAACAGTGATTTCTCTTGGAAATCGCACTGTACAAAGGCACCCAAGCTTGTATCCTGGTTGACAAAGTGCAGCAGAAGTCATAGGTCAGCTGCTCTTGGTGAGTGAGGAACTTAAACCAGGGCCAGAGGACTACAGGAAACCACAGAAGGAAATCAGCCTCTAGAACCCTGTTTGTGGCTTTAATGGGATGCCTGCAGAGGATGAAAGAGAACCAGAAGCCAGAAGGTGGGAGGCATGAGAGTACCTGGAAGAAGGGCAGGTGGAAGGAGGCTGCAGACAAGGAGTAGCCCAAGGCAGTGCTGCATGGAGGATAAAGCACAGGGGTATATCTCACATCAGAGAGAATATACCCATTATGGCCTGAGGACAGGAGGGAAAAGGGATACAGATGGGCAGAGAGGGGGATACAGGTATCCAAGGGACATGATCAAGGAAAAGAGCAGCATAAAGCCATAGTCATTCTCTGAAATCTTTTTGGAGAGGACCCAGGAATTGCAGACATCAGCTGAAGGGAGGAATCCAAATTCAGAGCAGAGAAGGAGAGGAAAAGCAACTGAAGAGTGGGTGTGAGGGGTGGAAAGGACAGAAGAGAAAGGAACTGGCATCTGTGTTTGGAGGAGATGAGAAAGGAGCCTGTGGAATAAGGTCTGTAATTGTGCTGGGGAAAGGGAAGGAGATTTGATGGAGATCAGCCTAATGGCATCATGGTGATGAGCTGTGGGGAATGGTGATGGCAGAAGTGGACAAAGGGTTCACAAGAAGTAAATGGGAAGAGTTTCTGGAAAAAGCTGAACCTGAAAACTCAATGAGTTTTTGCAGAAAAACCTCATCTTGTTATGCCACCTGTGAGGAAGGTTGCTTATCTCCAACACAGGAAAAACATGGAAGAACAGTATCTTTCCTCTTTCTTGTGACAGCTGTTCCCTGCTAAAACACCAAAGTTTTCTCATTTCACTGTTTCTCGTCATGTAGGATATGTAATATTATACACTAACCTGACTTCCACTGACAAAGTTTCCAAATTTGAACTTCAATAAATAGGTATGGGAGAGCTCACAAACAGTTATTTTTTTCCCATGCTTTTTAATAAGATTGCCTGGTGTGTTGTATCCAAATAAAAGACATGTTGCTTGGTCTTATCACGTTCCTTATCATCTAGGTGGGATTTGAATGGGAGTTCTGGTTTCAGGACAGTCATTCCTCCAAACCATCACACCACATTTTTCACAGTCCACAGTTTTTGGACCAGATTCGAACTCTGACTCTTAGTGGTGAGTATATCTGTTTGAAACAGACCGGGGACAGTTTTGGATCTGCCTGACAGATTGTTCTGTTCTTCTTTTTTGTCAAAAGTGGCAGAGTGGACCACAGGGATGAGGAGTACTGTTTGCACTGAAACACAGCCCTCTGACTGCATAACTCCAGCTTACTGAAATACTAAGGGCAGTTGCAGAGGTCTCAAGAAGAAAGGGAACCCTGAATGGCTTGTGTCCCACTTGTTGACCCTGTTGCCAGTGCTTGTGTTCTGGGAGGAGAGATGGGTCACAGGCTGTGAAAATAATAATAATAATAAAAAAAAAAAAAACACTTAAAAAGAAAGAGGGAAAACTGTTTGGACTGGATCATTCTGCTGCTGCTGCTGCTTATGTCCCCTTCTGTCACATGGGATTTGTGGGGGTCGTGGTAGCAATGGGGATTGTGGTAGAGAGCAGGACCATCACATTCCTTCTTCCACTGCCCCTAAAATGTGCTAAAACACATTAATGATTTATACCATGGTCTCTGTGGTAAGATTAAAAATTGCTATATATTTAGAACTGTTATACCTGAGATGCTTATGGTTCTATTTCAAAGCAAGTTAAAACCTACAGTGATGTTCGTGGCAGCCTAGACCGCAGTAAGCTCATATTACATTTATAACTGCAGCCTTTCTTTTGTTTCCTATTTTGTATAGCATATGCATGACATTTTATTTTTATGTTACAGTTCAGGAAGTCTTTTAAGTGAAGCCTCATAACATTACGTACCCAACCACGCCAGCCACCTGCTACATCTACATGACAGAAGCAGGGAGGTGGTGTCAGCCTGGATTTGATACTTGCCTTTTGTAACCAGAGTGTGAGAATCTGAAGGAACACCCACATGGCTCATGTGTGCATGACATGTCAGCAGCCTGTCCTGGGCACAAATGTCAGCTCTGTTTACCATTGTAGGTTCAAATGTTGGTTATAATAGCACAGTTGGTATTGCTACCTCAGAGATGAACTCTGATCAAACCTTTTGTGGTTTCCAGTTGCAGCTGGTTTGTGTTTCCCTTCTCTTTCTCAAAGTCTTGGGAGAGGACAGGTGTGGGATTTTCTACAATACTCACCAGTTATAATAACGTTTATATAAGAAGGGAGACATTTATTAAAGTGCTACCACTGCAGCAGCAAGTATGTAAACAGAAACCCAGCATGCCAGGAGCTGCATGAAGAGGTGTCTGACAACAGTGCCTGTCCCCAGGGAGATCTCAGACCAGCCATGCAAGCAGAAACCAGAGGAGAGACATAGGAAAAGTCCCTGTGTAGGTCAGTGGGAGAGATTGGATCTGGGGAAGACAAATCCAGTTTCTTGGATCTTGAGTCACAGCACAAGTTTATTATCACTGGCCAAAGCCAACCAGCCCCTCAATGACTCAAAGAAATTATTCTGTGGGAACACAAAAGAACCCCATTCTGCTTTAAGGCAGTTAAACTCCCAAACTCCTAAACTCTTTCAATTAACATTGCAGCCCAACTTCAAAATAAAATTGGTATCTTGTAATGACAAATTGAATTCACTTGTCTTACAGCTACTGAAACAAAACATTTAGACTTCAGAAATGCCTACATCTTCCCTTCATCTTTTTGAGTGAAGAAAGTCTATCAGTTCATAGTTGCATTATGAAGCAGATAAATTTTACATTTGTCAAAAATGCATTCACTCAAGTCTGCACATAGTCTTTGAACTTCTGGATTGAAATAAATGAAGTGAAACATTATGTTTAACTTTTTTAAATGTATGGTATAGAATAAGAACCATAAAATGATAGAATGGTTTGATTTGGAAGTGACCTTAAAGATCATCTGGTTCCAACATCCCAGCTGTAGGAAAGGACACCTTGCACTAGACCTGGTTTCTCAGACCCCCATCCAACCTGGCCTTGAACACTTTCAGGGATGGGGCAACCTTCTGTGGCCAGCCTGTTCCAGTGTCTCACCATCCTCATAGCGATGAATTTCTTCCTAATACCCAAGGTAAATCTACCTTCTTTCAGTTTAAAGCCATTCTCCATTGTCCTATCAGTACGTGCCCTCCCTCTCCAGCTCACTTCTAGGTCCCTAAAGGTACTGGAAGTCTGCTACAAGGTCTCCCTGGAGCCTTCTCCTCCCCTGGCTGAACAACCCCAACTCTCTCAGCCTGTCTTCATAAGAGAGGTGCTTCATCCCACAGATCATCTTCACAGCCCTGCTCTGGACATGCTCCAGCAGGTCCACATTCTTATGTTTGCATCTCCAGAGCTGGATGCAGCACTCCAGGTGGAGTATCACAAGAGCAGAGAGCTAGAATAACCTTCCTCAAACTGCTGGTCACAAGTCCTTTGATGCAGCCCAGGATAGCAACTTTTCAAATGTTGATATTTTTGCTAAAGGTGAACTAATCCACATTAAGTTACTGCAAATCAGCAGCAACAAGCATGTAAAAGCCCAGGAGGACAGAAAACAGTCAATTAAGTCCATTTTGTGAGAATTACCTTTTAGTAAGTTAGTAATTTTAGGTCTTTAGGTAATTTTATTTGTGTAAGGGCAGAACAATGCAATAGGTAACATTTTCCTTGGGGAAGGGGCCCATGTGCAATTTCCATAGCATGGAAATGAGAACCCTGGTTTGGGAAGATACAGCGAGACAGATAAACAGCCCCAGACCATTCCAGTTGGATCTATAGCATCCTGCTGTGTAAATAGGGACCAACTTGTTTCAGGTAAAAAGCAAATAGAGAAGCATATGAAGAATAGGATGTGCCAGATTTTCAGTAGTTCAGGCATTGACTGGACTATCAGCCCAGCTATACAGGGCTAAGGCAGGGTCTGAAGAGACCCAGGGATTTGGGAGAGGAGAGGCTAGACTGTGAGGTGTGACTGGCTCATGGGCAGTTAGAGGGAAACTCCCAAAGGTCATATAAGCCTTTCAGTATGACTATGCTATCCTAAGTCTGCTGGGATTTCCGAATCCTTTAGCAAGGGTGAAAAATACCTTGTCACAGGGGTTAAAACTGACATAGTTTGCTTTGGGAGTCAGCTTCCCATCTAGCCATAGAGTGAAGCTTCTTATATATCTTAGTTAGAGGTAGATTTGGTATTGTGAGTGGCAAGGACCAGTTTTAGACAGTCTCCTCTGCAATGTGCTCTGTGAGGGACAATGCACACATGCAGTTCTGCAACTGTCCTGCCCCCGTGCTATGGGTTAGTGTGGAGAAGTGGGCAATGGCTCCCAGGAAAAGCAGAGATGAGCACCGAGGTGCTGCTGGCACTCTGTATCACTGACTGGGTTCCTGTGGGCCGTGGTGCACAGGGAGGCCCTCACAGGGCTGCTGTGGGACCTGGCTGTGCACAGTAGTGTGGGTTTGGGTGCGGAGAAGAGCACCAGTTTCAAACCCAAGGCTTCATCTGATTCACTGAGTATCATCCTTCTTCATACCACATGCTCTCAATTGCCGAAAGCAACCCCAAATATCTCTGCTCTCCCTCTCCCACTGGATAATGTTGATAATCCAGTCAACCTCTTCCAGAAATGAGTGTATTGTCAGCCAGATGAAGCTTTCACCCAGGCTGTCTGGCCAGGCAGCAGCCTGCTCTGGGACCAGCGTGGCTCCTGCAGTGCATGGGCCCAGGGTTTCACTGGGTGAGCTGTTCATCTGGATCCTGTTCATCTTCCCTGCAAATAAGGGAATCTGAGGAGTTTGTCTCCGATTTCTCCAGTGACACCAAGTTATGTAAACACTCTTGTTGCCGTTAACAGCTCGCCATTTTTGCTGTTTGAAACATAATCAGTTTGTATAACAATATGGTCTGATTTGGGTATCCAGTCCAACACGCCCTGATTGCCTGCTGTCTAAACATTTTATTGCTGTAAATTTATGGGGACTCTGCTGGCCTCTTCGAAAGACCTCTCAGAATCACAGCAGTTTATAACGATACCACAATGCAATTCAGCATTTCCAAGAATTACTTTTGTTTTCTTTAGAATAGAAAGGGCTTTTTTTTTAAGGGTGGTTTTTTTCTGGTTCTGACCAAACAGAAATATTTCTAGTTATTGTACTTTAACATACGTATTCCCTTTTTTTGCTTTGTTTTGTTTTGATTCCCCTAAGTGTTGGCCTGACCCTCTGACTTCAGCAGGAGCCTGGGAAGGGTGGCTCAGTACCTTGTTGAAAAGACTGCAAGCATCCTGCTCACAGCTACACGAGTGCCCAGCCAGGTCCTGCCACCGTGCCTCAGAACCCAGCCACAGACACTGGGGAATGTATGCCTTGGCAAACCCGAGCACAGAGGAAACTCTCAAACATTCAGAGCAATTGTTGACAATTTCCAGTCACCACTAATTGCTTGGAGCCTTCTTGGACCCCTGCCACATCTATACCTTTGTGTCCTTAATCACTGCACACCCTTTGGATATTATGTCACACCTGGGACATAAGATAATTTATCACTTGCAGACAGATTAGCATCACAGTTCGCTTAGATAAATTTTACTTTAGCCTCAGTCCCAGAGGCCCTTCTTTTATAGCACAGTTTTATCCATTAAAATTATGACTTCCAAAATTCTGTTGTATTTTATGGCTTCCATGAGATATTTATGACTGTTACTGTTTAAGTGGACATTTCTTGAGATTTACTGCAGAAATAATTCAGGCAAATAGCTCAGAAGAGGTACTGCCAATAGCTTACAGTTTAGGTTTGGTGTTGTTTAAAGACATGCTGTTTTCAGTGTGCATGTAAGTATGGAGTCAATGCATAATACTGAAATGCCACTGAATATGTATTCAAAAAGCCCTCTCCATATGGACTAGCTCTAGACAAAATCCAAACACTAACTTTTAATCTTCCAAACTCCCTCCATCCCCAAAGCTGTTCATATCCTTTGCTTTTCTGCAAAGTGTGAGAGATGAAAGCAAAGGCCAATTAAAAAGAACTTGTAGAGTCAGGCACTTCCACCGGCTCTGTGAGGGGGGACATACGAGAGGTGTTTCTCTTTTCCTAGTTGCTGAGTTTGGTCCTAATTGGGGTAGTGCTATGGGTGGCTGGGGGCCCGAAGGACAGAGCTCAGGTTGCAGTTTTACAGAGCCAGTGAAGGCTTAACTTGCTGCCAGGGGAAAGTTGATCTCTGCCCCTTTGATCCTTTTAGGACCAGAACTGGTCCTCTGTATTATGCCATAGAAAGTCTGAGGATTAGAAGAGTAGCCTCCATGGCTTACAGCTCGTCTCTGTGAGAAGTGACTGATGCTGTCAGGCAACTCAGCAATGCACTTCACAGCCTTTTTCTCCTTGAGGTGAGTGTGAAGTCTTTTACAGCATTGCAGCACAGGAGCAGGAAGCACTCTTATTATCATGCCAGCTTCCACGTTTCCCGCGTGCACCTAATTTATAACCTTCAGCATCCTGGTGCCTTGGTGAAACTGCTCTGTTGGGCCAGCTGAGGGGAGCCCCACAGAAGGTCTCTGAGTGCCTCACTGGCAATGACAGACCAGCTGACACTAGTGCTGGCCTCCATGGGGCACAGAGCAGCAAGAGATATTTCACAAAGTGCCTCACTCCCACGGACTTTAGGTAAAAATAACACTTGTCCAACTAGGCTTGCAACGCATACTTTGAATTAGAAATCAGATTCCTAAATACTTCTGAAATTTGACACACATTACTCTTCAAAACATGCATCCTGAATAATTTTCACTAATTAAGTTCATGTAATTCAAGACAAAGGACCAAATTGCTCCCTGCAGCATCACAATATTTCCCCAATGAATCAACCCATATGTATAAAAGGCATGAATATAGCCCTCACAAATGCTTAAAGTAACTGATTCCAAGAGGGTTTTTCTGTTTGAAGGAGCAAATTCTTAAGAGGTGACAGGAGGAACACAGCCAAGTTTAACTGTAAGTTAAAGGTAGCCTGTCTTCATCCGTCTGGAAGAGAGGTAAGTGTACCTGTGGGAAGATATCCTGATTGCACACAGTATCAGCTGCAGCTTCCTGATGGCTCACTTCGGTCCTAGCATCCCTGGCTCTGTCAAGGAACTGCAGCGTTGCTGCAGAAAGAGAAAGGGTTTAAATTAAAATAATGTGATTTAAGACTGACATGGCTCTTGGACTGACCTTTACACATGGCAAATTTCATCCTTCGAGTTTCTTTCCTCCCCTTTCCTCCATCTCTGCCCCCAAATATGCTCCTTTTCCCTTCACTGGTCTCCCGTGCTAAACTCACTCCATAGAGTTTTGTAACAGAACTGAAAAAACAAGAAACAGACACACTATTGTATGGTTAAGCTCATGCAGAACTCTAAAACTAATCTTTGTTCTGGCAAATCTCATGCAGCATTGACTGCTTTGCTGGCTACTTCATTCATCATATGGAAAATGCATTTTAGTGACTACCAATTACAAGAGCCAAACAGTGGCTTTGTCAGTATTACATGGTAACCATTACCTTTGTAATTGCATAGTGACTGATGTTCAGTATGATGTAATGACAGGTTAAATAAATGCATTCTAATTTGTCCTGCTAAAAGAAAGGAACGCCAGCACGTTAACACAATTGCAAGTTATTTTATATGATTATGCATGAAGTAAAGGTATGCATTTATCATAAAAGTCATGTGTAGCTGCTATGCTTCAACTTCTAAAAATTCTTTTTCACCTTTAGAATGTTTAGAGATGTATAATCTCTCTGCACCCTTGTTAATAGTGTTTGCAGAAGAAACATTTCAAAATGTGTGGTGTTGGGGTTGTTATAAGACTTTGAATAGGTTATTTCTTTCTTTGGTAAAATGTTATCTTAGAAATTTTCCTTTATTTATTGAAAACTCAGTTATGAAATACAGTTTTATAATTACTTAAAGTAATTCAGGCTTAAATTTTTGATAGTATATGTTGCCATGTGTTAAAGAAAAAAATGTTAGAAAATTAGTGTGAGGTAGTTATTCACAAAAATATACCTCATATAGTTTAAAAAAAAGATTTCTGACAGGACATCTTGATGTAAAAAATGTCAGTGAAACATAATTGGGAGTCTGGGAATTAATCTAAGTGAAGTTTCACATATGGAGAAAGAAGTAAAATTAATGGCACAAAATGAAAAAAATAATTATCACAGTTGGGAGTAAAACCTGGAGGTTTTTAGTTCTGTGCAGAGAGCAGTAACTCAGGAACTCAAATGAAGATCATGACAGTGCTGTTGTCCTGAGCCAGAAAGACCAATCAGTCACACAACAGATTCCCTCTGTATCCATATTTCAATTTGGATATTTGGGTTAGTTTTCCTCTTAGGTCGTCAAAAGCCCAGATTTCCCAGCTCAGAACCTGTAGATAGGACAGCCTCCGGCACAGCACCAAAATGGCAGGAAAGGTCAGGGTTACTGTTGTCTTGCTTTGGATTTGGCAGGTCCAGAGGAAAAGAAGGAAATTGAGCAATTTGAAAACTTTGGTGCCAGGAAAATCCATGCCTGAAATGTTTTAGATCCTTTCCCCAAACAATCTCTAACCTCTTTCCTGCATTTTAAATTCACCTTCCAAATCTTCCTCTTCCCTCTAAAATTGATGTGTCTTTCCTCCTGGTCTCCAACTTATGTCTCTCTTGAGTGTTTTAACATTTCATGCTCTTACTACAGGATGTCTTCTCTTTCCTTGATATAGCCTGGTCTTACTTTGCAATTCAGACCTTTCATGCTACCAACAAGTTCTGGGGCAAGTAAAAGTTTATAGGGGAAAAAGATTACTTTTCACTGTGTGAGGCAATTCACAATCATCTAGAGCTGTAATTTAGCTTTTAAGTGTTCAATATGTAAATCTTCTGTGGAAATGTTCTTCCAGGCAAGTGCAGTGATATCAGGGAGTGTTTCTGCTGTTTATGATAACAATTCCAATAATAGTTTTGTAATACAGAGGAAAAGGAAAGTGAGAGACAAGATGCTTTCAAAACCTGTACGATAGCCTTGAAGGTAAGGTTTTGACTAAATACAATTCCTACACACACAGACAGAGAATGACTCAGGGCTTGAGAATAGCTGGAAGACTTTCCCTCTGGGTGGAAGTCAGCAGTATTCCCATTTCGTGGAAGGGGCGCCCAAACTGAGAAGTTATATTCCTGTTGTAGCCTTATCTTCTTGTAAGTCACAGGGTTACGCTTTATAATTTCAGGCTGGATATGTAAAAGTGAGGAGGCTAAATGTGATTTTATACCAAATTAAGGAACACAAGTCATAGAAAAAAATGCAAAAGCATTCTGGCTGAGTTTCTTTTTGCATGGCGAGAGGCCAAACACAATGAAGCTAAATGCTTTGCAAGGTTCCAAAATGCTCCTGTTGCACAGAAGGGCTTGTGGTGTGGGGCATCCAAGTACATCTGCAGGACAAGCTGCGTGAAGCTGTGTCCATCAGGCTGGTCTGTGAAGGGGTAGCTCCAGTGGGATCAGTCTTCTGGTAGCACCTCTGGTGCTATTGTGATCCAGAAAAACTGGCTTTACACAGAAGCATCAGTCACTGTGGTTTCTATTCCTAATTTCTTACACTAATTTCTGAAAATTAGAAAATTACCCTGCCCTGTCATACTGGTGATGCCTTGAGTGGGTACCTAGGAACAGAGACTAGACAGGAATAAGGGAATAATGGTAGGTATTTATGTGAAAGTCCTTCAAAGGTACAGCCTGGGGAGCCAAAGGCTACATCCAAAGATAGACCCCAAGATAGACCATGAGTCACGAGTTCTTCACACTTTTATAGGTTTGGTTTATTTGCATATCAGCATAAATTCACCAATTAAAACTTTAGCTAATGATGTAATTTCTCCGAGCTCACCCCCCTTCTAAGATGTTGGTTTACACATTTTTTTGGGCCCAGAACAGCCTGGGTATCCTTGGAGAGCAGGCCCGCAGAGGCGTTGTTATGTCTAGAGAACAGAAGTTAGCAGGCTACAAGAAACTTCAGAGTTACACACTGGATTTGGAAAATATAAAAAATTAAAACCTAAAGCATCACTGGGTACAGAAATATTGTTTTGCACATCTTTATGAAGATTCATGGACTTCTGGAATTTTGTCAGTTATATAAATTCTCTCAGCTATCTTGGACTAAAACTCAAAGGAAGCAGTAAAATGTAATGACATCTGGAGGACACAGCCTTTTTCTGATTCATAATGCACAGGAAGATTATGTTCTTGTGCAGAAGGAATCAGCTGCTCCTTCTTTCCAAATATGCGCTAGATGTTAGAAGCTGTGAGAAACTTAGAGAATTTAGGTTTCAGTTACAGAATGGCAGTACTATATGAGCAATCTTAACTTTTCTTGTCTGCTAAGACTTCAGAACTGACTGCACGGTACCTTCCATACATGAATGTAGTAATTACTTAGGTATCATTACAACATAAATACATGATCGATCTGTCCTCCAAGCTGGGAGTCTAATTTAGTGAAATTATACTGTTACTAGGGAGGAGCAATTGCTAGATTGACACATGATCTTAACAAACTCTACTAGCTCTGTAAGGTTGCAAAATTGTATCCAGTTATTCAGCAATACTTTTTTCTCTAACTTCAGGTTACTGTCATGCAATTATGCTACAATTACGTGGTTATTTCACCTTATAAAAGAAAGTAAACTGCAAAGATTCTGAGCTTGCTTCACAGGCCCTGTTTAGCTTTAAGCAGAAGAATAACCTTAGACAAAGTCACCGTGTCTTTCCTTTGACTTGATGCTAAACAGTGCTGGGGCAAAAAAATGTGCAATGTGCCAAATTTCTAAAGTGCATTTAAGTCTAAACACAGAAATTCAGTCTCATTTTGGAGTTTTAGCTTATTTAAATGCATTGATCTTCATATACAGATGTGAGCACTATTTGGTCCATTTCCAATTAGAAAAATCAGGGGGACGAGAGATGAGAAAAGACCAACAGTAGAAAATGCACAGTTTTGACTATCCATGTATATGTATGGGTGCATTTCTAAATTTAACTAGACTTCTATTTAAATTTCTTCATCTAAAATTTGTTTAAATTACAGAGGGAAAGAGTCCCCAAACTTGCTACTGGCTCTGTGAGTGCTGCAAGTGCCATTTTCCAGGAAGTGCACCATGCCTGCAGCTGCTGAGAGACCACAAGTGCTCCTGCTGCTGCAAGGTGTTTTGGGCTTCAGTAAAGGGTGTGTTGGGCTCCACAGTTCCTTTGAAACACGTTTACTTTGTCTGCAAGCAGTTGAAGCAATTGTTTTTTGTTATGTATGGGCTGGCATAGCAGTAGAATTTGGGGCCTCCTCTCTGTCTCTGGCGTAGAGAAGGCACAGGCAGCTGCATGCCCAGCTATCTCCCACTGCCTACCAGTGATGGGAGGGCTTTCCCTCTGCAGAGCTGGGATTCTACCTCCATGTTAGACCAGGCCTGGGCAGCACGTTGTGTTAAATTACACTTGTATTGTTTTTGTTATACATTATGAACTACTGCTTGGGGAGACTGGAGTGAGAGCACCAGCAGTCTTTGCCCTGGCGTATTGGTGCGGGTGGGGGCTGGAGATGTTTTTGGCTAAAAAGGCAGAATGTTATCTCTCAGGTCTCACTCCCTCTTCCTGTCACCTGTTCCATTTGCAGCAGTCACAGAAACAGAGAGCTGGAGGCCTATATACTCTTCAACACAATAAAATCTCCACAGTCAATGGTCGCCCTTGCTACATCAACTTCACCCTCTTGGGTTGGAAGAGCTAGAACTGTCAAAGGTCATTTTCCAAATGCTGAAATGTCCAGAACATACCAAAACACTTTAGACCTGGCACATGGGTGCTGCAGGACTCCAGACCACTAATTGCTTGTGACCAAAGTAAGGATTAATTGGTAGTAAATAAGTAAGTATACTCTGAATGGGGTACAAGAATGCAAAGTCAGGCTGTCCCAGCTGTATGTGTGGGGAAGTAGTGCAAATACCTGAGAAGTATGAAATAATAACAAAAAAGACATTTTTTCACATCTGTGTGACAGTGAGTGATGAGATTTTGTCTATGTATTAGCTCTTACAGTAGCACGTAGTTGCTCTATTTCAAAGAAAGCTGCAACCTCTTGTATTTTTCTTTAAATCATCTATGTGCATATTTTGAATTACTACAGTTTGTAAAGGACTGAAAGCTTAAATGCCTCTATCAAACTTTAAGGCAGGTGAGCTGGCTTTTAAACTCTTCATGTTTTCAGGAAATCACATTTGAAAATGGTGTTTATAGTGTATAATACTTTAAAAAAATAATGTCTTTAAAATAAAGATCTTGAAAAATGTTGCTTACTCAATTCATTGTTCTGTAATTTTAAAAGTTGTAAACTTACCGATTGATCTCAATCCTCAGCCCTGGAGCTCTTTTTGGCAACATCGGAAATAAATAGAAAGGGTCTTATTTTGTATTAAGGTATGTCTACACAACTCCCCTTGACTGCAAGAGACTTATATATGCCTGCTGTTGGTTTTTTTCATGTGAAGGAAATCTTTTCTATTAAATGTCCTTACAAAAATGAATTCCCTCTTTTCCCTTTAATGTTACAATTTGGCTTTGGCTTCGAAATATGAAAATGGTGGAAAGTGTAGGAGCAGAAAGCACAGTCCCATGTCAAAATAGGCCAACATCATAAATGTATAGGTAATGCAACTTTGTTATTTAAAAATATCTGGTTGAACCAAATTCTCCCAAATAAGTTACATCTATGGAGAGTAAAGATAAGAACTGAGAAGCAGGCAAAGGCCAAGAGTAGGAAGAGCAGAGTAGAATAAGAAGACACTTGAAGGGCATCCAGGGTAAGATATTGTCATGATGTGAACAACAGATGAACCCTGTCCTTCCTGTCATTGAAGGAAACAAGTCCTTTCTTAGCTGTGCATAGTGTCCTCAAATTTTGCCAGTGGGCAGTGTCCTATAATCTTGCAAGCTACTTATCACAGGATCATAGAAACATTAGGGTTGGAAAAAACCTTTGAGATCAAGTCCAGCCATCAACCTAACACTGCCAGGTCCACCTCTAAGCACCACATCTACACATCCCTTTCTCTGAGGTGACAATCCATTGCCTTTGCTTTCTTGGGCAGCCCATAGGTATAGACACCTCCCTTTTGATCCATGAGTATGAGAGCAAGCGGGAATGTCAAGCTGGCTTGAGGTAATTCTGTTCCCTGGCATTTTATTATTTTTTTATCATTAATGTTATATTTCATTGAGATTTGACTTTTGAAATCAGGAAATATGTATCTATTAATGATGCCCAGTAGAACAACACTCAGATTTGAGGCTCTTGTAAAAATGGGGCTTTGCCTTTTGGATTCACATGAGACATTAAATAATCTGTTAGAAACAAGAAAAAAAGATGGAAGTAATGACTTTTGCTTTTATTTTCTGAGCTCTGAAGATTTGGAAATAAAATGCTATTTATGATAAAAAATTATTCTCAAGATAATTGTGGTTCACAGGAGGAATTTAAATTTGCAGTCTGTACACTGCTGTCTTGATACAGTCTCCAGAGGCTGAATGTGTGGGCAGATGCAAGTATAGCAAGTGACCTAAAGAAACTGTCTCCCAGCTGCTCTGGAGAAACAACTTCTGACAGGCCAATAACAGTCCATGGCACTAGCAACAGTCACAGAGTGGGGGTTTATGCTTCTTGCTTGTGACGCTTCTGTGCCAGTGGTCTCAAGTGGAAGATTTGAAACAAATAATTAGGGGTGCACCTTCCCAGGACACTCGGCTGAGCTTTCCTTGCTACAGGATAGTATGGATGGTAACAGCTTACCAGTCCAGAAACACAGCTCTGGAAGAGAAGTTCCACTTTGACTCAACGTCATGAAAAGCAAATAGATTATTTCTATATTCTCTCAAGAAGTCCCTAAGCCACAGGTTACTGAAGGCCCTGAGAACACTCCAGGGAAGTATTTCTGGAGCCTTGTGTCATTACATTCTACCATCATTCTTGGTGACAGGATGCTGGTTTGGATGAACCTTTGACTCAGTATGGCCACTCTTAGGTTCTTGTGTCCTTGCATTCACCATCAGTACTTCCAGAGAGTCCTTGGTGGGGTTTGTTAAAACTATTAACAATTTTGGAAGAACTATTAATACAAACCCACCTTGTAACTGGTTTAGATTTGAAAGAACTGGCCACATTCAGGAAAAATTCTGAAATACCAGTTTGAATGGAATATATAAGTGAGATTTCCTGACTCAGTTTTAAAATTAAATGCATATGCTCTTAGGGTGTCCCTTAAAAATGTATTTTGTTTCTCAGATTTCAGCAGATAGGACTATTCAAAACAGAAAACTGTTGGGAAAGAAAGCACCAAAACAGTCCAGAAAGACCAAAAGTGGCTTGTGGCCTTTAATCAGTACAGCCCTTCTCTCCCAAGGGAACATGTCACTCTGGTCTTTCTTGCTTGAGAAAACCTCAAGCAGTATTTTATATGTTAGGGCAGTATTTTAAAGCAACATATCTTTTCTCCTGACATTCTGAACTTTAAAATAAATCGTAATTCGTGACTATTTTTTTTTCTAGCAACAGCATCTGATGCGAATAGTTTAGGACAGCACTGAAGACTTCCACCAAAATTGGAGAAGAGCAAAGAATATGCAGGGATCAGTATGATCTATTAGTTTTAACAGACTGGTTAGAGCTGAATAGGATCATGACGAAAAGTAATTTTATTAGATGTCATCATTCTGCTGTGATCCTCACTTCAGACTGAAATCAGTCTGTTCAATCCCAAAGTGATGTTGCCTCTTCTTAATCACGTTACTGGCAATAGGGAGCATGAAGTTCTCTGTTATTTCTTCTGTATGTTAGAGAAATGATTCCCCACCTTTTCTGTTTGTCTTTCACAGACGAATTTTTTCACTTCTTTTTTCAGATTTTGCTCAGTGTCATTAAAAGCGAATGGCTTCTCCACCACCATCACCCTCTGCTCCTGCCTCCTGCTACATTAAGTCAAAGTGCATAAAACAGAGCAGCAATTTTCTCCCAGGTCTGTGATCTTCAGTGTTTCTCTGAAGTGGAGATGAGTGAGTATGACGGCTGGAAAGAGAAAGCATGAGGTGGGATAAAGTCAAAAGCTGCATTGGAGCCCAAAAGGAACTGTAAAATTGTGGTCATTTAAAAGTGCAAATCTGGTTTACTTCTCAAGTATTAAAAACAGACATTGCCTTTGGCAGCAGTTTGGAGAAATGTGTCTTAGCAAATTTCCTGACTGAACCAAAGAATTATTCAACATTACTTAAAGACTTGAAGCTATGGCCTAAATAGTAATTAGCATACTTGTTATTGGCATTGATGCTTTCCTCTGCAGAAAGCAGATATAACAGTAAATGTGAAAGTGATATAAATTTGTTTCTTTTCATCAGTCCTGAAAGTCATTTGGGAATTTTTTTTTACCATCATGTCATTTTCTCTTCAGAGTTCTATTAACATTACTCGTCCCAGTGCAGAAGGACAAAACTAGCCAGAGATGCAGGAGTATTGCAGCCCAGTTGGCATGGCAGAAAGCCATTGAGATCAAATGGTGATCCATAAAGGATGTTCTGTAATCCCAAGGAGAAATGCACTGGTGGAAGCAATGAACCACATAGATGTTTTTAGTGATGGCGACGGCTGGCATTCAGAGTATTTAGCGTTTGGCAGTGATGAGCAGCCAGCCCAGGCAGCAGAGAAATTTGGAACCATCTGAGATCTCTTCAGAGCTAACAATTTACTTCTCTTCCTTTTTTATGAAGTTGACAATCTGCCTGGTTGCCTGGTGATCAGCTGCCCTAAAGAAGGGAAATGAATCAGCCTCTTTCTATGATGCAGTGTTTACTTACATTACATATGGTCTGTCCTGTGGCACTTTGTTTCAGACAGTGCTTTGGCCTAACATTCATCTTCTCAAACCCATACCATAGCTCAGACAGAAATCTCAGGAGCCTTACCCCAAAACTCTGGGGGTAAAAAAAAAAACAAACAAAAAAACCCAAACCAAACAAAAAAACAAAAAACAACCAAAAAACCCAACCTCCCCCCCCACTCCCCCCCAAAGAGGAAAAATTTGATTTGTGGAAGGAATCCTCTGAACCTTAGAATTCTCTACTTTAGAAGTCTAAAATAAGCAAATCACATACGGTTCCAGCTTAAAGAAATAAAAATCTTAAACATTTTCACAGCAAGGATTTAGTAATTAATGAAATTCATTATGAAAAGAAGGTCTGAAGAACTAAATGGTATTCAGATTTGTGAAAAACAGTCAACAGAAGGGGTGGCCAGGGTATGCTGGCCATTCCTTTGAGGGTTTCTGAAGATATTTCCCTCTTATATAGAATGAAAACCAAATCTTCTGGAAAGTGAGATATGTCAAAGTGAAAGAAATATCTTAGAAAGTGATCTATAGCAAACATTTACTTTCAGGTCAAAAACATTTCTTGATCTAATTGTTTCGATGTGCAAAAGATTCAAGTCTTGCCAATGCCTGATTTAGAGTAGACTTTTCAGGTGAAATCATCTCAGCACAGGCAGGAAACGATGTCTTCCAACCTAGTACCTAAAACACTGGAAACAAGTGGTGAGGGAGAGAGAGAGAGAGAGAGAGACAGTGGAATTCACATTATCTGTTTTAGACACCTACAAGGTAGATGTCTTCATATGAACTAGTGTCTCCCTTTATAATCAGACCTGGATTTAGGCAGAAAGTGGGTGTCTCTGGGGTGCAATGAGCTTGACCTAACTGTGCCTCTGTGTCAGGATGTTTGCCTTAGAATGCATGTCTACTCTTCAAAAGGGATCTGGCACCAAGACTCCAGTGTTAATGTATGTAGCTACATACCTGAAACCTGGATTTATTTCAAGTCCTCTATTAACCTAGTTTATGCACAAAAAATTATAGATTCTGAAATCTTTCTCATTCCCCACCAGGCAGAGAAAAAATCGACACTTTAATTTTGTTGTGTCTTCGTCAATTAGAGAACGAGCATAAATAATTAATTCATTTGGAGGCACCTGCTAAACAAACATTTAAACCCAAACCAGGAATTCAGGGTCTAAAATGTCTCCTCAAAACCTCTATATGAAAAGAAATTACCTTTCATGAACACTTTACTGAAGCCAATATTACTCCAAAAAAGGCACCAATGAAAGCAAGATTTCGTCAAAGCTTTGGCTTCGTGAACATTTTCCAACTAGATTGCTTTAAAAAGATGTAATTCTGTGAGCTGAAAAAATTCAGCTGTGTCCTCCCCCTCAAAAAACCAGAAGTTGCTGTCCATTGAAATACAGCATAAAGCAGTGTATTCCATCACTGGGGGAAATATAACATGTGGAGGCAGAGCGGGGAAGGCAGCTGTGCTGTTCCCTCTATGGCATTTTTCCCATCCACATGGAAACACCTTTATGAGGGTGGCCTGTGTCCTGTGCAGGGAAAAGAGATCAGGCCAGTGCAAAGACTGTTCAAAAGAAATCTATGACACAGTCCTGCAGAAAGTGTCTTCTTTGCTAATGCTTACCTACTTCTTCTTCAGTCATGAAAAAACTAAGAGACCAAACACATTACACCCTTTACTTTATTGCCTTTGCAAGTGATGTTTTTCTGTTTGGTAAAAATGTGTGTTATTGTTTATTTTTAAATTCCTCTGCCAGGCTGACATCATGCTCTGCACATTATGAGAAAAAAAATACTGCAGGGATTTTTTCTTCTTTTTCTTACTTTCCAGAGAATGTAGTGTTGCAACTACTGGCAAGTTTCATAGACAAACAGTGAACGGATGCTACCACATTTAACTCCTCATTGGACCATTTATATTCACAAAAGAGATTTTTTTTTTTTCTTAAAAGATACCATTTTTCAAAGGTACCAGGCAGCCACCAATGTGACCTCCACTTGGAATATCAGCTCCTAGAATACTGTCCTTTCATGTGTATACTATCAAGCCCCCACATTTCTCTGATTCAGCCTCAGGGAATAAACAAAATTTGAAGTCTTTAGCTCATAACTAATTGTCCTACTCAAATACTCTCTTCATTTGCTCTGGCCCCTCCCTCTAGTCCAGGTAGTTTGTCTTGACCCTGGCTTCCCACAGTCCTGTCTTGTTTTTTCTTTTGCCCCTCAGTGCAAGTTTCAGCTTTTCTCTAATTCTAAAAGTTGACACTAAAGTTACTATGCTGGGGAGGTACGTCTTCATTTTAATGTGGACGTGAAAACAGTCTGACTTGTACTCTGAATGGCTTTTGTTCATACAAAGGAATGTGAAGGAATGAAGAATAAAAGACTTATTTTCTTTTCTCAGTAATTTGTAGTAATGTAATCTCTGATCACAACAAATTCTTTGAGTTGATCCTCATGGCTTATTTAGAAAGGGAAGTGTTTTCAACTTTAGATGCTGGCATTCGCCTTGTTGGATTACCTGGGCCAACCCATAATCTGCTGGGACTATTTCAAATATAATAAAGTCCTTAGGAGTCTGTGCTCCACTTCATGAGAGCTCACTTCAAGAAGGTTTTTCTCTCATGATGCACCAAAGTGTAAATAAGAGACAAATCCATGAAGCACTGAAAAGAAAAGGTGGTGGGGACAGTGCCAAAAACAAAAACATCTCAGACTTGGTCTCATCCTACTTTGTTGGGATGTTGTCCTGGCTCTTGCCAGGAGAGGATTAACTTTTGCGGTAGCCAGGAAGGTTTAATGGCCAAGACCTGGCGGTTTTTCTATACCTCATCATGCAATTTTCCAGGAATGGGGGAGTGGGTCCCTTCCAGTGGAGTAAGCCTAGTGTGAAACGAGCAGTCAGGTAGTGCCGCTTCCCTCTGTTACTGATATTGTAGCTGTTATGGTTTCTTTTCCTTGTTCCATTGCAGTTTCTGGTACATTGTTCTTAGCTCAACCTGTGATCTTCACCTTTTCTGCCTCTGATTCTCCTCTCTATCCCGCCACATGGGGAGGCAGCAGTGAGAGAGCAGCACCTGGTTTGGAGTGCTTCAGTGAGAACACGAAACTCGGGAATACCATTCCTAAACCACGACAGATGTTTTCAACGTTGAGAAAACAGGAAGCAAAAAATCTGAGGCTTCTATAAAAATTTGATTGTATACCTCCTCTATCCTGCTCACTCTGACATCCGTTGTCCTCTACTGTTCTTCAGAGAAGTGACTAGACACAGTGAATAGACACAGCAGACCAAGGGAGAAAAAAAATGCTCCTCCTAGTTTCAATGCCTCCATTTATCCCTTTAAGGAAGGCTTTAGAAAGAAACTTACAAAGTTGGAACAAGCAACCAGATCTTGCAATCAGCTCCACAGTCAGTGAGACTTTGCACAGGCCCAAGAGGCTGCGGAGGGAACCTCTAATGACCTGGCTGTAGACCAAGATCAAAAGACATTTACCTTTTATTTCATATGACATCAAGCTAATGCAATGTTTTAGAGGTGGTGTTGAACCAAAACAATCTCTCTGAGCCCCATTTGAGAATACAAAGAGTCAGAACCTAAAGTCACAATTAAGCTCTGAAATTTATGGCTGTTTTTTATTGGTGTGCTGGAGTGAACAAAAATCCCAGCTCACTGAGTGTTGGAGGAGAGTTATCTCCCAGATCAAGACCTTGACTCTGCATCTTGCGTGTAGGTTAAAGTTTGTTTGTTCACTTCCCATAAGAGTCATCTGGGCTCTGTCTGTGTTGGTAAATTAAAGGTGCTTGGAATAGTTCTCTGGCACTGAGCCCAACCCACATGTGAGAGCTTGTGTCCACGTCATTAACTGCTCTTGCCCTCCAGAACGGGATGACTGCACCCCAAACTGTCTGTTTAAAATGATCCTTGGCCCACTGTGGGGGTGATTGCACAGCCCACCCTTGGACAAGGGCCTGGATAACCCCACCTACTAAGATAAGCGTGTGGCTGTAAACAGCATGTCCGGATCAAATTCACAAAATCACCCCAAAACTCATAGTGTTAAAGAGGGAGATGACCATAAACCAGAGTAAATAACAACAAAGGAATTACAGAGACTTTTGAAGCAAAGAAGGAATAAGCTTGGAAGGAAATATAAAAGAAGGATCTCAATTTGTAATGGGGATGGAGATCGTGATGTGAAAACAGCAGTAGTCAAAATCTAATGTGCTGCCTGCAGAGACACCCTGCAGCACCCTGACCTCTGACAGGCACAGCAGAGCTGGCTCCCCACGGAGCAGTCAGCACCTGGAGAACAGGCAGGAGGCACGGGAGCCCATCCCAGCGACGAGCCCTGGCCTGTGGAGGTATCAGTGGGCTGCAGGCAGCAGCAGGGGTAAGTGGACAGCTGGACATCCCCCATGACTGGCTGCGTGCATGTTTGCATGTGCATGTGAGTTTAAAGTTACTTGGGATTAGGCCTGGAAGAGTGTTGAGAGGTTTGTAGGTGTTTATTAACATGTTAGAAATGTGATTCATCTGTTATATTATTGATATTTTTCTCATGAGAGGGCCAGCATCCTATCTGCAACATGTACTTCAGCTGTTCCTTTGGAGGTGTTCTCCCACTAAATGCCAGGAAATTGGCAGTGTCTGTAACAGTAATGTAAGAACTGGTACAAATATAAGAAAACCTGGATTCCCCCTTTTTTACATGAAGTGCAGCAAATGTTGTGGAAAATAGCACATCATCAGCTGGTGAGCAGTTTGAGAGAATTATGTGCAATAATCTTCACCTTTCTGATTTCATCAGGTCTTTAATCCCTTTTTATTTACATATTTTCACATTAAAGTTTTAAATGTCAGTTTGGGCCCTGCAGTGGTATGATGGCGGCTAGAAGGTCACATCTGTAACTCCACAAGATCTTGGAGTCGGTCCCTGCACAATCTGTGCATGGGAATTCAATCTGGCAGTGGTGACACACACACAGAGCCCCTGCAATACTGGTAAGAGGAATTTTCATGCAAGTTACTCATGGGGAGAGACAGCTCACCTTGCTTTGGCACCTAATTCAGTGTTCAGTGAGGTGATGGTAGAAGAGAAATCTCTTGACTCTGCTAATGATGGAGGAGGCAGCATCTTGGAGAGCCCCCAGGAGAAGATAAGGTGCTCTGGGTGTTGGTGCAGGCAGGCAGCCTCTTCCCCTAGAGACCCTTGAAAATATTTTCTCTCCACTGGGCGGGCAGTGGTGCTTGACGAACCGCCTGAAACCTTGGTATGAGTTTGTTGCAGTCTGACTGGATCTCAGCTGGTAAATCCTTTGGGCCTGATCTAACACCTAGTAAAGAAATTGGAAATTATCCCATTTGTTCCACTGATTTTCACAGGCTTTTTACACATCTGCTTGTCTCCCTTTCTTCTCTCTTGTGATTAATATAGATTACACAGGAGGAGTAAATATTTAAATACAAACATTCTCACTTGAGGACCATTTTTTTGTGTTTGTTTTTGTGTTTTCTTTTTTTTTTTAAAAGTGGGGCAAAGACAGCAAGGTGCCTTTTCAGACTACTTCAGTGTCAATTGTTCACTCTTCACCTGCATCTATGGAATACAGAAATCTCCAGACAGCTTTGAAGGAAATATTTGGACTAATAAAGGACTAATATTTGTGGTTGCTTTAATTACATATGATTTAGAGTAACAGTCATAAAGTGTAGAACAACAGTCATAAAGTGTAGCTCTATTTTAAATCTGAGTATTCTCAGCAGGGACTCAATGAAGTCTGGGAAAGGCAGGTAGAATAAAAAACATGCCTTGCATATACTTTATTGCTCTTCTATGGCATGTAAGTCTTCAGTAAGATTTGTCTATTGTTCAGGAAGCGAAAAAAATTACATTCTCAACATTCTGACATATTAACTAATGTTAAAAACATTAGTGCTGAGGTGAAATCACTCCACATGTTATCAGGGATTTTATTGTTAGGTCTGCTCTGGTCCTAAATTTAGGTCCTGCCTGACCTAAATTCTTCCTACTCACTCTGTTTATAAATTTCAGACTAGCTCTGCAAGGGAATTTAGGCATGACTTCACTGCACCTAACTTGCTGTCTGCATCCAGATCCTTGAAATAGCTACTCACCTAATGGCCACTGAGGAGTACAGCGCCCATTTGAATTAATGAGGGCTAGGCACTTAAACTGGTTTCTAAGGCACACATTTAGTTGCCATTGGTGAGCCTGCTGTAACTTGCAGAGAAGGAGTGCAAGTTAGACGATATGGCTTGATGATGAAGTTGCAGCAGCTAATTTTTGAAGTGATAGCCTCAAAAAATAATAGTTAACAAATGTTTTGGACTGTATCTGGAAAGGATTTGAACACTTCCTCACATGGCAAATGCCTCAGCTGGTATTCACAACCAGCCACTAACTGAACGGGGACATGCCTACACCATTCATTTGGGAATGCTGGCATCTCCCTTATTCAGCAGGCTAGACACTCATTTTTAGCCTGTGTGGGACTGAATTTAATAACCAAAGTCATCTTTTTAAACCAACGTATCAAAGTCACCTCATTTAGCAATATGTGGTTGTCTCACTCTTTTTGTTTAAATTATGACCAGCAGTGGTGGCACTCAGATTTCATGTTATACATTAGTCTACACAACAATGTGCTCTCTGGACTATTCCTGTATTTTAGCAAATGACCATATACTGAAAATACATCAGAAGTCTGGACCGCAGTGACAATGATTGATCACAAACACATGACACAATGGGTGAGCAACTGGCTCATGGGTTGGGCACAGAGGGTTACAGTGAATGGGATGACATCAGGATGGCCACTGGTCACTTGTGGGGTTCCATAGGGCCCTGTCTTAGGCCTTGTGCTTTTCAGCACCTTCAGAAATCACTTGGAAGCATAACTTGAAGGGATTCTAAGCAAGTTTGCAGATGAGACAAAATGGAGAGGAGCTGTTGACTTCCTGGAAGGCAGAGGGGCCCTGCAGAGAGACCTTGACAAATTAGAGAGATGGGCAATCACCAAGAAAGCAAAGTTTAACAAGGGCAAGTGATGAAGTCTGTATCTGAGATGGAACAACCCAGGTTGTGCGTATAGACTGGGGAATGAAAGGCTGGAGAGAAATGCTGTAGAAAGGGACCTGGGGTGGCAAGTTGAACCTGAGCCAGCAGTGCCCTGGCAGCCAGGAGGGCCAACCCTGTCCTTGGGGGCATCAGGCACAGCATCACCAGCCAGGCAAGGGAGGGGATTGTCCCACTCTGCTCTGAGCTGGGGCGGCCTCACTTGAGTACAGTTTTGGGCACCATAATATAAAAAAGATATTGAACTATTAGAGCGCATCCAAAGGAGGGCCACAAAGACAGTAAAGGATCTGGAGGGGAAGCCTTATGAGGAGTGGTTGAGTCACTTGGTCTGTTCAGCCAGGAGAAGTTGAGACTGAGGGGAGACCTTATTGCCGTCTACAATTCCTTCACTAGGGGAAATGAAGGGTCAAGAAGGAAGTACCAATCTTTTCACTTCTATGCCCAGTGATAAGACTCAAGGAAATGGCATGAAGCTGAATAAGGGGAGGATTAGGTTGGACGTCAGGAAAAGGTTTTTCATCCTGAGCACTGGTACAGGCTCCCCAGGGAAGTGGTCAGTGCACCAAGCCTGACAGAGTTCAAGAAGCATATGCACAACTTGCCTCTCTGAACCATGATCCCCATATTCTTACTTGTCACAGCGGTTCAGCTGTAGTTATAGAGCAGTACTGCCTTAAAAATGGGATGTGCATTCCATGGGGTCAGTCTCAGGTCCGGAGAGATTAGAGTCCAGGTTTCCCCTTTATGGGTGAGTAGTGCAACCAGTAGACTCATAAGTGAAAGGTTTCTTTGCCTGTTTCTTTTTGAGAAGATTGGTAGTGGTGATTTGCTTTCACAAAAGAGAGTCATCTAGCACGGACATGAACAGAAAGGCTTTGAAGGGTATGTGCCTGGACCTGACTTTAGGCAGCACTTAAACTTTCTGGATCTTTTTCTTCACCTAGATTTTACAACCATTTATGAACTAGTTTGGAGTCTTGTATGCATAAACTGGTATTACTGGGATCATATACCAATCTTCAAGTCCTAGTTTGGCACTTACATATCTTGCCTTAAATTGCGCAGGAAGGTCTTTGTAAGAGCCAGAGGCTGAATATGAACTCTACATGTCCTGCAGTTACCTAAAACTGACCTGTTTTGGCTTCCTCCTCAGCCCTACAAGAATATTTATTACAATTTAAAATTTTGTAGCACTGACTTTCCTAGATATCTGGGTTTGTGGGTTGGATGCACAGTAAGCATTTGTGAGCATTCATTCATCCTTTACTTTCAGAAAAATAGCTGACTGTAGGTGCCTGGAAAGTTTTATCTGATTTGACTGCAGAGATCTATCTCCTAGATATTTGGCTTGGCAAAGTTTAACAAGCACTGTCATCGTCATCTCCAGCTTAGAACCAGAGGTCCCCTCAAGACCTTGGAAAGCTGTATGGTACAATCCCATCAACACAGGACTTTTTCTCCCTCCTCCTCCAACTCGTGATTCTCCTTCTAGGAGTTCAGCTGCCTGTGATCCCAGGCTTAGTTTTGATACAGGCCAGCTGTGCAACCTTAGCTCAAACTTTAAGGAAAATACTGAGTTATGAGAAAGAGCTGTGAGAAAGTGCGTAGACTAGAATCAGCCAAATTATAAGGTAAAATTGAAGGCAGAGGTAAGATCAGTGGCATGGGTAACAAATGAAAGATTCAAGGAGAAAAACACTGACAAGGAAAGTCATAAAGTCTCACAGGAAAAGACAATGAACTGGAAGATGGCAGCTCAGTGACACCAAGGATTAGCCTGATCCCAGAAACAGCAGCAAAAGCTGATACTTTCCACCTGACAAGATGCTGTCCTGGCGAGCAATACCCTGCAGGGTGTTTATTGCAGGGGGAGCATGCTGATGCTTACCCTCATACCTAATGCTAATGCTTTCCACCTCACTTCCTAGTTATCTGTTATGTGCCCTATCCAACCCATAGCTGTCTTGTGGGTTTTTTTCTTGGTTATACCTTATTTTGTGAGTCTGTCCCTTCATACATGGTAAAAGTTGCCTGAATAAAGAGAGCTGGGGGACAGAAAAATAACCTGTTAAAACATGGCTCTGTACCGCTGTACCTTAACACAGAGTAATATAGTATTGTGCAGGGTACAGTTAAATCATTAGAGGTATTTTTATATTGCATGTTTCCTTCCCAGGAACTATTACACTTAAGACGTGCTAGTTCTAGCGGGTTAGAAATCTACAGCTGCCTGACTGGAGACACTTACCAGTCTAACCTTGTAATACAAAGAGTGGGAAATATCCCAGAGGAGCTCAGTGTTTGAAAAGAAAAATATCAACACATCTCTCCCTATGCCAGCTTAGCAAAGGAAAGAGGTTATTGAGATACATTATCACTTTACTTTTGCTAGCAAGAGTAGTGGAGAACAGAAGGCTAAGAAATAAGTGTGTGACTGTAAATACCCACAGCACTGGCAATAAAAATATTTCTTGACATGCTTAAACACCACATTTACACTTCCACATTGCTGTCTGTAAAAGACTGATGGTACCTAGTCTGCATGAAATAGTTCAGCTCTTCTCAGATTTGGGCATACAACGTAGGAGGTAAAAATTCTGATATATCAAGAATTGTTGGCAGAAGAACAGCAAAGTTTTCAAATTTAGGGATGCCTAAAATTAGGGATCATACTTTTTTCATTATTGTGAAATCTTACTTCATTTTGCTGTAGTGGTTAACAAACAGAACAAGGCAACTTTAGTAGCCTGAATGTTGAAAAAGGCAACTTGTGATTATTGGCATGAATAAAGTTGTCAAAATGTTCCCTCTCTTGATGTAGTGTCAGCAGCTTTTGGATCTTTGTTAATATTCTGCCTTTCTCAGCTGTTTATTCCTGTATTTATTCGATAATACTTCCTTTGAGTGTAACTCTGCTTATCTAAAGTAGAAGATGGTGAAGTAGAACACTCTGGAAACTGCATATTAATGTATCATGCCTTTTATTTATAAACTCCAGGCTTCTTCAGATTTTTCTTTTATTCCTGTATAAATGTGAACTTTTCAACTTGGATAGTCTCATAAAGCATTTTTAAAAAGTACAAAAATTGCCAGTAGAAACATATATCTTAAAGTAATTCATATTTTGGCATATAAAGTCCTCAGTTATTTTATAATGGTTACTTTATATTGTTCCCTTTATTAGATTTCTTTCTTCTTTTTTTTTTTTTTCTACATTCAACTGATTATGTCCATGGAAACTAGCCCTAATTGTAGCTTTACAGGCAGGCCATGTTTTCCATCACTGGCACATACTGATGTAAATCACTGGGGAGTAGCACAGGACAGAGCTGCTGTTTTCTGTTATGCTGCAAATCAGAACAAGATTGGCATTTCTGATTAATGATTTTTGCAAGTGGCCTACCAATTCCCTGCCAGGTTATCATGTAATAAATAAAAACACCACCAAAGATATTAGGCTCAGCACTGATCGAAAAAAAAAAAGATAATCTTTCAAGGTACATGTTTCTAAGTTTGCACTTACTAAAGTGGCCTTCACAACCTAAGTTCATCTTACCCATAAAAAGCCTAAGTGTTCTTCCTGTAGGTACGGAGACGTACATATCATCCCTTTCTTCACCCTTGGTGCAGGATGCAACCTGTGGTACCTCTTTCCAGTCTGCTGCAGGGATGCACAGACCATACCATTGGTGCAAGAATACCTCCAAACCCTGCTTTGCTAAATAGCTCTGTGATGGCTGTAAGACTTGGGAAAGCTAGGACACTGCTAAACACAGAAGGAGCCTTGGAAAAAGTCTCTTTTGCTAGCAAGACACCACTGAGACTTCCAGAGCTGTGGGGAATGAGCCAGCAGAAACTCGGCAGAGGGTCAGCAGCAACCAAGGGCTGGGGAGCACTTCTTTTGCACTGCTGGGGGCTAAGGTGCACAGCCTGCCCACACGTGTCTGTCACCCCAGCTCGGGGCAGAGAAAGGGCCCTGAGTGAGCTTTGTCTCTCCTGGCCAGCCAGGCCACAGAGACCTGCCACAGAGAGGGATGCTTTGGGCCGGGGAAGGAGAGCCAGAATGCCTGCTTGGGAGCTGGCACTCGCTCCCCAGCTGCTGCTGTGCTTGGTGGGAGGAGGGGGGGAGGTTTCATCCACCAGTGCTGCCCAACAGCGAGCTCTTGGTGCCTGGGGTGTGGGCAAAGGGGCAACATTCAGCCTTGGCAGGACCTCAAAAACACCACAGAGGCAGCAATGCTGGGCAGATACTGAGGTCAGTCTCTAACAAATGCTGCTACTCCTTTGCAATTTAGCCCTGCTTTGGCTGCTGGTTGGACTAATCACTGTCCATTTCTTTAAAGCCAAAGGTCCTTGGCAGAAGACAATACATGTCTCTTAGGGGCCATCCCAGCCCTTTTGGGTCACTGTACCATGAGAATTTCAGATAGCACACTGATGAGTGTGCTCTGCCCAGGCAGATAAGGAGAGCCTTCTGTCAATATGGTTTTGATCTCTGGCCTTTTCCAACCCACTATCTTTGGGAGGGTTAAACTCAAATTTCAAGCTCCTGTTGTGAAAGTCTCCATTGTACTTTTCTGTATGTTGTCCCTAATATGAAAAAGAGATATAATTTTTATTATCACTGTTGCCTCTTTCGTGTTAATCCAACACACACTTGTCTTTGGCTGAAGGTTTTGTTGACTTTATGAAAAATTTGCTTTAAAGCACCTGAGAGTTAAAAAAAAGTATTTTTTTGCCACTTGCAGCCTCTGAGATTTTGAGTCTGCTCTATGTGTTCTACCAAACCTCATGAATTACAAGTACTGAAACGTACAAAGGTGTATTAAAATGTGTTTGCATTTATGATTTTTTTTATTCGCCAGCATTGGATGGTGTTAAGCTGACAGGAAAGCTAGAAATATAATGTCACAACAGAAGCACTGGAGTTTAGCTGGTAGATCTCCGAGCTCAGGCACATATGCTCTCCTAACAACACTGCTCATTCAATCACATTCTAGCAGCCTCCCATCAGGAAGCGCTGATTTGTTTAACTCTATTAAGCTTAGATAAGAAAGGTAAATAATATGTCACCCAATATAAGACAACCACTCCAAAATAAGTTTGACATTGGCCAATAATCACTCTAACATTTTTGTGGCTTTAGCAGCTTTGGAGGCTGTTGAATGGCACAATGGGGAAAAAAAAGAGAGCAGGAGAACGAACGCCTGCTTGTTGCTTTAGCCTATTCGAGATGAATTATTAGGAAGGACAGCCAATGCTCAGGCTAAACGCTAACAGATGTGGCGCCGAATGTGCCATTTAGACGCTGGTGGTTTGCTGTGGAGCGGTAGGAAGTGGCCGCAGTGGGTGGCAATGGGAGTCGGTGTCCGGCCGGTGAGTGGGGGGGCCGGGGGGGCACAGCCCCAGCTTCCCGGAGAAATCCCACCCATTAGTGAGGCTGACGCTGCAGCGAAGTACACCGTTCAATTTTTTAACCTGATTTCTGCCAGGAAATATCTTGTTACTAGGCACGTCTGTGACAACAACTGTGAGCATGAGGCAGGAGAAAGGATTCAGTTCTGTCTGGGGGCATGGGCAGCTCTAAGAGTGCTCTGTTGGATAGCAGCTATACAGACCAGCCACCAACGCTACAAGGCCAAAGAGAGAGGCCTCCCTCAGCTCACTGGACTCACTCATTCAGGTTGTGATGAAGAAATAACTTTGCCATTGCCATATTTAGGAAGAGTTTTCACAAAGTCACTAATGGCTTTTGGTGTAAGATGGGGCTGGTATCCATTAAGAGCCAGTCTGGGGTGTACTGGGCAGCCATGTGGTGTGACAAAAACAGACTGGTTGCTTCACCTTGCAGACATCTGCCAGTTGTTTTCCAACAGAACTGTTTTGCAGCTTCTTGGCATGTAAATTGCAGTGGCAGAGCTGTGTGTTGAAACTTGACAAAGTCGTAGTAAACTGGTTGAATGCCTTGTGGTGTTCAAGGACTCAGTGAGATGGACAAAAAGGTTTTCAACACAAAAATTAATATTGCACAGTGATGTGGGAGGCCAGTCAAGGAGCACCAAAAACAATAGCAAAGACCCACACAGGGAGATGCAATTAACTTGTGAGCAGACTAAAAGCCAAAGTTTGCCCAGAAAAAGCCATCACTGGACATTCAATGAATGAAGGCATTCTTATCACAAGCTGGTTTCATAAAAGAGCAGAAGATGGCCAAGATACACTGTGTCCCCTCCCACCTTCCTGATTCACAAAGGGTAAGAAAAGGGGACAACTGATGGCTGAAGTTTCTTCCAGACCCATGCTCAGAATGCAAGTAATTTCTGCCACTGATCATCACTAATTTTTTTTTAATGGGACAACTCAGTTCGATACAGCAAAAAAGTCAGTGAAGCAAAGATTGCCATGACTTCCTCCCAGTCTCAGCCCTTTTTTAGATTTGACTATATCCTGCTCTGTACTCTCTTCCTGGGATGTATATTGAATAATTTAATATTAAATGTTTGTTCTTTATCCACTGTATCTTCTGACCTGCATTTGTAGGGACTGAAAAAAACAGACCATTGCATGTTTTTTCCCCTTTTCCTGCTTGAACTGGTCAAATCCGTGTTCCCTGGGTCAAAGAGTTAATCATTGGAAGCTGGATTTCTTGTCCATCACTCTGGATTCTTGCCTGCCATATGAGACAGGACAGTACCGCAGTCAAAAGGCTCCTAAAAGTCGAAGCAGCAATGTTTTAAAATTATTTCCCCCAATTTGATAAATTTCATAGCTCTTAAGAAAAGAAGCTGTGGACCGTTCACCAGCAGCAGTCTGTAGATGTTAAGTTTGATGGAGACCTGTCAGGAATGACATAGGCACTGTTACCTCTGCATTTGGGGTGGCCTGGAGACCTTCTGCAGTTCCCAGGCATCTCTGTCCGCCCAGTGAAGGATCAGGACCTGCCTCATCCATCAGTGTAGAGACTAAATGATGCTATGGCCATATCTCCCTAGCCTGATCCTTCACTTATGTGGAGGTACGATTGTGAACTTTTTATTTCGTGGAAATCTTAACAGCACTGACCAGCAGGATTTCGGCTCCTTCTTACAGCGTGACAGATTTTGCTGAAGAGACCACAAGAATTGGATAGGTAGCCTGTATTCCAAGTCCGAGTTTAAACTGCTCTGAAAACATCTGTTTTAGTTGACTCTTGTAGGTGGGAATATAATTCCTAGTACTTTCATGAAACTGCTAACACTGAGTTTGAAATAATTTTAATGTAAAGGAACACAAATAAACAACTCATAGACTTGAATTCCCTATAAACCATTCTGGTGCCTCCTATACAGGTCAGTCTGGCAAATACATAATTATCAGAGCCATTACCAGACTGAATTTAATCACGGGGCAAAATACAGCTGCAAACTTTGCATGGACAAAAGTATCAGATTCAACACCCTGTCATTACGTACCAATAAAGACATTGGGGTCCAAAAGCTATTTTCCAAATCTATGCCAGGGTTCCCTGCTCTTGATATTGTTGTGTTCACCAAAGCAGCTGGATTTTAAGGGTGTTGGCCCTTTCTTTAGGTCATAGTTTTCCATGACCTGGCCAGATCTGTATGTGAGTCTCAGTGACTACAGAAAACAAAAAATGATGCCTTTCTGGCTCACCACCCAGGCACGGATTTATCCAGGTACGTGCAGGAGAGCTGGCCGAGATGGGGAGAACAATAAAACCTTCTCATCTCAGTGCTGCCTGGGTAGAAAGCAGATATTGTTTGATATGACTAATCTCAGCCACTTGCATAGCCTTTTCCAACAGGCCTGTGTTTTTCAAATGCCAGTATTTGTGGATTTTGGATTTCTTATTGAGATATTTTGCTTTCTTTGCCCAATTTTTTTTAAGCAATCTAGAATATGTTTGTTATTTTATCACATGCATTACCTGTAGTTGTAAAAATGCTGGTAAACCACTTTCTGGAAAGGCCACAAGAGAATGTTATTTAGAATTACAAATGAGTTGCAGTGGGATGAGCTTAACATTTAACTGTTTTCTCTCACTTCCCTCACTCACTTTGTGAAGTTGCTAGAGAGAAACTTGAGTTGCAAAGCTGGCTCCAGACAATATATCCGAAATTCAGCTAGCTGGAATCTCTGCTTTTGCCTCAGTTTTTGAGCAGCTGATATAAACCAGTAGACATCCACTGATTTCAAAACTTGTGCTGTTGGATTATGCCAGCTGAACTCTGGCCCATTTTGCATCTTGCTATCCCTCACCACAGTAGGCAGTGAGTGCAGAAAGCACACGCTTCTCCATCGTAGACACCTCCAAAAATGGGCCCAGACCCTAAGGTAATCATGTGAACATAGGAAATGTTTTTAGAATAGGAATTAATTTGAGGGAGGGAAATAATTAAATTAAAAGTGTGGGTGCACAGTAAAAACTTCTCTCTGTTCAGGAGCAAGGTCCCTGTCAGCACATCTCAATCTAGCAGCCAGGGCTATGACACTCATTTCATAAAGCTGCCTAAATATGTTTGAGTTCTGCTCAACATTGTTACACTAAGGCTTTTGAAAAAGAAAAGAGATCTTTTAGTTCTTGTTTCCAAATGATATAGAAGATAGAACTACATTTTCTGACAAAGACAGAAGGCTGGATAAATGTGTTTCCTTCTTTCCAGTGATTTGAAGAGTATAAATCACTACTTTTACGTACTCAGCAAGGATTCCCTGTTACTTGAAAATATCTGCTGCATTTTCAGTTTTCTACACTTCTGAACAATTGATAAATTAAATGTCTTTTTCTTTTCTGATCAGAGATACTGCCTTGCAACTTGCACTGTTACTTCTGAGTAAAACAACTGGACTTTGAACATAGCTTGAACAGTTCCCTGCAAAATCCCTCATAGGATGTAGCTTTCAATTACAAGGTCTTATTTTAACTGTAAGAGATCATATAGGAAATTAGTCACAGAACAAAGTACTGGTTTTTCCTAAATTTATCTAAGAAAGAGATTTTTTGTACTGCTAAATTATATGATTCTGCAGGCTATTTTTCCATCCCAAATCAGAAAGAAAAGGCAAATATTTTTGTATATGAACATTCCAATACACATTCTGAGTAGAGTAAAATCATTACTTTTAGCATAAATTCACATTTCAAAGTGAAAAGTTGTGAGGGTACAGTAAATAAATTTCTACTTAGGAAAACATCAAACAACAAAACTGTTGAAAGAATTTGAATAATTAAAAAATGTAGTTTCAAGATTCATAAATGTCTGTGTTTTCCTATTGGCAGCTTTGGTTTTAATTGCCAGGCTTTTAATGATTGGCTAAAAGTTTCTTACAAAACCTACACTTGATGCCTAGTCTTACATCTGTGATCTTTCCCCCTGTTCCCAGAATTTTCAGTCTTATGTTTCAGTTACAATACAACTTTTTTTCCCCCCAGATCTTTAGCATTATAAGCCCACTTTCCACAGCGGTGTGTTGGATGCCCTAGCCATGGAACTCACACGTTGCTTGCATAAAGCATGGCTGTGCTGGAGCTCTCAAAAAGTCAGTACTCACTGGTCTAATCACAATAAAGTCAAGTCTGATGGAGGTTTTAACTCTAGAATTCAAATTTGACTTTGCTTCCTGAAGAACATGAATAGCCAAACCTAGTCAGGCTTTCTGGAAGCCTCAGTGTCTCTGCTGGATCCATGCAGTGGAGTCACTGCAGGGACTGACTGATCATGGCTTGTTTTAGGATTATTGATATTATCAGAATTAAATTGCTTTTAGTTGATTTATTGCCTACTTGAATCAATCGTTTCACTTGCCTCCCTGAAATAAGGTATTTCAGTTTGAGTGACCTTAATGAATTTCATCCTAGAATACTGAAAGAATTGGCTGCAACAATCTCAGAAGCATTAGCAGTTAGATTTAAGAAAAAGTGGAGAACACACAAGTTAGTGGAAAGATAAAAAATGTTGTAGTTTTTTTTTTTTTTTTTCAAAGAGGGGAAAGGATAGATTATTTACTTTAAGTATCCAGGAAATGCTGGAAACCATGAGCAGACGTTTTCCAGTACAAACTGAGTAACAAGCAGTACAGATTCATCAGGGAAGAGCAATTTAACTTTAGTACACACAACAGTAATAAACTTTTAAGACTGTGTGGTAACAGTAGATACAGAAACACACATTTTGACTGAAGACTTTAGACACTGTGCTATGCACTGAGCAAGTGGGTAGGAAAGTGTATCCTGGAGTGTCTGTGGAAGATGCTGAGGTAAATTTTCCAAGAGATTCAGAGTTTTTCACACTTCCATGGGAAGAATGAATAAAGAAATGTAGCATTGGACTGTGTCCTGGCCAGGTGCCATTCCGTACTGTTGTAAGTAAGCCGAATGGTTGATAAAACTGTGTTACTGCATTTTTAGAGGACATAATAATTAGAAAGAGCATACATATGCTGGAGGCAGGAATAAAACAAATAAAAAAAAATAGAGTAACTGAAGAAATGCCCCAATACAGTAATTATTACAGAATTGCAGTGATTCTACATGAAGACAATAAGCAGAGGTACCAATTTCTAAATTTTGGTGGAAAAACATGTTTACAGTGGGGAAAAATTGACTAGAGAGTAGATCTACAGGAAGAAAAAAAAAAAAAAGAAAAATTGGAAGATGAACATGCTTGCTGAAAATTGTGAATGTCACCCTGGGGGGCATAAACTTGTGCAGAGCCTTAAAGTGATGTGATATGATCCTTCAATTCCATTCAGGTTTGGAAGAGCTTTGCTTGAGTCCAGCCTACAGTTGTACTCTGTGGAGGATGTGGACCTACATGAGAGGATTTAGAAAGCAGCAGTTTGAATGTCCTGAAAGGAACTGGTCTTTTTTTTACTTCCTGAATGGAAGAAGGTGCTTTCAAAATAAATATTCATGGCAAGGATGATAAGTGCTAGGAGGTTCCAGAGGCTCTTTAACTTGAGGCCTTCAGACAGATATCTGCTAGAAATGAAATATATAGTTTGTATAGTTTGTTTCTGAAATGAAATAGAAGAGTACAATCTTTTGAGATCTCTTAAAGAGGACCTTGAGATTTTACACGGATCTTGCGATCAGCCTAGGACTTAAGGAAGTTCATAACTTCCACAAACAACCAACAAAGGCAGTTGCATTTGGAAGGTTGTTTGTGAAGATTTTACAAACCCATCCGACATAACCTGGAGTTTAAAGGTATGTGTTTGCTGTTCAGGATACGTGAAGAGACACGAGCTGTATGTGACTGGAGGGAGACACTGAGGGGAGTGCACACGGGAGAAGGGATTCTTTACAGTCACCACCTCAACAACACTAGGCAGGACCATTAGAAGAAATAGGCTATCCTTCTATTTTGTGTGTGGTGGGTTTTTCTAACCTGTTAACCCTGAAAAAAATACAACAACATGCTTGACTGGAAAAATAGCATTTATTTGAGGATATTAAGAAATGGAAAATCCTCCACTTCTTTTGTAATTTTCTTTAATGGTTTAAAATTCCCTTCCCTTGGGAAGGGGAAAAACCCAACCCATTCCAAACCAAACCAAATCAAACTAAACCAAATCAAACCAAATAACACCTCCCTTCCCCCTTGTTTGCATTATTTCCAGTCTGAATTTTTGTGGATTAAATTTTCAGCTCTTCTTTATTTTCTCAGTAGATTAAAAAGCCCTTGAGTGACTGATTTTCTTTCTTTTTATTTTCTCTCTTTTTTTTTTCCAAAATGTGGATAAAACTTTCTGTTTGTCTCCTTGAGAAGTAAAGTCCCAGTCTTTCTGGTGCCTCTTTTTTTTGTATTCTCTCCAAGTTCCTGACACCCTCCGAAAACTACAGTTACCAGAAGTGGATATGATGCTGTACTATCTTTCTGCCAGTGCTGAATACAAAAGTTAATTTACCTCTCAACTCCTACTCACTGATCTGTTTATTCAGCTATGAACTGCAGAAAGATGAAATGACCTCTTGCATCATGGGTCTGGTTCCCTGCTATTTGAATTGCCCAACCAGTTATAAGAACTAGAACTGCTACACAGGGTCCAGCCAAAAGTCCACGAAGGCCACTACCACTTCTCTGCCAGTAGCAAGTCACAGAGACTTAAGGAAAACCAGAACAAGTTTACAGTGATCTTTTTCCCAGTATATTTCACAGTTTTCATCAGTTTGCAGTTTAATGACCTCTTAAATAAAAAGCTGCACCTTTGCGCTTAATAATCCTTGATAGATTTTTTCCCATTAATTTATGTAATCTGGCACTTGCTAATCCTTGTACTGTGAAAAATAGTGAATAATTCTTCACTGTTTGTCTTCTCTATACTGTTCATGACATTTTATTTCTTTATCGTATATCCCTTTACATTTCTCTTTTCCAAGATGGATACTCTCAGTCTAGCTCACACTATAGAAGTCAATGCCTAATTTTGCACAGTGCTGCAATTTCTGACATATTTTCCCCTCAACTCTTTTATTTTGAAAATGAGGACAAAGAACTGCACATAGAATTCAAGATGCAAGTTCTATTTTTAATTTGTTTCTCCTGGTAAGAGAGCTCTGCAAAAGGACTCAGTACCAATACTCAGTTACCTAAATTAGTTACTTAAACAGACTGGCCAGATTTCCAGGGCTATTGAGTACCCACTGCCTTCCACTGAGGTAGTGGAAACTGTGGTTTTTGCTCTTCTGAATATCTGAACCCTGCTGTGGACATTGAGCACATTGGAACTAACCTTTATAATACAAATATATCTTGTAAATAGCCAGTTTCCCTGAACAGCAACAGAATGAAAAAATTCCTCTAACTCTTTCACATTTTTTAATGCTGAGGTTAAATATGCAATCATGGGCAGGCAGGAAAGGGTGTGCAAATTCTCTGCAACTGTATCATTTCATCATTTTTATGAGCAGTGAGGATTATTTCTTTGCAAAGATCACTATGCATTATAAAAACATCTGATTTTTGAAACACATTTCCTGGCATCTTAGACTTCAGCAATATTTCTTCTTTTCTTCTTGTATTTTAACTTTTTTGTAGAGTTTGTGCTTTTTCTTCCCCACCCACCACCCCCCTCTCCCACAATTTCTTGGAGAAAATATGACTAATTATATCTAACTTAGGTTACATTTATATTGCCCTATGGAAAAAAGTGTTTATCTTTTACAACAGCAGTGGGAATGTTGAACTGCTTTACTAGTCTTATGTATTCCCTTGTAACAGATAGGGGTAAAGTTTTAATTCTTTTTAAACAGAAGGCTTTTCATTGGTGCAACCCTTATTATTTGCCACGGATTGTAACTTCACTGAAAGGCCCAAGTGAAAAAAAAAAGGAACAAATAATGAAGCAAAATTCATGAATTTGAGTACACCTGTCTCTTGTACTGGCAAAGTCCCATGGAAAAGTAGTAGTATTGTTCTCCTCTATCAACCTGTCTTCTTTCATAGGAATTGCACATTTTTTTTCTGCACATAATTAAAAAAGGAGAGTTAGCATCCTGGGAATTTGTATGCTTCATTTACTAGCACCTGGTGTACCTCTTCCTCTGTCTTGCTTTGTTTCCCAGCAAACATTAATTAGAGTAGATTACATAGCACAGAAAAGACAGGGAAGTCCACAGGACCGCTTCTTTCTGGAAGAACATAGCAGTGGGGTTTTATTGCATTATGGATGCATCTCTCCTTTGTCCTTCATAGGAGTCCTTCAAACATGAAATAAACATTTGGTAATTGAAGTAAATGGAAATGTTGATAGTTTTTGCCTACAAATGGTAACAAGGGACCTGCATTGCAAGGATTTCAGATCCTGAAGAAGTAGAGGAAGGCAAAGTTTGCTGACAGTGTTTGGACTAATTAATACCAAGTCTCTTTGGTGAGCTTCACCTGAGTTTTCTCATAACAAGAAAATTCTTCACCCCCAGGATGACAAATGAAAGATTGTCACCATTTCCAGGACTGCAGGTTCTGCCTTCTTTAGTTTCTGGAGTCAAAATCATCATTGCCAATGTTAGCAGTGCTCCATTGGCCAAAGGGACTTCACCAAAGAGAATCTTCCTCAATATTTTGCTGCTTAAATTATGTCTATGCCAGGACTCACAATCAGAAGCAGAGCATTGCACAGAGCTAGCTGAAGATGTTTCTCATCTAATTGCATTTTAATGCCTACAGCACTCCAAAGATAAAGGCTATAATATGTGATGGACATGTTGAAGTTGCACTTTGTGCCCAGTACAATAAAATATCTGTCTGAGTGAAGGTCCTGTTTATTAAACGATCATCTAATTCTGAGAGTTGTGCTTTGAATTTCCCTTCATAAGCAATAATGTTCACATGAAAGAGGGTTTTTCTATTAGAACACAAGACATAGTGTCATAGGTGCTGCCTAGAAAAATGAATGTTGTCTTGGGAGTCTAGAGGCATGAGTTACAACCTCAGCCATGAATTTGTGCCACTCACAAGACCTGGAAAAGTGATCTCACTGCCTTCTTTTTTTTAGAAAGAAGGATAATTGCTGATCTCTAGACATGCTAATCGGGATCCACCTTAATGTTTGCCTTTTCACACTCTTCACACTCTCCCTCTCCTTTAGCCCCAGCAATGCTGGAGATGTTTGTGACCTCAGATCCAAGAGCATTTGCCTGCCATCACCTCAGAGCATGTTGATGCCATGCACCCTTTTCATCCTTTACCTGCTGAGACTTTGCTTGCATCCTTGGTCAACTACTTCAAAATCTAGCATTGCAAGTACTGTAGAACAGGTAGGTCTACTTTAGCTGTATGTTTGGCAGCACCTTTGGTATAGCAGATACCTGAACACTAGCTCTCAAAGGAAGTGCTGAAGATACTTTTGGGAAAAGCCTGCATGCAGGAGCTGGCAGCTGCTCCCTCCAAAGCTGCTGGCATAGCTCCTGGGAACCCAGCTGATCCAGAGTGGCCAGAAGCCCCCTGGGAGCCAGATGAGGGCAGGGGAGAGATCCCTGGGCCTTGGATCAGCCCCAGGTCAAGACATTACCGACTTTAATTTTGTCAAGCCTGGGGAAAAGTGAGAGTTGGCACCAAGAATTTTTTGGGAAAAGCAAACAAGATTCACACCTCCTCAAACAGGCTGAACTAGGGCAGTAACATACAGGTGCATCTGCAACCCTCAGGTCTGTACTCTGTTATGCTGGGGTGGAAGAGAGGGTGAAAATTGTCTGTCTGTGGATTTGCCTTACAAACTCTCAGTGCTCTTCTCACCCTAGATACTGTTGAGTGGGATGGTGTGGGATGGGATGGGATGGGATGGGATGGGATGGGATGGGATGGGATGACATGAGATGACATGAGATGACATGAGATGACATGAGATGACATGAGATGACATGGAGATGAAGCAGAAAAACATAGTATCCTGCTAACATGAAATTCAGAATTCTGTGCTAATTGAGAAGAAATTTCTGGATTCACAGTTTCATTTTACCTGAGTCCCAAGAGACCACTTTTGTGTTATATCTCACATACTGTTCCTTTCCCAAAATAATATTGAAATCTTCCTGCACAATCTAAATGAAGCTGAAAAAATCTGCAGAAGATGCAGACTGAGAAGTAGACCCAAACCATTCAGCAAAACTAGAGGATATGATGTTTTTCTTGCTTTGTTGGCACTTTTCAACTTGCCTTCTGATGTGAACTTTTTAACTGCTATAGCAAAATAATAATCTTTTTTTTCCCAATATCATTTAGTTACAATATTGATTTTTTTGTGGAAAAAAATATAAAAATTAACTAAACTACAAGCAAACAAAAGAACCCAAACACCAAAGCCCCCAAATAAACCAAACCAACCAACCAAAAAAAGCCCCACAAAAAATAAACGAAACACTAAAATGCCCCAGCTAATTGATTTTCCCAAATATCCTGCCTTACTAAAGTCAAAGGAAATTTTTCCCTGGCCCTCACCAATGCTGCAAATCCACTCTGATCCTTTTGTGGACCAGGGAAACGAGGCCTGGGCTCACTCTGAAGCAGTTGCCTGGCTGTGACATTACAACAACATTGCCATGGCCTGCTGGCCCTCGGCAAGGGGTGATGTCTGAGCAAGCACCACATTGCAGTTGTTCAGGGAGTCATTGCACCATGGAAGCTGTGACAGTGCAGAGGCACACGCAGTGTCAGTGTACAGGCACAGAATTACATCATATATGAAAGCTTCCCAAACCTTTTGAGGCCCCTGGGGTGAATATGCCACTAAATCTGGGCGAAATCCAGAGTTCTCCTCACAGCTGTTGATCTCAGCACTGGATATTTCTCACAGCAAATACCTCAGCAGGTCCTGGTTATGACCAGAATGGCCCCTTGTTCCTGTGAGCAGAGATAGTTCTGTTGTTCCATGCAAGAGAAATGTCACTTTTACTTTGCTTCACAGAGTCTAACTTTGCATAGCACAAATAAATGGGCAATGGCACCTTATGTGAATCTAGTGCAGTGCACTTTACATTCAGTGTTGCAAAACAGCCTGGCTGGGCTGTGACCTTTTTCTTTTGTCAGCCTCCTGACTCAAGGAGAAATGGAAACAAACTCACAGATTACTTAGTAATGAATAATACTCCAGATGTTTTTAACCCCGTCTTCTGTTGGACATCAACAGAGGCAGTTGATGGGTGCAGCCATAATATATCTTTACTCTCAAGGAAAAAGAAAAAGCTGGCTCTCATTCAAAAAGGAAAAAAAAACCCCACAGTAACATGAGTGACTTTACTAAAAGAGGCTCATGAAATGTACCTCCTTCAAATTAATCTTACTGAAATCTTAAAAAAATCAGAGGGTGTCACAGGGTATTATGTTAGCAAGCCAGAGGCATTTGCTATGACCTTCAACTCCTCTCACCACAGCTCAGGCCAAAAAGCATCTCCAAGCAAGCAGATTTGTATTCTTAAGAGGTTTATAACATGGGTGAAATTGCTATGTGTAAATTTTTTCTATGGAAAAAAAAAAAAGGAAGAAAGAAAAGATTGCAGCTGCAATCAACCCAGGGAAACTGAAGCAACAAAATGGAGTGAGAGTTTGAGGAGAGAGGAGTTCTGTCAAAGCCTGAATGTGCTGCTGAAAAACACCCATTGAAGATGGCCACATTCCTCTGCAGAGAAGGAAAGGATGATGGTTAAGACTGGCAACCCACACTAGCCAAGAGGCTAGTCATATTTAAAATGGCTGTTATTTATTCATTAGATAAACCAATTAAATGTCTCACCTCACCGAACAGCCACAAGAAACATTTAATTTATCATAATGGCATGGCAGTTAACAATACAAACATCAGCCAACACAGGCATTCTATCCAAGGAGGAGAAAGGGACAAAGAAATATCTCTGTTTTCTTCCCAAATGCTGGGAAATTTTGTAGCTTAATCAGCATTCCAAGTAAACTCAAAAATCAGATACATCAAAAATGTTCCATCAGCAGTTCTTTCATTTTTCTCTTTCTGAAAGTCTGGGGCAGCGAGTGGCAGAGAATGGGGGTGACAAAAAAAAAGTAAGAATCTTCATAACAATTCTTAAATTGGAAAATTGTTATAGTGAAGAAAAAAAACAAAACACCCAGTTATAGTGGAAATAAGGTGCATGAAAAATGTCAAACTTATTGGACCACCCAGCAAGTACCAAACTCAGTAGTTTCCTTCAAATGCTTCCTGGCTTCTTTCCTGGACAGACATGCCACAGGCAGCAGGCTGAGACTCTCACAAACCCTCTCCACCCTTCCTTCACGGTCAGCAGCTGATAACCAGCCAGACCTGATCTGACTCACATTGCAGCAGAGGGTAACGTTAAAGGGTAACATTATAGAGCTGCTTCACCTACGAGAGCACAGCTATTCAAGTATGCAGAGCTTTTTGTTACCTCTGCTGTGTAACCACAGGGAAGCATCTCTCATCCTGCAGTTCAGGGTTTCCAGCAGAAAGAACGTCTTTAGCACCAGGAGTCAAATGTGTATTTATTCCATCATGCCCAGAAGCAGAATTTCAGATGTAACTGTTCCTCTCTCCTTCCTGATGGGCTCTCAGCAGCTGCCAGGTGTATATCTGTATATCCCATGCCTGGCTTTGAGGCAGCTATGCTGGCCCTCCACACCTGAGCCAATGGCATCCAAAGGCTAGATTTTTCCAAAGCAGTAAGTCCTGGCTTGCTTCTGCTTTCTACTGAGGTCACTAGCATCATTTTCCTCCATCTGAGGAAAGCTGGACAAAATGATAGAAGCGTCTAAACACCTGGTTTAGAATCATCCCATTTAGAGATCATTACAAACTTGTTTAATTGATATCTGTATTTCAGTTCAGTATGTTTGTCTTCTCTTCCTCATTCTCTTTACGTTTCTATCAGCCATTGACTACATTAAGTGTAAAAAAGAAAAAATATTTTCAAAACATTCATTCCTCTCCCCCTCGTTCATTGATTTGAACTCTAGGAAACAGGTTTATGAATTTGATTCAAAGAACAGAGATGAATAGCAGGGCTGCCTATATTATATATACGTAATGGGGTATTGTAGTGGCATAGCACAGCATATGCTATGTGGTGCATTACTGCATTGAGTTCAGACAGTATATTATGTAAGCTGTAACAGGCTGTGTGCTTTTATACAGCACATATAGAATGTACATATACACTATCCGTATACTTGCTCATACCTATACAGTGTATATTTTTATATAAAATACAAGAGTGCCTATTATGGCTTTTATGAGTCACAGTGTTCATGTGCACATTGCTCTGTGATGAACCATTGATAAGGCCATATGCATTTATCAGGTATGTCTGTCCATGCACTTTCACTGCAGTAACCCAAGATTATCTGTGACTTCAAACTGCTGCAATATATGCAGTTTTCTTCCATGCCACCTATTTTCCCATGCCTCTCTGTCTACTGGATTTTGGTTAAAGAAGCTGAAGTATGAGCTGTATCAGTTCCAATGCTGACTGGCCAGTCCATGTATGTGTCCTGACTGGCCAGCTGGCAGACCAAACCAAGTAGATAATTACTACTCTTACACTGTAGCTTTTTGTTTAGTCCTTGAACTGGGCTAACCTCCATTACCAAGCCACTGACTCCACAAAGTTTGCAGAAATGTGATTTTGTTTGAAACTTCTGTCTTTCTGTCAAATTTGCTTGGAGTGAACCAATAGGCAGCAGGAGAAATGACAGACACATATAGAAACAAATAGAGAGAGGCACTAAATGTGTATGACCCAGTTTCTTAGGAAACAATGATGGGATTAATGTTCTTAGGCACTTCAAAGTTGTGTGTCTAGTCTAAATTACTTGTCTTGGTCACTTCTACCCTCAATGAAGAAGACAGGCTTATCCAGCAGGCGTTTGACCCAGTTAAGGATATGTAGAGGAGCATTTCTTGGAAAAAATATTTGTAATACTCTATGGCATATGGGCAGCTATTGATTGGGGGCGGCTGTCAGTTGGTTTGTCACCCCCATTAGCTGAAGCAGAAGCTGTGCTCTCCGGTGACCTCGGCAATCAGCCTGGGAAGCTGCACACCCCTGAAGAGGAACCAAGCCCAGATCAATCTGTCATTGTGCAGTTACACCCAGACCCGTGTTTCTATAGACACATCCGCTTCTTATAGCCTGAAATTTATCCAGAAAGAAAATATTGACAGTGTTGGACAAAATTTTTCATCCCTGGCAAAATTACCAGTGATCAGACGGTGCTGCTGGGTGTGCAAAACACAAGAGGACTTTCTGCATACAGAGAAAACTATTAATGGGTCCAGTGCAGGCTGGATGTGTCAGGCTTATTGCACAGGCTCAGATGAACCACCTGGGCAGAGCTGCTCACCTGCCCATGGCAGATTCACTGTGCTTGTTGGTAGAGGGCAAACATGACTGGTCTGATGCAGCCTGGGCACATCAGGTTTTCTGTGTGTGCATCACACATTTCTCTGCCTAGGGAATTCCAAGGGAAACCCTTATTGTAGTTGGAAGTGTTATTGGAAAATGTTAACAAGAATATTTGCCAAATAGTAGTTTGAAAATGTGCGAAGTCTCACTGGAATAAAGCAATGTAGAATGGCATAGGTGTGGAACATGAAAGAATTACTGGGCTTGCAGATGTAGGACAAAGCATAGGCTTATTAGGAGAGTGCTGAAGGCTTCAGCACGAAAGGGTGGAATTTACAGACACACTCAGATCACATGAGAATTACCATTTTCACTGCCAAAATCATGACCAGTCACACCTAGTGTCTATGAACGTAAAGAGAGATTCTGAAAACAACAGTTCTGATGTAATTTGCTTTCACATCTTGAAATAGTATGTTTATGTTCCTTAAGCTGGAGTGGTGCTAAATTTGGAAGTGTTCTAGAGCGCTTACGAAGGTGATGTAAAATATCCATATCCTCAATAGAGAGAAATGCAATCTTTTGATTGGGAAGCAAACCAGCTGTAATCCCTGCAGATAAAATTAGCCCAGCTGTAGTTTCAGGAGGCCTGGCTCCCTAGTGAAGAGAGACAAAGAATTTCGTTCAGACTGTGGTTCATATATTCATTGTTGCTTTCAGTTGCCATTTAAACTCCTTGTAGACTGATGATTATTTCTACCCCTTTGGGGTTATATCAGCCCACAAATTCCTGGAGTTGTTCTTTGCCACGAGTAAAAAGTATAAACATGTCCACTGTCTTAATCAGTGATAGACTCTCCACAAAAACCCAGTGTACTCTGTCAACTCCCTCAAACCTTCACCTTTGTGGTGGTGCCTGCAGAGGACTGCAAAGGCCTGTAGTTGTTATATTGACCACAGCTATTTTGTTGTCCCCTTATAACCTTCCCAGATGTATTGTAATTATCTGTGGCCACAGCTTGCAGACTGTGAGTTCCTTATAGCAAAAACAACCTTTACTGTTCTGGAGTTTTGTATCCTACAGTTAGTGTGATGGTTTTATTGTGCTATAATCCTTGACTGTAGCTACAAGAAAATGCCTCAAAATGCAGGTCTAGCTCTAGGCAGAAGCTCAATTTGCTTAGGGACCCTCAGGAAAGATAAAAAACCTGCAGCCAAGCCTGCTTACCCATGACAAGGCCTTACAAGCAGGTTAGCAGCTGCTGCAGGAAGAGGGGCAGCAGTGTGTGTGGCAGCCTCTCCTGGCAGCCGTGTCCCCTGCTTCCATCGTCTGTGGTCTCCCCATGTACCAGAAGCAGCAAGCTCAGCTCTTGAGGAGTCATTCCTGGTTCTTCACCACATTGGTCTTTTCTCCATACCTCATTTTATTTTCCCTGGCAGAAGTTTTCTCAGCCTTAGCCTTGGCAAAGAGGAACTGTGTTCTTGCTGTGCTGCCTGAGGAGCCTTGAACTGGCACCATCTTCATACATAGAAACGTCTATGAATAAGTAACCAATTTTGAAGCTTGCTCAGTCCCTGTTCAGTCATTACACATTGAACTTCAATGTATTTTAGTTCATTTTAGGTGAGAGATGCCTATTCAGCAAAGGTAGTAGCTAAATGCCAGTCTTTTCTCAATTCCCTCCAAAGCACACATGGAATAAGATTGCAGCCTTATATAATGCTCTGTTTGTTAGAGGTAGAAAAATAGGAGGGTACCTGTACAACCATGTCTAATACTTTGGTCAAGCTGTATTAATTATCTGCACTATTATTTTTCTATGCATGAATCAAAACAGAGGATTTTTTCCTTGCTATCAATAAAAGAAAATGCCTTATTTATGCAGGTGCAAAGTGCTCCGTGTGTGTGTGTACCCTGGGCTAGGTGAATGCAGACTCTTGCTTGGAAGCCATTTGAAAAATACCACTGATTTGTTTGGATTTTTTTGCCAGCAAGGATTGGTCACAGGGTCAACATATGGGACTGATTTAGGGCATTATTCAAATGAGCACCCTGTGCCATTGCTTTCTTGCTCTCTCCCAAAGCAGCAGAAAACTATTTCAGCCATCAAAACAACGGTCATTTTGGTAGAATATATATCCTAATCCACAGTCTGTGTGTTATACCTTAATGATTTATCCAGACTAGCTGCTTCTCTATTCCCTGAAATCTTCGCCATGTTGTTACTTAAAAAGTATGAAAATACATGTAACATACAATAATGTAAGCATGCATTTGTCTGCTTGTGTTTGTATGTTTGTGCCGGTGGTGGGAAGTTTAGCATTATGGATGACCTCATGTAGCAAAAATCATCTCTGCGTATGTATTTTACTAATGCTCTGGAGTGTTCTGATCAGTGTTCTGGCAAGGTCAGTGGCTGGGATTAAAATGTTCTAAATTGTTAAAATGGATGTGATTTAAAAATGCCTCCTCCCTTCTCACAGTTTGTAAAATATTCCCCAAATGCTGGAGAAAAAGCAGAAGCAGGAATGTAAATTTTCAGTGATTAAATAACCCGTTGTTCACTACAGCCACAGTAGGTCCACCTCCTGAATATCAAGCCCTTCAGCAGAAATGCTGTCTGGGAGGAGATCTCGTACTGCTTTTTGCTTACAGCAGAGGAATAAATGATTTGACAAATTGCAGGTCATTGCAAAATCAATGGAACAGTGTAGTTAATATTTAATTTAGGTACTTTCCACCAAAAAAAAAAAAAGATAGTTAAGTAGTAACAACATCTTTCTTGGAAAGTGGGATGAGTAGCAATGAGACACTTAAGGAAAAATTGAAATCTGCCACTGTCCACCTGGGGGGTTAAACCTAGCCAAACTTCAGGAGAAAACTGGAGGAGCTGGACTTGTGTAGGGCCACAGCAGACTGATATCAGATCTCTATCTGTGTGTTGGGCTTCCCTCATGTGCATGCAGACACACACAAGCATGTACAGAAACACGCACACTATGTGCATACTGTGAACAACAAAAAAATGTCTACTGAAGAAGTGAATAATCCAGACAACTGTCACTGAAGTACCCCACTTTCAGATAGTGCAAGTTAGAAGAGATGAATCCCACCAAAAATTACTTTATTTTTATTAATACCCTTCTCTGATCTATTGTACTGCTGTATATAATTTATAAACTGCGTTCTATGCTTCTTTAGGGGATGTGTTTCTATATTTTTCTATGTTCTTCACTACAAGAAACCTGTAAATGGTAGCCTTCAGGAATATGTCTGCAGAGAGAATATGTAAGGTACAAAGACTGCTAGAATTTACCAGGACCAGAATTCACTCTATCACCAAGGAAGACAGCAAACTGGGAGCCTCACTGTGTCAGTCATTCCACCACAACCTAACATTGCAAAGAGTCCAGTATGTTAATTTTGTTTATCAGATGCTTGGTTTTGGGTACCACTACGAGCCTGGGCATTGGTAAAGCCAATGCTGCTGCTTCGCAGAACAGCCTCAGTTTCCCCTTGGGAGTATGGTGGCACATGCCAGGGCAAGTACTCACATGAGGACATGTCCAAGGGCTCCTGGCCATCACCTGCTTCCTATAATGCCATTCTCATCTCCCTCAGGTGCTGTTCAGCTCCCCAGAACACAAAGTAGAGGATCTCTGAGAATTGCCTGTAGTGAATTGCCTGATCCAGTTCACAGGCCTCTTGTCAGGTCATATACTTAACAAGTACAGGAAATGTTTCCACAGCTTTACAGATGCATAAAAAGAGATCTTCAAATCTTAAGAGGAAAATGAGAACCTGCATGTTTTGTTCCCCAGCTCCCCCCACAGAAAAAGAATGATGTGCACAGAAAAAAACCCAACTCTTTTCTTATTTTGCACACTTTCACAATGGGATGGGGCAGCTATGGGCATGCAAGTTTATGTTTTCCCTCAGATGACTGAATACACAGAGAACGGGAAACTCAGCTCTGATTCATGTAAAAACATATAGCATTCAGAATAAACCACTAAAAACTCTTCTTCTCTGCATCATCTAATCTGAGGGTCTCCAAAACATGTGGGTGAGTAATCAACTTCTTAATAACTTTTTAGCCATGGGACAATGAAATAGATTATTATTATCTTCATTTTGTCATTTATATGCTACCTGGTAGAGTGCTCCATCCCATATCTAAAAAGTCACTGGGAATACTGTTATATAGCTTTTTCTCACTTAGGTCTTTAATCCTCGGTCTTTTTTTTTTTTCTTTCTTTGATCTCTCCTTTCATCAACTCTAACCAATGAATCTCTTCTACTCTTTCTTACTTTGTGTTTGAAGCTTTATCACTTCTAAATTATATTCAGCTTAGTTTGCAAAGATACTGGACATGCATGTGGAAGATAAGAAAGTGGAAAGGCATGGTGACAACCCATGAATGGGTTATTTGGAATGCCCATTATTTGGAATCTTCCCTGCTGGTCCCTGAATGAGACGGCAGCAAAGAAATCTTTGCTCACACAGAGATGTGTCCAAGACCTCTTGGATATAATCTGTTCCCAGTAATGCCCTGCCAGGTGATTTCTCACAGGAGGTTTCATTTTCTGCTTGCAGAGGTGCTTGAAGAGGAAGATTTTTTTCAAGCTAAAATAATGGTCCCAGTGAAACCTGTCTTGGAAATCATTATAATAATTCCATGTAAGAAAAATTGGTGGGCATCCTGAGCATGGAATTTTTTTCACAGTACTCAGGATTTGTGCATTAATAGGTTGTTAAAGGTTAATTGCACTTCAGTATTTGTCTTTCCTCAACAGCAGTCTATATTTATACCATCATTAACTAGGATGTCGGGAGCTTAAGAGAACAGCCTAAATTTCCAAACATTTCTTACAAAAATAAGTTGTGCAGACCAAAGCTGTCCAATAACTGAGACTTCCACGAAGATCAGAAAGCAAACAAGGTACTCCCATTGAGCAGCAGTCTCAAACAGGTGGGAGGGCAAGGCTTGTGTATTTGGATATTTTTGTAGTGGAGGAACTGGGAGTACATCCCAGATCCAAATTTGGAGCACCTCCATGGGACCGTGGATTTATCCGTCCCCTCCTCCTTCTCTTCTGCCAAACCAGCAATCACACTGCCACAAAGCCCTGGACTTTACATGCAGCCATTGAGTCCTTCGCAGGGAATTAAAGGATGGCAGTTGTGTGGGATGTGGGCCAAATACTCTCCTCTTATAGGAACACAGCTCTAATTATAAAGCTAGATGTTTTGTCTTATTTATACGGGTATTTCAGTAGGAGTAATTAGTACTGGTAGAGTAGTTTCACAGTTAAAGGTATAGGTGAGAGCAGAAATTAGGATCAGAATTTAATATACAGGAAGAGCAACTCTGTAACTTAGTGTATTTATGTATGTGATTCTCTGAGACCACATTCGTTCCTGTACAACTCCGTTCAAATCAATAGAATTACACTGGGGATTAATTCACTCTTTAAATTTAACCACATTGAAAATAACTATAATGTGCTATGACTATCATATTTTCATTTTCCATGGGGAGGAATTTGCCAATATGTAACATGGTCTCACATACCTGATTGCACATTACCTCCAAAATCTGCTAGAGCCTGCACAAATCGTAAAGCTGAAGAGACCATGCTGTTTAGGTTGGAAAAGGGCCAGCTGCATCACTGGCTGAACATTAGTCTGCCTTTGAAATGGATGCACAAAAATCATATTCACATGATATGACATACGTTGATTACTAAATCTTAAAACTTTTTTGTTGTTCCAGGAAATTTCTTTGTGTGAAGAAAAGGGGGCCCAGTCCTAAGAGGGCCATGGCAGCTACAGTTCCTACAGACTTTAGTAAGAGCTGGAAGTGCAGCACTGTCAGCTAAAGCATTTGTTATTGTCACTTTAGTGTGGTACATGCTTAGAAAAGTTTCTTTAGAACCATTAGAATCAGAGACAGATAGAACTCGCACAGCTTGGTCCTATTTAAGACTGTATGACCGATTCATTTTCTGAATTCATGGTCTAGGATGATCAGTAATTCTCCAAAAGTATAAAATGCTAAGCTCCTGATGAAAGGGTAGACCTGTATCCCTTTAATTCCATCAGTCAGAACTTCCCAAGTATTTTAATTTAAACATAAGAAGACACAAAAATATTTTAAATATTTAAATATTAAACGTATTTCCAGTCCCTTAGATGTTCTTAGAATATTGTAGTTTGCATTTTCACAACACCTCTTAAGAATATTTTAGTTTAGTTTTCAACAAAAACTAGAAGTTCATAATTTCTTAATCTAAAATATACCTTTGGAATCTGATGCTTTTCATGCTTTTCATTCAGAAGTTTTTGTTTTCCATAGTCTAATATCCTACTCTCCTCCAAAGCTAACTTAAAAATATTCAGGGCATTGTTTTAATTTCTCAGTTTATTTCAATTATTGAAGGGGTTGATGGTACAAAAAAAAAAGAAATAGAAGTAAAAGAATCTCATGAATTTGCTTTCCCTTTCAAAAGTAAATTTTAATGGAAGTTACACTTTTAGAATCAGTTTTGCAAAAAGTAAATGGGACTATCCAGGGAATAATTGCTAGTGATAATCAGGGACTCAGTTGAAACAGGTGATTTTTACCCTGGGCTTCAAATAATTACGAGTATTTTAATGCCTATTATGCAGTGCTAAAAATCTTGTCTCCTGAATTTTTGTACCAGCTCTTGCTGTCTGCTAAAACATCTTTTCTGCCTTTCTTATATACTGTTCTTATGCTACATCTTTACCTCACAGATTTGCTCTCCAGCCCGGTGCCACCACCGGTTTAAGAAAGGTTTGCCTCTGTGGTACAAATAGCTCTTGGAGCATGTAGATCTAAATGTCATCACATTGCAGCATTTTAGCATGGGGTGATGATATTCTGTTTTGACACAGTGTCATCACGCTGCATCCCAGTAGGAAGATGTTTTGACATAAAGTGCTGACAAAACATCAAAATGTTAACAATTGCTCTTTAATATTCATGTGTTCTGTGATGCCTGGAGCATACTAACTGATAATAGCAAGCCAGAGGACCAGTAAAGATTGCTGTTAATATATTTATTGGATTTTTACACAAACAAGTTCCTACTGAAAATTGCTGCCTGGGTGAAGGTGAACACATGTCTTCCATAAGGACTATCAAAGAGGATGTTACCAACATCTTAATCTACAGAAAAAAAACCCCTAAACTATGAACTAGCTAAAAGTCTTCTTTCTAGCTTTTTTAATTTTGTTTTTACAATGCATAAAGAAAAAAAATAACTGATGGTCAGAAATAGCAGCATGCAAGAAGTACCACCCTAATCTGAGAGAAGGGAGGTAGAAACTCTTATAGCTGCCTACATGTGAAAGAAGAGGCCTGTCTAAGGAAAGGATTGAGTCTTCTAAGAAAAATCTCAGGCTTTTTGGGTGTGAGGTACAGTGAGGGGAGGAAAGGTTTCAAGCTGAATAGAGTCAGAAAGGAGCCGGCCTGCTCAGGGTCCCAGTTTTCTGGCCTGAAACTACAGTTCAGCATCCCAGACAGGAAAACAGCCAAGCAAGCAGGAAAACTGCAAGAGGTTTGCACCCCAGAGCTAGAAGCAGCAACTCTATCAATTGGTTCACCTAAAGCTGAAGCCCTCACATAAATTTCTCAGTATGTTTCACAGAAGGGATGCAGGCAGTGTTTTTACTGAACCCAGACCTGGGTTTGTGCTGAATAGCAGCCTTGTGCTGCAGCAGCAGCCAGGGCAGAGGAGCTGCAGATCGAGGCTGCTCACCATCCAGGCTGAGATGAGCAGCAGCATGACACTGGGTCAAGGCAGGATTTGTACAGTCAGACGTTCTCCCCACTGCCCAGTCTGTTCCCACACAGCACCACAGAAAGCTGCACAACAGCCACATTATTCATAATGTTTCATTATATTAATTTTATTTTCATCAATCAGCTAAATTGCCTTATTTTTTTTAGCCACAGCGAATTATATATTTCAAGGCAATGCTAATAAACCAGTAAAATAATTATTTTACCCCATGTAATGATTAGTGGGTGGCACGACACTTTTCTGACATTTTTAAGGTGTAAAACTCTGGAACTATTGACAGTTTTGAGAGACCAGTAGTTGTTTTTCAGTCTTGGGCTGAAAGTTTACCAGAAAGGTGACATATTGAAAAATGACAACTCTCAAGAAATTTTTAAGCCACAAGTATGCCTAAATTCTACAGATTAGCATAAACATGAAATTAGCTGTTGTCATCTGCAAGTATGCAATACATGTAAATCCATTCTGCTTTGTGAATAGAGCGATCGATTTCTTTGGATCTATCAAAATATTAAAAGTTACTTACTTGGATAAATGTGTGTGCAGAACTAGATCCTTAATAAAACCTATGTGTGGACATGCAACTCTTTCATCATGAATTTTCACTTGCTGTAACAGTACAGGCTCGCTATTGTTATAGGATTGAATTACTTGCACTAATGTTCATGAGACTTAAATTTCATCCCCTTCTTTAAGAGGTGACAGCCAAGGAGAGACTCACATATTCTCATAGTCTGAAACAAATATTTTAGTTTAATAATTTAACAGTATTTTATTCTAAAGGATTATCGTTAATGTAGAGATTTGGTCCTGAGCCCATTTCTCCAAGGATTAGTCTCTCCAAAATTTCTGGCACATGTTTAAGTTACATTTGAATATAATGAATGACTGTCATGAGGAATGGCCATAATCAGCAGTCTGTGCCGAGCGTGTCCCACACTGTTATAGGCTGAATCCTTTAATAGCTCAGCACCTTCCTTTCTTATTGACTTCTCCAGGAGCCAAGGTGCTTAGAATAAAAACTGACTGGATAATGACAATTGCACTTTATACAGCTTTCAAGGTTTAACATTTATTTTGGTTTAACATTTGTTTTGGTTTCACACTGAACTGTCTATTGTTGTACTGAAACCCGAACTGCTCAGTGAGGATACTAAGCAGCACTTTTTGATTTACTTAAACATCACCTCGAATCTTGTAAAAACCCTGAAATTACCTTTCCCAAATGAACCCAGTAGAGTGCAAGACAGTTCCTCTTTTTCTTTTACCTTTGTAAGAAAACCCAGACAAAAAACCCCTCACAGTTCAAAACTTCAAAAGAGAAAAATTAACCTGAGGGCTTTTGTCCAATTAACTCCTAAGCGGAAACTCCAGCACTTTCTCTGGGTGCTGCACAGCCTTCATGTCACTCAGAGGCCCTTGGGAAATGCCCACTTGGATGACCAAGGAACGTGACTGGTGTGTGTGTGCACAAGCCTTGGCTTCTGACTCCAGGCAGCCTGAGCAGGAGCAGGCACCGCCACCTTGCCCACATGGGCGCTCCAGTTTGCTCCCCTGCCACAGCATACACTCACTCCTAAAACAATTTTGAGTTGTTTCTAGACAAAATCTGCAGTTAGCAGGTGATTGGGTTTTTATAAAAATGTATGTAAATGGTAAGCACATGCTTTAGGGCTGGGTTCGTAGCAGATGGATATGATTACAGCGCACCGTTGATTTACAGAGGCGGGTAGGAGAGTTGTCATCTCTCTCTCTCTCTCCACTCCTTCGTGCTTCCTGATGCAGCCAAGCATCCAGCTCTGCCACAGAGTTATCTGCATATGCCCAGCAAACCTGACGCGCCCATCGCACATGTGCTGGCCATCTGTACAGTGCATGTGCAGGAGGCTCAGCGAGCTGCTGTGTTCTGCCTGGCATTTCCTGGACAAACAAATAGGAGCTGTATCTACATGCACTTGCACCATGCCGAGGGTGTGTGACCACACATTTGGCCAGTGTGCTGGGGGCCGAGTCCAGCCCCAGAGCACAGCTGACTTCAGCTGAGGGTCTGCCTGTTTGTTGTGGGGTATTCTCCTTTCAGCTCTAGTCATTCTGTCAGTGCTGGCATTGATCTCCATTTGACTTACCTTTCAGAGCCTAGACAGACTGGGGAAGTGATTGCCCTCTGCAACTGCAACCATGTGAAAGGTCTCTGAGCAAATCCTCTCACTTACTCAATTATCCCTTCACTGAAGTGATTTGCACTGCCGTGGGCGGGGAGACCTGAACTCCCAGTGCACCACACTCATTTATCAGGTGAAATGAGGCAAAGAAAGAGAGGTCAGTGAGTGTCCATGCTGCTTACAAGCTGCAGAGCCCTCAAGCCTGTCATTGCCCAGATTACTTTAAAACTCATTCCCTTCCCAGCACACGATCCCCTTTATCAGTCTCTGCTCTCCACTTACTGGCAGGAGGAAGCTTGTTAGCCTTTGTCGCCACATCCTAGAGAGAGATGGGCACTACTGACAAAAGCCACACCAGAGAAAGTAGTTCTGATGCTACTGAAACAGGCTTTCTTCATTCTTGATGCATCATCTGAGAAACTCCTCAGCCTCCTGACATATTTTGATGGAAATCAGTACGGGTAAGAAGACAAATCAGGAACAGACGGGAAAAGATCACTTAAGATTGGCATTTTGGTCCTTGGACAAGAAATGGCAATATAACCACATTACTCAGCAAGTTTCAGTGAACCACTTTAGCCTCTAGTAGAAATGGCCACGCTATCTATCAGTTCTTCTCTCTTGTTCCTAATTGCCATTTCTACCAAGATTCAGGGAAAAATTGGGATCTTTAGGAGAAAGATTTCATTCATGGAAGTCCTGTGAAGAGAGATCTGCTTACAGAGAAAAGATATCCTGTAAGTATCCCAGCTAAATCTGACCTAGATCTGTAGGACAGCAAATTTCATTTCTTTTGACATCATGAATAACTTTTCACTGTTACAGTCAGTCCTAATAAATGAAGTGGGCCTAGCTCAGTTTCGACAGGCAACACTTGTGTAGGCTCTGAAGCCAGTAAGTTAAAAAGTGCAAGCACTAGACAGGAAATTTGGTGAAGAATTTTTTTATTATGTGAATATGTTTTTTTTTAAAGCCCAAACCTCATCTTTGACCCTTACTCTAATATTTATTAATCCTATAGTTAATGTGATACTCACAGAAGATACTCACATCACTCCATTCAACGGAAGAGATGTTTCTGGTATTGTGGGCTGTCACTGTTCTCCTTCACAATCAAAGCAGAGCTCTTTCTCGAAGACTTTTGAGGAAAATGTATCAAGCTCTCTATCTTAAATCAGTACAGAGAGATACAGATTATGCACATACATGCAAACAAATGCACACACTCGCAGCTTTTATCTTGCATCATCCTCACAGCTGTTCCTGCCTCTGGTTTACACCAGGATTTTACAGACAGTCCACCCAGGAGCCCTAGCATCACACCAAGTGCTAAGTGGCACACACATAAGGACTGCTCTCAGGGTGGTGGTTTCAGGTTTGCTGTTGGCATAGTCACCAGTTCTAATTACCAGGGTGCTTTTTGTCACAAAATGGTGCGCTGTCTCTTCTACACCAGGATAAAACAGGGGAGACTTCTAGTGCTGCCAAGAAGTTGCTAAGTTTGGGATTCTGGAGACCTGTAATGCTGTGCTGCAAGTCAGTAGTAGGTTGAGTTACTCTGTGCTTCTTTTATGAACAGAGGGCAAATTACCTGGTTCTTAAGCCTAATTCTTCTGTGATCTATACGGAAGCAAACAAACACACACAAGCAAAGAAACAAACAAACAAATACCTCCACATTAGAAATATACTATACTGTTAGAAACACCATTCTTTATTATTTGGAGTGTGGTGGCAACACATGGGTGCAATGCTATTTTTTTTCTCTGATGGGCAGCTCAAAAACCAGGTGTTTTTGAGAAAAATCACTCAGTCAGGTTGTAAGCCACTTTGAGTGGATTCTGCTGCAGGGGACGCCAGGTTAGCTTTGAGAACTAATGTTTAAAACTATCCACCACAGAGCTATGGAACAGCTTTCAAGGACTGAGAAATCCAGGACTTGTACAGACTGTGAGGATACTTCATCCACCTTGGTACCCTCTTGTAATCAAAGACTTATGAGTGACCAGTGAGAAACAAATGGTGAGGAGAATATGTGTGCCTTCCTCTAATCTGAGAAGCCTAGATGCCTCTCCTGGAGATGATCTTGATACTTACTTGACAGATTATTTGTATTTAGATATTGAAAGGTAATTCTCAACTATCCATCCCATTATTTCTGTCTAGATTTGACACTTGAGGGTGTGCTGCAGACAGTTTTCATCAGCTTTTAGGATCATGAAAAAGTAATTATAATCATATAGACCAAGTTTTGCTATTCATCTTCTTCCTGTACTGTAAAGAGACACCAGTAAGTCTGCTTGTCCTGACATCAAACCCAGATTCCTTTTGATTTAAACACAAACGCTATTCTTTTTCTTCTTATCCATCCTTAAGAATAGGCAGAATACCCTAGCCTTGATTTTAGTGCTCTTGTTCACGTATGCTTCTACAGGGTGTGCAAGGTAGGAGAAAAACCTGAATACATATATTCTTTTGCAGAAAATCTTGGGCCAATGGTGAGCACGTTCTCCAGCTGAGAAGATGAGTGGGATGCAATGGAATCCTATTGTTACAATAAGAAGATTGGAAATATGTGTGCGCAGCAGCTGTTTCAGAAGTGATATAGCTGCTTCTTTTTTTTTTAACACAGAATGGACATTTATTAAGAGAAATGTTGGGGTTTCACCCATATGATAGGGGTCCTTTAACAGAATGCTTTGTATTTTACTGTCTTTCATTTTCTTGTTTCTGAACTAGGCTTTTCAGTGCTGGTCTGGCATAAAAGCAGTAGCTGTACTAATATGGCCTCTTCCATAGAGAGCTGGCCAAGCAACTGGAATGGCAAAGATAATCCTTAGGAAGAGGTTTTGAAAACGCTCTTGCAGCCACTTCCCCACTGCTCCTCACGGAATAAAGAAAACATTGCTAATTATCCTCCATTTCTCCAATTTCTTGTGTGCATGAAGCATGCAACACAAGTTTACACAGTTTAAATCTCAGGTGTTATTTGTGCAGCATTCCTGGGGCCAGATTTTGTCTCTGTGCCACTGGCTGCATTACTAGTTGGCAGAACAGAGGTCTGACTGCTGCTGACGGTCCCCAGAGCCACGGTGAATTTGGCTGCAGCTCTGGAGAGACACGTCTCCTCTGCACTTTAGACAACTGTCTGCTGTCTGGTGAGGAAAATGAAAAATCATAAGGCTTGAAGTTTATACCTTGAATATATCTGCTTGTCACCGGCAGTGTCATATGAGAGAAAATTAAATACAAGCTATAGGATGGTCCAGTTCAGAGTAGCACCCTATGCTGCCCCTAGAAACCATTTAATAGCACAGGTAAAATAATCCAGAGTAAAAGTTTCAGCTTCCTTCTGAAACCATATATTTTGGTGATGATGGAAATATGCCAAAGGCTAAACTTGCACACAGAGCCACGCTGAAACCAAAGCAAGTATTCGAAGACCAAACATATAACTTCCTTTTCCTTGCTGCAGAGCTGGTGGATTCTCTTCTCCTTGTGCACAAAAAATTTTTAGAGAAGGTTCTTGCAAATGAGGTTTTATTCCTCATTTACTATGGCCTGAATCTACTTCTCTCTCTCTTCATTAAGTACAATTCTGAAGGCTGTTAGTAAGGATAAAACAAGGCTCTAAACTAAAAAGCAAAACAGTTACCAGCTGGATTTTCTGAACTGGCAGACTCTGAAAAAACTCTGTATTTTTTATGCATGAGGCAAATACAAGATCTTGCTTTAAGAAGGGTGATGGTTTTGATAGAAATCTTAGAGTCCTAGAACACTCACCCTGTCGAGTGCTAAATAACTTTGATGAATATGAGGTGCAATGTGGTACGCAGATGACAGAGCAGGCGCTTAGAACAAAACAAAACAAAAAAATCCTAACCCTTGGACAGTGAGATGAAGCAGATAGGATGATACTATACAGAGCTCCAAAGACACTACATGTGCGGACATGCACTAAATCACAGCCTTTTATAAAGTCATGCAGGCTGCCATTTCAGATCCATCATCAGCTCCAGTGAACATGATGGACTGTCTGGTGAGTGGGTGCAGTGCCATGCTAACAGATGGGTCTGAACATAAACAGGCAAGAGACTGCATAGGAGCTTCAGGATGGGCCCACTCAGGTCACAGGTAACACAGGAACGAATAAATTTTCAGGTTGTTTCTATGGTTTCCACTTCTTGGCACCAGCACGTGTGATTTGCACACCTCTCTGGGACTGTATCGCTATGAAAGATTGCTATAAAACAGTTTTTGTGTATGCAGAAGGCAGGATTTTAAAAATCCAGCTACTGTCAGAGCTTCAGGAAAGAAGGTGGAATGACTGGAGAGAAAAAAGCAAGCATGAAATCTCTTCTCATTTCATCAGCGCAAAACCCCCTCGAGTTAGCAGAGGTCTGGCTGCCTTCATTCAGCCCAGCTTGTCTGCACTGAGCAGGTGTGGAAGATGCTTTTTCCAATACAAAAACCATCTTGCAGGCAAACCCTGCTGATGAATAGGGCCTTCTGTGTGGCCACAGGGTGACCAAGTGATTTTCTTTTAGTGGGTAGAGATTATTCTAGTGGCTTTGGCATCTCAAATTGAAAGCAAGTTGCTTGAGCAGCAATCTGTTTATTTAATCGTTTGCCACACAGTATGCATAGCTGTCAGATGACAAAAATCCGCCTTATTCAGTCTGCCAAAACTATTTTTCCAAATAATTATTTTTTATCTTGCTTCATCTTTGAGGAATGAAGTCCCCCTTGATATAAGATCTTTGTCTCTCTCAAGGTTCCTCAGATGGAATACTCTGTAGCTTTGCAGATGAGTTTGTCCTTGTTGATCCTTTTTATTATTTTAGTTTCAAGGCACCAGGTCAAACTCTGTCCTCATTTACTCTCATTCAACCACAGAGACTTCAGTGTGGCTGCAATCGAGGATGGAATCTGACCCATTGTGCTTGTTTTCAATCGCAATATGCATGACTTAACGTTTCCTACTCCTTTATTTTAATCTCCAAGGACAGACTGAAGAATCAGATGTTGAATCTCAAGAGATTTCTCCCCGGTGAAATATTCTAAATATGTCAGGAAAAAATGTTTTGTCAGTTCCAGCTTGTTGATTCACCCCAGCCAGCTGGCTGGGCAGTCTCAGCCACTACAGGCTGCCCTGCAAACTGGGAGGTCAGGGCTGGGCGCAGGCAGGCAGGATGGTGGGGCCACGTGCTAGGGCAGACTGGAAGGATTCCACGTATTGTCGTAGATGATGTGTTGGGTCTTCTGAGGGAAGAGGAGGTTGCATGCCAGCTGTCGGTCAGGACTTCATTTAACTGACTGAAGTAGAGATAAGTTGGAGTTAAGGCTTACCCCCATGTTTCTACCATCCTTGATGAGATGATGCCCTGTCTTTTCTACCAAAGGTGTCAGAATCGTGGTGCACCTATGAAGGCAGCGGAGCTGGAGGCTCTGCCTTGCCAACCTCCAGATCTGCTAATACTCACCGAGTGATTCCATGCAAACAAAACGCACCCTGCACCAAAATGAGCGCTTCAGAAATTGCCTCTCATGAAGATCTGGTATATTTTAATTGTTCTTGAAAATTAAAATGATGATTGACTTTTTATGTGGCTTATCCTGAGAGCTGAGGATAAACAAGACTTTTTCCTTCCTTGACAAAACTGATCCAGATCCTGCAAATAACCTGGACAGTTGACATTTATCTCTGACACACCAAGAGACTTCCCAAAAATGTTGGATTTTCACTTTGTAGATTATTCGCATTACAATAGCAAAGGAAAGATGGCAATGATGACCACGTTAGGAACATCCCCTTGATTGGGGATGGCTTCCGTAGGCACAAATTTTGAGAAAATACTAGTTTTATGTTTATATATGACTGTGTGGAAGAAAAGCATCATGCTACTGGCATCATGGGAGGGCACCGAGCTGTCTGACAATTCAGAAGGAAAGTGTGTGTCAAACATATTTTTTTTTTTTTTTCTGAAGTTGCAAGTTCTTCTCTTTGAAGCCATGAATTTGTGAGGACAATTCCTGTGCGTTAATGAGATTTTAATACTAGAGTGTGTTTTATGAAAGTAAGGCATGACTGTTTCACTAAGGGTTATATTTTCATGGCGCTTCAGGTGCTTAGATCTGTTTATTGCCCTTGCCTTGGATCACAGCCCTACAGAACAAAACAATATTATTGGTGCCTTAGTGCAAAATTAACAGAGAAAACAACCAAAGCAAAGGAGCAGACACAGAAAGCAATACACAAAGAGACAAACGATACAAAGCAGAACCAGACTTAGACATCAGAGGTCAACCCACAAAATATTGTGAAGGGTAAACATGTAAAAAAGAAGTCTTCCAAAGAAGGTAGTGACAAAATGGTTTCTGAGAAAGCTGCAGGGCTCCCTCATATGGGCTCCTTATGCAATATGTACCCCTTGCTCTCCTACATTTGACTTTGGGACTCATGTGACACACAGTAAGAAAGCAGTCATGAACCACTTTTTTTTTTTTTGTTAAAAATTTTAATTCAACTTTAATTTCAATGAGGATTCATTGTAGAAGTGGAGAGGGCTCATTATAACTGCAAATAGATATAGCAGAAAAAAAAAAGCACAACTTAGTTTTGACCTTAGTTTGCTGACTCTTACTTCATTTAACGAGAGAAATGTCTTAGAGAATTAGAATCTACAAGAAAAACACATGTTCAGAATAACAGGAAAAGAGAGAGGAACACACCAAACAATGTATTCAGTCAGAAGTGAAACAAGTTTCCTATTGAAATCTATGCTATTTGCCATAGTATTCTATGCCCAGGAAAATAAACTTGAATCAATATAATCAATATTCTGACATTTCCTCCTAAAATGCAAAGCCTGCCTTGTAGATCATTAGTGGGAAAAAGTTTTAACAGCATCTTTTGTAGGCCATTGGAGTAAATTTCAGTCTTTGCATTTGCTCCCAAAAATTACAGCACAATAATAGCCCAGTTTCAGGGACTCAAAAGCTACCTTCTCACTGGATAGCTGTTACAGATTTTCAACTATCCTCAAGTCATCCCTGACAACTTCTGCTTGGGGTTGTCACTGTCAGTGTGAACACTGTCAAGGACCCAGAAAGAAGAAATGTTTTGATTTCCCAAAGAAAAAAATAGTAAGCAAGCTGGGTGCTTAAGGTATGTCTATTGCTAAATGTGATGTGATGTGATGTGATATTCAAAATTAGGCACGCTCCAGAAGGATCCTTATTTATGTAAGCAACTAAATTATATGGTTCTTCCTTAGGGTAAATGAGAGACATCTTCCAGCTCCTTCCTTTCACTTCTGTATGACTATTTTTATATGGCTCTAGGTATTTCCAGTTTCTCCTACTCCAACCTAAGTCTGAGACCTGCATAAGTTGCCTCTATGATTGAGCTCCCAAAGTCCATGCCAAAGTTAGGCACGGATTGTCAGAAAGGCTCTCAAAGGTGAATCCCTTCCAGGTGCCCAGGTCTTGGAGCACATCCCAAAGGCAGACCCTGCCCCTGGTCACTTCTTGCTGACTGGCCTTTATTCAGGAAAGTTTCAGTCCTCACAACTGAAACAAAACATCCTCAAGGAACTTATGAATAAGTCCATTTGCTTCCTGCCTCAAACACTTCTCAAACATTAACCTGAAGCATAAACGTTTCTGCCTTTCATTTCCTTGGGGATGACAGGAGAGAGAGACTGAGACTGATTGCAAAAACTGTAGTGCTTGTCTGAAGTTTTTAGCCTGACTCTGGTCAGGCCCCAGGTGACCAGCTAATGAAAATAATTCAAACTTTACCAAAACAAGAGCCATTTATAATGTGGAAATTCTAGACAGACAGCTCTGCAAAACCCTGGGAACAAACATGGAGATAAATCTTTGCAAGAAAAAACATCCCTACCTCACTACTCAGAAGGTCAATTTTAAATAGCATTGTGGGGCACAACCCCCACATGTGGCAGAAAATTAGTTAGTATTAGGTCTTTCTTAAATACATCAATACCTGTGCTCTTGTTCCTCTGGAGTCATGAGGTATGAGGAAATATTTGGCTTTAGAAATATTAGGAAGACTTTTGAAACCCATGCCTTTTAAATACATGGATATTTGGATTATTCTTAATAACAGTTTCTTTAACTGCAATTGAAAGCGGAAGAAATGAACCATTGAAAATGAGTATAAAAGCCCTGATTTCAAATAAACACAACACAGCCATGAAACGAGACACAGAACAGTGAGAGGAACATGCATGAAGGAGGAAATCAGCTGGGGCTCTCCAGTAACAAAACTGGAAGCTTTCAGATGTCAAAAACCTCCCAGAAACAGGAGGAAGAGGACGAATTGCGTGCCGTGGCACACAGGCTGTGCAAGCTTGGAGCAAGCCAGCACCAGTGAACCCCAGCTGCAGGTAGCCAGGGACAGGGAGCCGCAGCGTCCTTGCCAAAGCGTGTGCTGGGTTTCCCAGGCTTGGCGGTCAGTGGCTTGGTGCTCCTGCTCTCCAAGAAGTGCAGACCAGCCCTGCCCTGTCCGAGAGGCTGCACATCCTGTGCCCTGTCATCCTGTGTGCCAGGAGGAGCTCCTCAGCAGCCGAGGAGCCTGGGACTGGCAGGGACCTCCCAGCCAAGAAGCCTGCAGTTATTGGGAAAACGCACATTATCTCCTGCTGGCTCAGCACCACCCCAAGGGCATGCCTGAAACCAAGCAATGGGGGAAAATCGGGAATCTGTCTCAAAACTGTTCTGAGACCATCCCAGACACCGAACAAAAGAAGGGTTTTCTCTCCAATTAAGTCAACTTAAAAGCCCTATATCATCTGTTTTATTTCAGGGATTTCAACTACATTAGAATGAAGGGCTTTTAAAGTAAGTTTTGTAAATAAAATGTCTTCAGAGGTACGTGCTACAGAGCTAATAATTATGTACTTTTATTAACTTTGTAAAAAATCTAAAACATTTCTATGTGCATATATATTTTTTCATCCTGCTATTTATCAAAATTTTATTTCTTAATAGTTATCTTCTCAGCATTCACCAAGAAGTCTGCAGAGACCTAAATTGCATTTCTGCTTTCTGCGGAAAACCAATTATTGGAAAATTGTTTTTTTAGCAACTGCTGCTTTCTGAGGGATCTTAGATATGTCCAATTAAAACAATTGTAAAAATTATTAAATTCGTTACATCAAATCATAACCTAATATAAAGCTGAGCAAAAGTTCTCTTTTGCTATCTGTCTGTTATCTGGCTGAATAACCTGTGCACATGATATTATACTAATAGTACACTATACTAATGCTATGAAGAGGAGCTTTTTAAAAGTATTTATTATTTCAAAAACAAGTGAAAGACAAGAATATTACATAGAGCCTCAATATATCTTCATATTAAACCAACCTCTCAGGATATGATTGCTTCCTTCAAGTTCTCACTGAAAGAAGAAAATTATTTCTGAAAATGATGGAGAATTCCCCATGTGGTTAAAATTCCTAAGTTCTGATTGCTACATTATGTCGTGTGGTGATACACCAAATTAGCATGGAGTATTACTGCCTATACCATCACTTGAAAGCAGTTTTAAAAACATGTATGCAATTACTGATGAAAGTCAGATCTATGTGTTTTTTTCCCAGGTGTCCAACATTATTTTGATGGGACTCATTTCAGTACATTATTGAAACTGTCAGGAATTAGCAAAATGAAATGAAAATAAAAGTAAAACCCTTGAGAGCATCTAATAGTGTAATTCTGCTCCTTTCCAGCTTCCCTGAGCACAGCTGTCAAGAATACATCACACCAGGAAAAACACTCAAAGGCTTTTGGTGTCTGTGCTCAAGGGAAGAAATGTGTTAAACGAAAAAAATTGTTATACTAGTCTAAAGAGTTTGGAGGGAATTTTGTCAGTCTGTCGCTTTTTCACTACAAGAGATCTCACCTCTAAATTGCAAGATAACACATTATAGTTTGTTCTTTACTTAGTACCAATCATCTTGGGCCATATCATTAGTGTGATGAAAATTCATATGAAATATAAAAACCTGAAAAAACTCTCCATGAAGGCTTATAGTTGAATATGTGCTACTAGACACCAGACTGGAAAATGATGGGAGAATCAGCACCAAAGTCACAGTGCTCACTACCAGTGCCTACTAACAGACCTCCAAATTTCAGATGTAAACTCCCATGACTCCAATTTTCTATCCCCAAAATGCGCATCATTGCCAGGAGTTTCCTGCTGGCAAAATACTTGTGGTGCAATGATGATGGGTGGGTTACTTCCTTCCCTTTCCCTCTAGGAAGTGCAGAGGTTAGAGATGCTGACATTCACCAGCTCAGGAGGTGTCCACGAGGTCTGTGGGATCTGCTGCCTCTCCAAGAGGAGCCTCTCTCCCAGGTGAGCAAGTCCCCTTCCCCATGGCTATAACTGACTCCCACAGCTGAGTGGGGGAACACACAGTTTCCTAAAAAAAAGTGTAGGTGATGTTCACAGTCTGGGTGGGGCAAAGTGAAGGGGAACACCCTTCCACTGCCAGTCTACAAGTATTTCAGTCTTATCAGCAGGGAAGCTTGGGAGAGGCAAGTAGCTTCATCCCTACCTCACCCATCCCTGACAGTCACTCCAGAAGCCTCCAGGGTATTCCATTACAAGCTTATCAGGTCCTTTTGGCAAGTAGATTCTCAGATTTGCAGTGACAGCCTGACGTTGTCTGAATACATCACTGTTATTTTCTCAACAACTGTGCTACAAAAGTAAATCAACAGAAGCTAGCCTGGGTCTTCCAGTAACTCAGCAATCCGATAACTAGCTCAACAATTGTACTGATATTTAACATTCCCTTAAAGTGTGTCCATGTCCTTGAGACCAATTATCCCAGTACCTAAATTAGAAGATCATAAAAAAAAAAAATAGGAAGGAAAAAATTGTGTCTATCTACTCTATTTACATCTTTTTCCTAATAAATCTTTTTAGAAGGAAGAAAAATTTTCAGGGAAACTTTTATGGACAAGCTAAAAGATAACAATTATTTTTTTAAATGACTTGTGAATAATTTCCAGAAAACTAGCCATGTCACAGACAAGTTGTTGAAAGAAGAAGGAGGCCAGATAGATAGGAACTGCACAGAACATTCAGTTTGTCATGACTGAGTCACTCAGTTGTAATCCAAAGTGCAAATTAAGGTACAGAAAGTTATATTCAAGTAACTTTTAACTTTTGGCTTCATTTCAGGTGAGCAAGCATGCTGCAATTGAGTCATGCTGCTGAATTTTTTCCGAGTTTGCACTGTAGGCTTTAAAAAATGAGAACCTTGGCATTTTGTATAGGTCAGGCTAAGTGGTTTCATAGGTTAAGTTCTGGCATTCAATCTAAATGCCCTAATGTTTGCACTCCACAGCCAGATTTGAAACATTACTTAAATTGTCTACAGCCAAACAAAGAGTGATCACTGCACAAGCCCCCTACAAGAGTTATCTACTCTTCCTTCTCTGCTTTCCTGTGTCAGAGAAATGCTGTTTCAAAGTGTCAAGAAAACCATTAAGCACTCTCCACACATGGAAGGGATGCAGACTTTTTAAGAAGTTTGAGGTGAATTTTTTCATGTCACAGAACATTTTTATTTAAAAAGATACTTATTGATACAGGAGTTCAAGTGGCATACACCAAATGACTGGGAAATAAAGAGTTCTTGCTGTTTCTTGTAAAATCTATCTTCTAAGGCTTTTCTATGACTGTTGTAGCAAAGGCTCATCATTCTTACTAACTTTGTGTGACTCTGAGTTTCCATTAATCACCTTCTGGGAAAGCAACTGTTCTCAGTTCTGGGGACTGTTTGTCTCATCTTTTCCTTTTCAGTGTGCTAGGGCAGACTTCATTTTATGTTTGTCACAGCATAATGACTTAGCAGCTCTCCAGTAATGATATTGTTCAGATCCAGATGATCAAATGTCATCAACTAGGCATTTACAAACAGTACCTTGGTTTTGGAATTTAGTGCAGGCTTTAATTGAAGAAGACTAAGAAAAATTCTGCAAGAGAAAGTTAAGAAGCAGAAAGCGTAATTTGAACCAAGTCAGATTTCGTAACTTACAGTAGATGCAGTGGGTGTGCTCAAAAACTTTCTACTGGCTTTATAGATTTCAAAGAATTTCAAGATATCCCCTATTCTTATAAGGAGTAATTCTGCTACTCGAAGATATTCCTATCCAAAAATCTTCCCCAAGGGAGCCACACTGCAAGAGCTGGTGTTAACAGTTGCTTTTCAGATGGGATAAGGAATCTGCCCTAATCAGTGCTATCAGCAGATGTATCTCGTGTCCTGCAGATGTTGGGTGGAATCCAGTTTATGCCTCCTGTATAAAACAAGCTGGAGCTCCGATGGGGACAAGGGGCATACAGGCACATACACTCTATTGGTACCTCTAGATCTCCCACTTCACCTCTCTGGAGGGCTGGGTGACTTGTTTTGGTTGTTCACCAGCAGTTAGGGGCTGTAGGGTCCCTGTCACTTTTTAGCTACTACCAAAGAACATTTACCCCTCCACTGGAAGCTGGTTAAACATAGGAAAGCTAAAGCCCCTCTATTTCTAAATGAGCACTACCACAGAGAGACTCACTGTGTGTTGAGTTCATCCTTTTACTAAATTCACCTTTGTTTTTCAGACCATCCTTGGGCAGACAAGCCATTGATACCATATTTAATACATTTTTTACTGCTCCCTTGTTAATCAGCTGGTACAGAAACCTATAGGTGTTTCATATTTCCAAAGTATCTGATAAGTTAGAATGTTTGACAACTGCACTATGCATGCCTTGGTAATCTTTTGCCTCATCTACTCCAACCTCTGTCATTTCGAACTTTGCATCTCATCATGCTTCCCTCTGGTGTATACAAATTGCTGCTAAACCAAATTTACTCTCAAATAGGCCCGTGTCATTTCTCTTTTTCAAACACCTTCAGCAGATTCTGGTAAATTCCTGCATAACACCTGAGCTTTATATCAAAAACTTCTTAACATTGTCTGGTTCCCTGACCAGTGCAATGCCTGACTCATCCATACCTAAATACCCCTTTTCTTTTCTTTCCTGGCTTTACTATTTTTCCTATAAATCCATGTATTTTTGCTTTTTATTTTGTGTCAAATGGCTGCACTTTCTCCATTTCAGCCACTCCTTCCAAGGCGGTTGTCACAGTAAGTCCTTCACTAGTGTTCAGCTAAAGCTTTCACTGTCTGATAGGCTTAGACTATATTATTGATGTTTTGTTGACAAACAATTCATTGTAACTACCAGTAAACCATATTTACCAATACTGAGCATGGAAGATAAACTTGAGAGAAGTCAGCCCAAACTACTCCTTGGAAATTTATGATAAAAAAACCCCAAAAAGCAAACAAACAAGTATTTCACCTCAGCAATCAGAAATGAAGAGAGAGAGTGATTGTGTGTTCATGCATGTCTTTCTGGCTCAAAGTCTGATTTTTCCCCATTTCTGTCAATGGAAGTTTCAGCGTTGGCCTCAATGTGCCCAGGGCCAACCCTGTAAAGGGGCTACAGCAAAGACAAAAGCCTTGTCTCGGTTGTAAACCCAGTAGGTTTCACTTTATTTTGACCAGCTTAGTTGTCTTCCTTTCAGGCTCATTTGTTAGGGCCCATAGAAATGAATAAGTTTCTGCCATTTACAGCAGAGGAGAAGGAGCTAACAAGCATCACTGTGGATCCTACTTCAGTGTGTCTCGGTGCCAAATCTGTTTCCAAGGGAATTTGAGCTGTGAAAGAGTCTTGAACCTTGCCTGCAACTACCCTCTGGACAAAGCCTGATCAGGTCAAACACGCCGCTGAGAATATTTTAAAATAGGCCTAAATATTTCTATATAGGTTTTGTACATTATTGATGATGGTTTCTTGAATATTTTTTAATGAGTTTTTGTGATGTTGACAGTGGCTCTTTGTGTGTTTTCATATCTGCTTTGAGTGCATTTGGTGGGAACTACCAAGCATATAGAGACCTCATTTAAATGTAACCCACTCCTTGGGAACAGGATGATGTGGCCTACACTGAGATTAATGAACTGTGTGGCAGAGAAGTTTGTACGACCAAGTTTTAACCCATTTATGTTCTGGGGAAGTTTATGGCCCTGAAAGCTGACTATGAGGAAATTCCCACATCTCCCATTAAAATGTTCCCACCTTCTGCTTTACAACAGAAAGAATGCCAGAAAGATCTTCTAGGCCAAAGAATTCAGTCATGTTATTTCTACTATCCCAACTAGAAATGCCTCCTTGAACTATTGCAACTAGAAATATTGCCACATTATTTGCTGCTGAGCTTCTTCCAACAGAAATACCACAAAAATGCTTTTTCTTTTGGGATATTTAGACTATGAATTCTTACAAATTGTATATATCAACATAGTTCAAATGGGTACCCAAGTGTTTTTTAACATTATCAGTATTCTGTGGCCAAACTTCCCTTTCCATTTTGAGGACACATCATCAGATTAGAGATCCTACTGGAAAGAAATTATCACCAGAATTCTTACTTGGTAAAAGATGAAGAAAATATAAATAATTAAGAAACATACAAAACATAATCTTTGCTTTAAAAGTAAGAATTCTATCTTTCCTGAAAAAGGAGATTGCCTGGTGTATTTAAGCAGGATAGACAGACAACTGGATATCTTTCTTGGTGATTTATCTGTATACATGTTATGTCCTGGTCCACTCACTGGGCTTAGGGGAAGGTTGCTTGATTCACTCAGGGTGGTGTGTGAGAGAAACAGCAAAATTCTGAGGAAGTTCAATAACAAACTTTTACTTGGAAACTTTAAAACATCAAGGTAGAATAAGGTACTTGGCAAATACTAAAACAACATGTGGACAAAGTAAAGGAATTCATAAACCTAGAAAACTTAAAGTTAGCTGCCTTTGACTTATCTAGACACAACAAGGCCCTTACTAAGACTCTGACTGGAATTCTTTAGTCTGGCTTACAATATACCTCAAGAAGAAGTTGAGAGAAGAAAGAGAGAAAAAGAAAGGAAGGATAAGAGTAGAAACACCTCACCACCTGTGGATCCAGTGACAAGACTTTGTTGTTCCAATTTAGATGTCTGTTGGTTAAAGCATTGATTGAAGACTCGATCCACAAAGGGAAGCCCAAAAACCGCAAGCTTCAATGGGTTAATATACGCCCAGCCTAGCTGGGAACACCCAGGTACCTCCCCTGAGGGTGGAGTTTTACACTGGGATGTAACACTGGGGATCATGTGCAGTCCTCTGGTGGAAGGCCCCAGGAATGTGTCTGGGGGAACTTCAGGGATTTTTGATGGTTTATCACCCCTTCTAAGACACGACAGCTGCCTTCACATCAGCATAGTTGAGCCAAATACGCCCAGTCAGAGGGGATGAACACCTTCAGACCTGCATGTGAATGTCTCGATATCCCTCTGGAGTGGTTATGGGAGAAAGTTTTACAACTGAGCAAGTCATGTCCCATGAGAAGGCAGGAATAATGTGAATGTCCTGATACCTTTTCCAGAGGTGGGGGAGTCTTACAACTGGGTCAGTTGTACAAGGGAGGACATTGGCATGATGATAAAAAGCACTACCCCACCTCAAAGGGTCTGCTTCTTATCAGCTTTTTCCCTTATGTGGCTCAAACCCCAGCTTTTTGCTGAACAAAGGTTGATTTCTCATGCTCACGCCCTCTTAACGTGTAACCTTGAACATCATCAGCAAAGCACCCACTGCTTTTGCAAATGGCTGACTGAGCCATTAACTTTTCAGTCTCTCACAACACATAGTTATACAGGTCTTCCAAATTCTGCTACCAGAGCAAGCACTGGTTGAAAAATCGCTTCCATTTTTAATAGCTCCATTTAGGATATCTTCTAATTAGAAATATTTGGTTATGTGAATGAACAGATACACCCTTTATGTCTTCTTTTCAGTTGACTGCATTGAAAGATCCAAAGACTGACTTGTCAAAGGTCAAAACAGGGAATGAAAACCTCTGAAGTTCTGCTTCTTTGGTGGCACAGCTGTTAGAGAGCAAGTGAATCAAAAGGGAGGTGTCCTTTCTACCTTCGTCACCACTTTCAAATGGTTCCCTGCAAAAAAAATGTCCTTGAAATCTCCAAAATCTTGAGGAGACCTAGATAAGGTGAGAAAGCTTACAAATAAATATATGAAGATCCATCCTGTGAGAATTCAAGCCCATAGCAATTTCCTTGATTAAATTGCCTATCATAATTTTGTCACGTTGTGTGCATTGTCAGTGCACATTTTGGAGGCTCACTAGGAGGTAAAGCTTGCCAAAAGTTGCTTGGAGGACCAATACTGATTGTGATGAAGCTGGATCCTGAATTCTCTCCACCTTGGGAAAGTTTAGGTTCAGTTGAGAAGCATCTACCTTTTGCTGCTTAACATGAGGGACCAAACTGGACCACCAGTCTAAACTGGTTCCCCAACTTCCCTGTATTGTGTTCACATTTAAAACCTCACTGAATGTTAAGGCTTGAAGTCTCCTCCAGGTAGCAAAGGTGAGTGGCCTTGCTTTGACTTCTAGGACTGAAAGAACTGACCCATAAAAATGAAGAAAATATTTTACGGTTTATTAAATATACTTCTTTTCTGTGTCCAACACTAAAAAAGCTCATCTTAGCATTAGCACTATCTTTGGTTTCTTTTAATTTTCCTTAAGCTGGCTCACTCAAATACCCAGGAAGGCTGTGACTTGTGGAGGAACTCTCAGATCTGGTAACTACACCACCAGTTTCCAGAGAGAGATGCTTCAACAGACTACCAGGTGAACAGGGATCTGTGAACACAACCTGTCTGAACTCTTGGCATTCAAAGGCAGTTCCCAGACCTAGCGCCAGAATGGGCTCTGGGTTGGTGCTGAGACTCAGGAACATCACTCAGAGCCTCTCTTTCCTCTGACTCAAACTGCTTTTATCATAGCATGGCCACACCGATCAGCCAGCACACCATCATGGATAGAGAGGACATCGGAAACGGGCGCTCAAAGTAACCACAGAAGCTAGCAAAATCTAGGTAGGTCCCTTTCCTCCAGCCTAAAATTTATTATTTTTTTTCCCCAAAACTATTTGGCAGTCCCTGGAGTTGTTGAGTAACTGGGCAAGAATTTTTTGTTTGTTTTCTTTAAACAAAATGGGATTGTTATTGTGCAATAGCATTGTTCTGGGATACAGACAGCTTTTGCAGGCTGTCTGCAGCTTTGTATTTTTAAAGTATCTGTGTTTCTAAAACAAAGGTCAGTGATCATGCTATCAGGTCATTACTGCATCTGTGTCACTGAGCGATAAGAGCCTGCTGATAAGTGGGCCACCAACTCCCCCATGCCTCCAGCAGCTTGGGCACAGCCATCTGCAGGGCTACTGCATCCTCCCACCCTGCCCAGCCATGCTGCACATCAAGGTTGTCTTTCCCAGGTGTTCCCTGTCCAGACAGGCCATGCAACGTGATTTAGTACTGCTGGTAATCAGCACCTTCAGGTAAATTAAAAGCAAGACTGTAAATCTTGGCATGCTCTTTCATCCATGACTTTTTGGTTCTTAACATCAAAATAGACTGACATCCTCTGCCACATGGCAGGGTTGGGTCTTGTTTTACTGAGAAATTGAAGACTGCAGCCACAGTGCTCCTGCTGTAACGATATAGCGTGTGGGAAGAGGGTGAGTGACGTGTTGAGTAGAGTACTGGCTTTGTTCCTCTGGGATCCATGTTTTCAGCTGAATCTCAAGTCCTCTGTTAAATGAGTAGTCTCTGTTCCACTCCTGGGAGAACAGCAGTCTGCATTAGAAAATCATGGTGCATTTATTCATCAGGCTCAGCAGCTGAAAGCTGGGAGCCAGATTCTCAGAGAAAGTTGATGTCTTCCTACTGGACAAAGGATCACTTCTGTCTCTCCAAGTTCAGTTCAGAAGTTGACTGATGGGCATCTTGCCCATGATGAAGCCAAGGACACTTCTGCTGGAGCTAGTCTCAACCACAAAATGTAGCAGTAATGTAATTCTCCAGCTAGCATCTGCTAACACGCCTCCCAGACAGCATTATTATTAGTCCAAAATGAAGTGAGGAAACTTAGTCAAAAAAAGCCTTAATACTAGTCGACAGTCTGATGTCACTGTTTAACTATGAGGTATTCCACCAATCTCAATAGAATTACTCAGCCCTTAAGAAGATCTGGATCTAGCTCAATGTCATACAGATGTCAACATCTCAGCACATCATTCTCATCAGTGAGCCAGATCTCACAACACATGGTGTCTGATGATCAATGGGAAGCTGGTCTGTACCATTTGCTCTTCTGGGAAAAGGCTGTAAGAAACACAACTCAAGGGCTGTAGTAGAAATGCAGAGGTTTGTGTTCATGCTACAAGGCAGTGCTATGCAGAGGTCTGGAAACAGGGTAGACAAAGCTTGGCAAGAATATATATTCCCAAAGGGTGGCAATGGAGATCTAACACAGGAACACAGCTTCCAGGTCTAAGTCAGTATCTCTGTGCTGCCCTATATGGATATTCCTGTTATCTGGAGGCTCCTTTAACAGGAATTCTTTACAGAGTGCTAGGCTGCCTCATACAGACATATCTGAGACTGTTTCTGTCAGGGGAAGATAAATGAAAGTAGTATTTTCATTAAAACAGCTGTGAGTAAGTCTGTGAAGCTTGGTAAGACCTTCATGGAGACAAAACAGTTGTATGAAATTCTGTGGTGTGTCTTTCCTCTTTCCTTGCAATCAGTGAGACATTGGTCCACCTTTCACTTAGCATCTCTGGCACCATGATACCCATTCTTTCCATCTTTCCTTCATCACCTTCTTTCGCATCTCCTTCTCTGATTACCTGGCCTGAAGCTTCACTGCAGCCCTCCAGGACTCACCATTCAGCAACACCAGCACCCCAGTCAGCTGAAATTACTGTGGTAAAACAATTATTATTCTTCATTGCATGCATTAGGGAGAACTCTCCCAACTAATAATGCTTTAGAATAAAATTTATCTGAGCTTCCAGCCACTTAAGAGTTGTCAGGCGTTGTACTTCCAGTAATAAGTAAGTCATAAGTAAGGACAAGCTGGAGTGTGAACAATTGTTTTTTTTCTTCAGAACACTCATTCATTATTGATCTCTCAGCTACAAGTGTGATGACTGGAGTGTTACTTCAGGGAGACTGATAGCAGGGCTACGTCTTGGGGGGGGGTGTCAGTATCTTAGAGCTATTTGTTTTAGATAATCAATTAGGCCAATGGTATCAAGTGGAAAAAAAAAGGCATTTAATTCAGATCCTTACTTAGGCACTTCAGTGGATTAGCAGGAACCTGAAGGCTAATTTACTTGTTGGCTCCTACATGTACGTGATGGGGTTTGTAAATGTTTGACTTCATTTTCCATAAAAGAAACCAAACCAAAAATTACCTGACACTAAATACGCAGGAGAGAAAACAAACAGTTTTGGGAATAGGGTGATGTAGCAGAGCAAATGTACATAGTCATCAGCTGCTGCTGAGGAAGGTGCACACCTGCAGCACCCTGGAAATCATATCAGCAGTCTTGAACAAAAGGCCAGACAGTCCTGTGTTTAAGATAATAATTACAGGGAAAACTGGATGGGGAGCATGCTGTGGTTCTAATTGCATCTAAATACAAAGCTGAGTGTTTTAAAGGCAGTGTTTAAGTCAAAGCACATTCCCCTTTCATTTCTGGACCTTCAAGGCAGAGTGAATTCATAGCAAATTTTAAGGCTTTAAAGTCCTTTCCCATACATTAAATCATCAAAGACTTTCCAGCATGTATTTTGGACTGGCTTATGGCCAATCAGGGGAGACCTGACCATTTTCACTGTATCTGCTTACTGTTCCCACAGCAGAAGAAAGCATCTTGGGTAGGAACCAACCTACTTGCTGACTGTTAAATTCACGCTACCTGTGTTTGTCTGAACAGTGGAGAACACAAACCCCCATTTTCTCAGGCCTGAGATTTCTTTTAAGAATCAAAACACTACTAACAGAACCAGAGGAAAGCTCTGTCCCTGCACTTAGCAATCTAGGGACAAACTCCCAGAATACCCATCTCTCACCAAAAAAAAAAAAAAAAAAAATTCCTTCAATAACTACCTCTCTTCCTCAAAGAAAAACACCTCAGAACTTCAGCTTGACTCTCCTAGCATGAGAAAAGAAGGGTAACTCCACAGCCCGCAGCCTCCTCATGGAGATGAACCACAAAGAATGTGCCTCACCCTGATGTCCCCATGGCAGACCTTGCAGCTGATGTGGCACCAACATCTTACCTCAGCAGGGGGACTCAAGCCACACTCTATCAGGTGTGAAAAGACAAAGCTCACAGCTCCCACAGGCAGGTGTGGAGAGGACAAAGCCCTTATATCGTGTACTGAACTGCCCTTAATGTGCCCTTTGTCTGGCACCACATGCCATCCAGAAAACCAGGTGAATGGAAAAAGCTGCTAGGCAGAAAAAAGGGCAAACTCTATAAAGAAAACGTAAAGCAGCTGCCTACAAGGCAAAAAATGTAAAAGTTTAACAAGTGATATAAGTTTTGTATCAGGAGTAGTTTTCTATAAACTTTAAGTGTATCCTGTATATAGTGACCATAGTAGAAATTTACACAATGTACTAGGGAACTGAGTTGTGCCTGGGTCAAATTAATTTTTTACCACCTTTCACATCCATAGTATTGGTGGACCAGTTTCCACTAGACCCTGATTTAGCAGCAGTGAGTATAGGAACAACAGAAAACTGGCATGTATTGCATACAGGAAATACTGATATCTGTGTCTATAGGGCTCAAATTGTAGGAAGATGACATTGCAAGCACAGGTGAAACACCTGTTGCACATGGCCCTGCCCTCCTAATTTCTGAACCAAAATAGACCACTGAGGAATCCAAAGGTATTGAACACAGCTGACCAACAGTGGGCAGGATTTTTTCTTTACCTATGTCTAGCCAAAGCCATCCTTTAACAGTGGAGAGAAAAACATGTATCTTAAAAAACACGTTCCAGAATGTTTGGGGTTTTGTTGGGTTCAAAATGAATGGGAACTTTGTGATAGCTGAAAAATGAGAGAGGTAAAGGATACACTTTGAATTTAACCAATTCCTTCCTGAGGTAAGGCACAGGTAGAGGATCTTAGATGTTCTTCCTTTGCATTAGGCAGATGAACCTAAAACCTGCCCCATCCTCCTGAATTTCCAGTCACCAACCCAAGAGCCAGCTTCTTCCTTATTCCTCATGGTAAAAGGGTTTTGTCCAGACTGTACAGTTGTCCATAGGTTGAGTTCTGCAAGCTTTCCATGGAGATAAGTAATGGAGAATTAATAGCAGACATATCCAGGATGTATCAGAAGAAAACTTGACAGAATATACTTATCAATGATTTTTTTCTTTATCTTTTTACCATCTCTATGTATGATGCAGTAGGGCCCTACTGTACTCAGTGGCAAAACTTACACTACTTTTTGTCACTTGAATGCAGACAGTCTTTGTGTTCACAGCTGAAGAAAAAAGACCATACCCAGCTGCTCAGCAAGGGAATAGCATACATGGAAGAGAAGGAAAAGCAAAAGGGAAAGCACCATGTGCCTGTTGGCCTCCCCCTCCTCCCACCTCGCCTCTTGTGCATCCCCCCAAGGTCAGGCACAATCTGTCCCTTTGTATCCAGGAAAGAAATAGGACACAAAGTGTTAGGAATTTCCTAAAACTGTCTTGAATCATGTGCTGTTTAAGTAACTGACATTTTGCTGCCTGGTTCATTGACACTTGGGTCTTAAATGGTGCTTGTGGAGGAGTAATATTTTCAGCTCTGAAGGGGTAAAAAAAACAGTTTTAGAAAATGAAAGCCTTTGAACAGTGATATGCCAAGGAGGAATATGTTGATATGCTTATTTCATATAAAGCCTGCATTCTCTTTGCATGAAATCAACAAGACGTTTAAGTAAGTATTTCACCAAAGTGTGGCATTCAGGAGAGGTCTATTTTCATAGAAAAAAAAAGTTAGAACAGATGGTTGAAGGAAAAATTAGTTTAGAGACATCAGAAACAGCTGAATAAACTTTCAGTAGTCTAAGAGAAAAAGAGTCTCAATCTTCTGGTTTATTCTTATTTTCCTATTTACATTCTTTAAATGCACTGGAAATGCCATTCAACTTTTCTAGTACCTTGGCCTTTTTAATTTATTAAATTTTTTGGGTTTGGGTATCATAATTTTTAAGGTCATGGGGAGGAATACTGTTAAAACACCATTAGATTTAGTGTTACTCTCCATATGTTAATTTTAAATTAATAAACTTAGAGGCATAAAAGGCTTCAGAGCTATTATTAGTCCACAACTCATGAGCACACCATAACAGAGGTGGGATTAAGAATCAGGTTCATGTTTTAGAAAGAAAAAAGTCAGTCATGACTTTTCTTAGACAGTTTCTGCTCTATAGTGTAGTATACAAATGCATGTCTGTTTGAGAGCTCATTGCCAGCCTCACCTGATACGTTCAGTGCCAGTGGAAGAAATTTTGCTCAGTGATTAATTTCCTGATTGATTAGACTGTGGCCAAATTTTTTTCTAGTGTAACACGAACTTTAGATTGAAATAGAAAAGAAAAAAAAATGCTGGACACAGCATTTTACATGTTAAAAAATAATTTCTGCTTCCAGGCACGTGAAAGACATTAGATAAGCAACCTTTTTCAATGATACCAATGATATCAATGATATCAATGATATCAATGATACATTGATATCATGATATCAATGATACTCAAATTTGTATCAGTAATGATCTGGGTGATGAATTAAAGAGTGGTGAAATAAGACATAGTCTAAACATTTATTTGCAATTAGAAAGACCTAGCATGAGATATTGTTATTAATTCTTTTCTGTGTAGGAGACTTTTTAAAATCTCAATTTGCATGTGAATCTATAATAATTATACCTATATAGTAAAACAGTAAATGCTTTTCTGAGACATACAGAGAATTATGTAAGTCTGGGACAGGAAGATGAAGAACATGAATTTTTGGTAAATAATGTATATATATATTTGATTTGATTGAACGTGAGGCAGAGGTTTGGTAATCCTTATGATTGCAGAAGTCTGAAGCCCAGAGATAGTGGGAGTGTTTTCAGCAACAGCAATGAAACTGTACTGTCATTAAAATAAAAAAAATATATATATATATATTCTTTTCATTTAAAAATTCTCCTCGTGGTAAAATACATGCAACATATATCCAGAAACAAATCTTGTTTCTCTCATGTCAAATAGAAACATAACAGTAAACAAAAATAGTTTAGTCTGGAAGTGTTAAGATTGTTGGTATAGGCAAGGAGTTTGAGTCTTTTTCCCACTCAGGAACATCAGTAAGTTATAAACAAAACAATATTTTTTTTCATCCTTAGATATAAAATGAGAAAATGTTTTCCTGGTGGCAGAGCTCCAGAATAAAAACTATAATAAGGTTGAATTTAATGACTGATGCCAGAGACATCATATTTCTAATTTTTTTTATAAGTTGTCTTTTCCGCCAAAACGAAGACACTAGCTTTTTTTTTTTTTAATTAATATATAATTTTTTTAATGGATAACTAAAATTCAAAGCAAAACAAAAATCAATAACCAACAGCAACCCTTGAATAAACAATAAAATATAGATACAAATTTCTGTTCTTTCATCAGAATGTCAAATTATTTCCAACTGGAATTTGACAAAAATATTTTGTTCAGGATTTCTTAGGAAAGTTATTTATGTTTTATATCCTATCTATTTTTGATCTGTCATGAAAAAATGTGACTATTTTGAGTAGCTTTATTTCTAGCCTATAGTGTAAGAATACTTTGTTTACTTCCCTTCATAGTTCCAAAGCAAACATCTTATCTTAACTTCATTTTTAGTCTACTAATTTTTAGAGCAGATTGGGACTTTTTTCCCGTACAGTAGTAGAATGGAGCCAAAGCTGTGTTTATAACCTGTGTTTATTAAGAGAGATAAGCCATTCCATAATAATCTTGTTTTATTAATAATCTAATCTTGTTCCAGTGGCTGAATGAGAGTCATATCCTTCCAGGACAGCTTCCAGGACAGGACCCTCAAGGAAGATAATTTTAATTTACTGGTAGAGAAGCACACATGGAGAGTTGAAAGACCAGAGAGGAAACCAACTGGTTTATGAATATGATCTAAAGTCCCTTTTACAGAAAATTTGAAACTATTACTTTTATTAGAAAGATCTGAACTTTTATGTTCAAGTTTAACAAATTCATTGATGTACGCACATGAAAAAGCATAATTCAGCTTCTGCTGAATTTTTTTTTTGTACAATTTGGATGAAGTTCAGATTAAGTCATTGCACCTATGCTTCCCCATGCCATCCTTCAGTTTACCATTATATCATGCTAGCACTTTGAACTGCCTGATCCAGGCCCTATATCTCACGTGAAACATTCCAACTACTTTTGAGTATTGCTACTCTAAGGTAGCAATAAAACAACTATTAGGCCACATCTATGTCTTTATCATATTGGCATTTTAAAGGACACGGTTCATCAGCTTCTTCCTAAAGACTTGTCTGTTTAAAGAAATTCCCAAGTTTCAAATATTCAAACTGATAAAATGAGGCATTGGATGATACCCAGTTTTCCTTCTATTTGTCACAGGTAGACTTTATTGAATTCTTTGATGATTTTGATGGGTTTTGAGTGAACTGCTTTGTGAAAAATGTCTCTTTTTTCTGGCACACATGTCAATGTCAGAAAAGTGCTTTCTTCATTTGCTATCAAATTAAAACTGTTTTCTACCATCAGGATAACACTGGAACTTAAACATGAGTCACAACTGGGAGACAGCTTAGGTGAACATGGATTCACTGTCCAGTTCAGTTAATACAGCCTTTGGAGTTATGGGGAGATCACCCACAATTTCTGTTGATGTTGTAGTAAATATCTAAGATTTGGTTTAACAAAACTTTAAATATGTCTATCGTTGAACTCCATATGCAGTTGTGCTTCCCTTCGACTGAATACATTCCCACGCTGTGTGAAGAGTCCACATCTACCCTCGGTGAACCTCTGGAAGACCTCATGGAAAATCAAGGCACTGTAGCTCAGATCTCTGCCTTGTCCTCATTCCTGAGATTTGGGACCACCATCCAACAACCAGTCTTTGGATGTCCATACTGTCTTTTTGCAGGTGCTCACAGTTAACATAAATGCTCTCCCAGAAGCCAAACAGATCCCTGCCTGTTTAACCCCTGTGTGGTGTATCATAAACTCCTGGTGTATCATAAACCCCTGATACACCCTGTGTGGTGTATCATAAACTCACCTTCAAGATTTTCACAGTTCCTAAAGACAATATAGCTCTTAACAGGCAAAGTACAAGAAAGATTAAAAACCAACAAACGAGCAAACAAGCTGCATACAAATTCTCTGTAATTCGTTCTTTCACTGAGGGACCATCAGTGTAGGACATCACAATCAGGAAAGCACCTGTTATCCTGAATTCCTACCCTGGGTCTGCTTATCTCGAGCAAACGGCTCTCCATAAATATCCCTCTTTTGTCATTAGTTGTGAATCAGCCCCTGGAGGTGGTCAAAGTCTGGTCTCAGATGTAACACTGGCAGGTAATTTTCTCTTCAATTAATTCTTTTACTTGAGAGAAATACCTTTTCTTTTTAAGAAAATAAATTTTGAGGGCAAAGCATGCAAATCAGGAAATCTTGTTAACTTGTTATTCTGTGACATTAATGTGGGGAATCCTATCTCAGACAGATAAAATTGACTAACAAAGACAAAAATGATAAAAAGGAGTTCCTGTCTCACATTCACATATGTAGCAAGTTCATAATTTCCAACAGGATTCATGTCATAAATAGATTCTTCATGTCGGCACCACATTTTGCAAAAGTATTGATGGACTGGGGTTCACAGGAAACTGGTGAGCATCTGGGACTGATTCTTCCATAAATTTTGATGCTGACCATATAACTAAATTTCGTTTCTGAAAATAAGTCAGCTATGTTTTGCTACTATGCTCTGAGACTCTGCTACAAAATTAAGTGGTCAAAGGCAGGAACAGAATTGCCAACACTTGTGATTTTATTAGGAGAGAGATCACTTTTCTTAAAACCTGAGCTCCTGAAGTCATATGATTACAGGAAACTGTCATGTTTCATTCTTTCAGAAGAAATAGTTTCTACCTTTTGCGGTTGTGAGGAAAAGTTGAAAATATAAATCCAATAGCTGGGGCCACCAGATGACAAAAAGTCATCAGTATTTTAAGGAATGTGATGGTTTATGAAGGCCTGAAGTTGAGAACACTGAAATAATGTTATTCAAACAAAGAAGGCAGTGAATAATGATGTGAAAGTAAAATCCAAAGACTCAGAGTGCTTCCTCTACCCTACTAAAGGGAGGAAATAGCATGTATAGTGAAACTCTACAGCTTCAAAGCTCATCCACATTTTTATCCTAGAGAAGTTGTTTAAAAATATATATCTTTATTCCTGGAGAATGGAGCACGTACTATGTCATATGAGAACTGCTAATACACTAATGGAAAGATAAAGCAATGGTTTAGGTCTACATGTTGGAACTGTACTTTTCCTGTTTCTCCAGATAAAAAACAAGAGAGATATGTCAAATAATATGAAGCCAAGTTATTGCAGAATGTGCAGAAACTACTTCCTGTGAAGAATTAAGGTTTAATTAGCTAAAAAGGAAGTGTACAGAGGGATGATAACTGAGAGTTGGTCACCCTCTCTCTGATGAGATTATCCTCTGTACCTCTGAACTTTATTATCCAAACAACAAGTCCATGGCGTGATTTGGTGCCTCCAATAATCTTGTGCTAATTTTTACTCATGCAGTCTGTCAAGAGGCCCTGAGTTGTTTGCAGAACAGCTCTAGATATAAAGAACAATTGACTGCATTAACTGTGTGTACAGGAACATTATTTTAGGCATCAAAAAAAGACACTTTGTTTTGTCATGGTCCAAAGCCTATTGAAATCAACAAATAATTTTAATATTTGAATCAAAATCTTTGGCCAGTTTTGCTTAGTATATTTTTGTACCTTCATTTTGAAATTGATTCACCTGACCACCCCAGGAAGTACAATCCTAGTTCTCCTACAACAGCTGAGAGTGTGAAAACAGGATCAGATTGAACTGACCGCTGAAGCACCACGTGCAAAGGCCAGCCACATTTCTCCTTCCAACACATGCACCACCAGGACAGAGACAGAGCAGAGGACAGGCAACAGGTTGCCAGTCTGGGCCCCGTGCTAGAACCCTCCTTTGCTTACTCCTGGGCTCCTCTGCTGTCTGGCTGTGAGCTGACCTTGCTCTCTGTCTGAGGAAGATCAAGGCCAGGTGGTACTGGGGTTTGAGCAGCCTGGCCTAATGGAAGGGTCCTTGCCCGTGGCAGGTGGGTTGGAACTGAGTGATCTTTTAAAGCCCCTTTAAACCCAAAACATTCTGTGATTCTATGGTAAAACATCATCAATGCAGCTTTCTGCAGGAGTCCAGACATTGATTTAAAACTATCCATGTGCCAAAAGACTGGTTCCACTGTCTGCTACAAGGAATGAGACTGGTTGTATCCCCCCTACTGCTTGGTGAGCTGGTTTCCATGCAAAATGGGGTGATAAATGCCACTGTAAATGTCTCAGGGTGCTACACAACCATGCAGTGCTGCCTATTGCAAATAGAAAGTGATCCTGCCTAAAGCAAAGCATGGAAAGCCATTGGAAAACCTCAATCTATAAAAAAATTTTAAAAGCCAAGAATTAACACTTTTCACTGCCATGATATATGGCAGGTACTTGTTTGGGCTCTCAGTACAGTGACACTCCCTTTTTTAGGGAATCTATTTAGTGTGAAAATGTGCCAGTATTAGTTCAGGTGTTCTGAGGGATTCAGAGCTGTGGGTAGGAAAGCATATAAAAACCTCTGTAAGGTGGTGTGGACAATAGGAAAGAACAAAATGGGACAGTAAAGGAATTACAGGGAAGTATGGGATGAGATGTAGGAGTCATTGAGAAATTTGGATCAAAAGCAGCTGTCAGTCTTATTTGTCCTTTAGCAATAGTTTAATAACATCACTGACTGAGGGACCCCACTGCGCTAAAAGTATTGCACAAACTCACTGTAATTTTTACAGGCATGCTCTGCCCTGTACCGTTTCTAATCTCAGTTGGTGAGCAAGGGCACAGAGGCACAGAGAAAGGAAGCAGCTTGCCCAAAGTAGGTTAGTAGCAGAAATAAAGACAGGATCCAGATCTCCCGCAGCCAACTGGATGCATCCCATGGAGAAAAGTGTAATCTGCCTCCCAAGCCCACAGGGAAGCTTCCAGGCAGAAAAATCTGTTCAAATCAAAAAGCAAGGAAAAGGAGAAAGTGTGGGCTTGAGGATCCTAATTGGCATATGTAGGAACATGCCGACTATCTGTGATTTTCTCCCAGTGGAAAGCTCCAAGAAAATTAACAAGTACAGATGATTTAAACAAAAACCAAGACTGAGTAGCTGCAGCACTCAGAGCCTCTGCTAACACTGCAGTCCATTCTCTTTTCAGAGGAAGAAAAAGCATGGCAAAGACAGCACAGACCTCTCACAAGTGTATTATACAGAGAGGACAAGAAAAGGATAAGTATGTTATTCTAAGCGTTAGTGGTTTGGGGCAAATTCTGAACTAGAACATTTCTTTTCAACTAAAAAAGTACAAATTCATTTAAGTCTGGGTTTCTTGACATTTTATTTCAGCTTCTGTTCCAAGCTGTTTCTGATCATCATCTTTTAGCTGTTTAGAGATTTGAGAGACTGCAAAATGGCTCCTGTCTACTGTAATTTCAACATGGCTGTGAAAAACCATTACTTTAAAAAAGTGACCGAACTGTTATCAGGCCAATATGCAATACAAAAAAGCAAATCTCCATCTTGTTGCACACTGCCATTAAGAGGAGCAAGATAATTTGCTTTAACCTCCAGAAAGAAATTGTTAGCAATAATGTAAGCACAGCATGAAATAAAAACCTTCCACAGGAAAGCATGATTGTCAGTGTACCTGAGGTTTTGTTAATGTCAAAAGTTTCAAAGCCAAGGAATGGAATTTAAAAGGGAAATTCTAAGACAGAGGGGGAACATTATTCAGCTTAATATTAGCACTTAGTATTTTAATTCAAAGATCCATTAACTGTACAGGAAGAACATTACTTTTTCTCCTCCAGAAATGTGGTGATATTTTGTCTAAAAGAGGTATAGTATCTCTGCCAATGAAGTATTGTATCATTCCTACATCAGCCCTAAAGGAAGGCAAGATGAAGCACAGGGATGCTAAAGATTAGGCTCTTCTACTTGCATCTCTGGTGTGAGCTAAAGGAAATAATCCTATTTATCTTTGGAAGCCAGATTCTGAATAAAAACCCTCAGAATGCAGACACCATACTTTTAAAGGGGTTGCTCCTTACAATTTGGTCTTCCTATTGCACATGATGCATTAGTGTCAGAGGGGTCACAACACAGACATAGAGACCTTGTGCTTCCTGTGCTAGCCACTCAGGTAGGACATTTTGCCTGCAGGCAAACTCCTTGGTTTCTCCCAAATTAATCCCATTTCTTATTTCCTTTGCACACAGATATTCATCACATGTATGTTTCACTTATCAGCTCAGAGGGGAACTTTCTTTACTTCACATTTAAATATGCTGGATTTTGGATATTGTAGATAGTTACTGTCTTCCTTAATGAGAAAAACAATGCCAAAATTCTAAAATCATGAATGATACTGTAAAACCAATTAAGGCAGGGAAGTTGCATGTGCTTTGGTTTCCAGCACTAGATAGGATCATCTTTAAACTGATGTGTTCCCAGCACAGGTTGGCTCATTATCAGCAGAGCTCTGGAAGGTAACTTCCAGTGGTTAATTCCTTAGCCTCCAAATGGCTCTGGAAGTTTAACTTTTTCAGGCACATGTGAAAGGGATCATTAACTTGGTCATGAAATCATAGGACAGAGTCTGGCAGCACAGATTCTTTTCTCCGCTCTGCTACTGAGCTGCTTTGCTGAATGTCACCTACTATCAATATTTCCATCTGTCTGCTCAGATTAGGAAATTAGACTCTATTTTCAAAACCAGCTGAGGGGAACTCCACAAAGAGAAGTGAACCAGGCAAGAGAGCAAAAATGAGACACCATGTGTACACAAACACCAAGCTCGCCCTTTGCTGTGCTTGGCACAGAAGGCACTTCCCACTGCCCATGCACACACACAGCATGTTGGCAGAAGTCACCACAGCCGTGAAAAGAGATAGATCACCTATCCCCAGCACACTCCCCTGCATTCCTCCTGTCTTCCTTGTGTTGATCTGAGCCTTGCTACAGCTCTGAGGCACATACAGCTTCAATGCTCAAGCAAAGTTCACAAGGCAGGGTAAAGCTGTGGTGAATTGCTTAAGGAAACGTCTGTGGCTAAACACAACCTTTTATCTTTCTGGTAGTCATAGTTTTAATGCAGTTCAATTCACTGATCTGAATCACCAAACATCATCACTGATGCTTGCACCAGTGCTGGGAGGTGATGGGACAGAGCTGTGAACAACATGTTAGAGGTGGACGATAGTGGTAGCAGTGCTGGGAGGTGATGATCTAAAGTGTATATGAAACTAGCAGCTTTATTTTTTTTTTTCCTTTCTGCTTATGGAAGAGTTCAGAAGAACAGCATTCTGTAAGTCAATCTGAAGGAAAGATGATGGGATGATGCTGGTAATATTGTAAATTTTTAAATGGCTTCATTTTCTTTCACTTTGCAACACACTCTCTTTGGGGATTTAATGCTGAAGTGTTTAAGCACAAAATCCTATTGCTGGGACCTATACTCAGAAATTCACATTCAAAAGCAGGACCCTTTGTATTGCAGAATTCATTTATCTATTTATAAAATATGACTGACATTTATCTGCAGGGAATTTATTTCTACTCTTGCTGCTCAGTTGTCTGGAAAAAGCAGAGAGGAGGCTGCCTGCTGATAACACATCACATATTTTTCACATTAGGACCTGTGTGTCTGGGATAGGGTTTCTGGAGTTCACAGCTCAGGCTTACTCTGAGGCTGACCTGAACATACTCCACTGGATCAACCCCTGAAAATGCTGCCTGAGTATGAATGGAACAGATGTTTTAATTGATGCAAGATCAGACTTGTATTAACAAAGTTCAAGGATCAATTAATTCAGGGGCATCCCTGCCTCTGTGTTTTGATTATACCCACAGGCCTCACAAGGGCCTACAATTAACAGGGAAAAAAAATTAAAAAGGGAAAACAAAGAGCAATAGAGGAATTGTGAGGGGTGAGTATCTCTTCCCTTGCAAAGTCTGGAACTGAGACTGAATTTCTGATGGCTTCAGTCTCCAAACCACTAGGTTACAGTCACCACATCTTTCGGGAAGGGGACCTTTGCAGGGATGCTTCCTGGAATGATATCACCTCACTCCTAGGAGCCCTAGGGGGTGCATGGCTCTGGAGGAACGTCAGCACAGTGCCCCAAAGAAGGGAGGCTACTGCTCAGGTCTTCCTGGGAGCTGCTGACGGTGGCTCTCTATTATGAACACTTGCCCTCTGAAATGTTGGCTGCAGCCACAGCATCCTGAATGCCTCCTTAGCTCCAGAGTTTCTGGGTCAAAAATCCCCACTCATCTCAGTGGCAGAAACAGTCACACCACTTAAAAGAAGCCTGCAGTAGCTGTTCTCCCCTCTGCCCCCAACAGGCTCACAAAGGAAGGGCCTGAAAATTCCCCTCACACAAGTGTTTGGTTACTGCTAGCCTCCCTACATTGAGGGACATGGTGAGGACAGGACCCGTCCCTGGGACAGATCATAAGGGGTGCCAGAGAAGGCATGGTCTCCTGCCACCCAATGCAAGTGTGTGGTCTACTTGTTCCTGCAGAACATATTCTGCCAGCACAGTCCCCAAGCAATGTGTCAGAAGAGGTCCCCTCAGCATATTCTGGGGTGGATTTATGGAATACCTTTAGTTGCTTGTCTTGGTGAAGCATATCCATACCCTGTCTCAGGAAGCATTTCAGTCACCACGAGATCCCTCCCACCCTTCTACTTCCCTCCTGCTGCAGCTGTATCCAATCCTGATGGACCCACCTACAGAGGATTTTGCTGAAGACCTTTGTCTTCCCCTCAGTATAGGGATTTTCCTTCTATTTTAGTCTAGTGAGGCTAATCCAGAATTTAGCAAATTATGAGTTCAGTTGTGTAGTCAAACTCTCACAGAACATTCACAATAACCATGCTAGACATAGGTTACACTCAAGGCATTAAGCTGGAGTAACCTAAGGTTTGAATTAACCCTTACAGGATGGGGTTTGTATGGTAAAAGCTGTATTAACCTATTTTTTTTTTTCATCTAAGTCCAGAGTGGTCAGTTTGGATTAGAATGAAACAGGGTTATCTGCAATGGGAAACCTTCTGAGGAGCTCACCCTTCAACATTTCTTATGTTCAACAGGCAACATTGTTTATATCCAACAGTAAGGTCAGATATGACCTCTGTGTAAAGGGTGCTAAACCAGCATCCCTTACTGCCTTCTGGACTGGAAGTGGTGGCAGAGAGTTCTCTGGGTTCCTCATTAGCGTGTTTGCTAAAAGAGTGTGCAGAGTACTGAAGCATGAGGGAGATGGAGAGGGTGAAGCAAAGCGGTGCTTGTGAGCGTGTGGCTTGCATCGTGCCCTGACTGCCCAGTGCAGCTGGACGTGAGCTCTCGCTGAACCTGCAAAGCACAGGAATGCTCACACTAACAAAGCCACCGAGCAAAAGCCGTGTTTGAAGCTGCCACTGCCTCCTCAGCGACACAGTCACCTGATATGTCAAACATCTTGGCACACAATTGAGATGTAAGTCACTCACAACAGGGCTGTTTTGCACATCTGCAGTGCTAAAGGAGTGTGCCCTTTTCTAGAGAAGAAGATGCAGCAAAAAATCTGTTACCAGACTGCATTGTACTCACGGGAGGCATGATGATTTACAAGTGACAAGCACCACACGATGATGTGAACCAAGTGCCAGCTCTGGGCCACCATCCAAAGTGTTTTTTCTCAAGGAAAATTCAGTGCATCCAGTATCACCTCGCTGGCTACATTCGTTCACTTCTCCTCACAATGTTTCAGAGCTCTTAAGGGCCACAGCTGTGGAGAAGTCTTGCCTTTTTGGCAAGTGTGCAGGATGGCTGAGCATATCAAATGAGCTTTCTAAGCTTAATTGATAATGACAACAAGTCTAAGGCAATCACATATAAAATTCTCTCTTCTCTCAGATGTTGCTGGATGAGTGCTGGCACAGCCGCCTTCCCTCACAAACATTTCAGATACTGTTTCTTACTTTTTGGCTAGAGCTTCACTAAGACTTGGAAAAAACCCAAGATTTATCATGGGTCCGGGTTGCCTTTTTTTATTTTTTTTCTCCTTTATTATCCTTATTCTTCTCAGACAAAACACTGCTTGATTCACTTAAAAAAATCATCCTCTAACTCTGTTCTCACTTTCAGTTCTCACTGAGGGTTTGGGGTGAGGTCAGGAATGCTCTGAAGCGGCACCTTTGCAGACAGCACGTTAATGACACAGAGGTCAGATTCATTTCACTTACACCTTGGCTAATGGACTTTTTACAGAGTACATACACACACACACACGCAGCTCTCTGTGTCTCCACAAATAAAATCCCCTCTGAGCACAAGATTGTACCTTTATGGGACTTTTATGAAGTGGCATTTTTCAGTGAACTTCACATAAGTACGTGTCAACATTATGTCTGAGCCGGTGTGCTACAGCTGGGAGCTGGAAGTGAAGGTTTCCAAACCTCGGGAGTGTTCATCAGCGGGGTTCTGAATCAGGCACTTTGCAGACAGTGGAAGCACGCAGGGAAAGGGGATGTTGGAATATGATCTTGACCCAAACCCAAATACTTTTAAATCTGAATGGCTATTGGGATCCAAATTTTTTTTTTCAGCACACTACTGAAATATGAAAGCTATCCATGGAAGAGAGATCTGATGGTAAACTTCCCTCGCATGTGTGGTGTGTTCTAAACCGTGTCTTGGTTCAGGTTCATGCCTAGGTGAAGCATCTCTGCTTCACAGTGGCCTGCATTTTGTGGTTCAAACAGCTCTCTCCTCCAGCCTCTTCCCAGTGTGGTTTGAAGTCCTGCAATCTGTGTTTCTTTTCTTCCAGCCATAAGGGTCTGCCTAAGAATGTCACCAAACATGCCCCTTGTATCTCTCCTGAACCCCAAGGGGAAATTCTTCTGTGAAGGCTCAGGTGGGTGGTGATCATATACCTCCCAAGCACAATCACCTTGCAACAAGGAGATGCCCACACTTGTTGCAGCCCAGCCTGCCAACCCATCACCAGTGGGGAGCCCATGGCTGTATGGGCATCACCCTGGGCTGTTCAACAACAAGGACCCTCAGGAGGTGTCTGGCTAGTAAAAGGCACGTCACTCTAGCTCCATCCATTAAGCCTTCTTGCCTCAGTGCAGCAAAGACAAGAAATAACATATTTTGAAAGGTGATCCTAGAGAAAACTTCTGGCCACATTTCTAGCTATTTGCCTTACACAGGGTAATAAACACACCACACAAAGAAAAAAATCAGAAATGGGATTTAATGGGATTTTTAACTCAAGTTCACCTATACATTAGCAATGAAACTGGAAACCTAATCTCAGGTCTCTCTTCCTCTCATTTGCTCGCCCAAGTATGGCCATTTTATCTGCAAGAGCAGATTGTTGAAAACTCCCATTTATCATCCATGTCTGTGCCTCCTCAGGTCAGAGATAAATAAGAATAAAATGTTGATGACTCTCTCTTCTCATCAATTCCCTGGCTTACTAATTGCCTGGCTCACTACAAAGAGGTTGTATTTTTTTTCTCCACTGAAACCTGTGCAAAAGAGCCAAAGCCTTGACAAATCTGCAGCAGAAGAGCTATGGCTTTTTATGACCATGACCTGAAGTGACCATATTAATTTACTCTTCTTCCTGGCTCCATGTCAAATCCCACTTGCGTGATCCACACAATGAGTCCAAGGTGTCCAAAGTAGACAAGAGGCATTTCAGTTTGCTGCTGTGTAATTAGGCTCAGTAAATGACAGTGCTCCTCAGCAGAAAACCTAGTGCTGTTGGGTTTGAAGCAAGAGTGAAGAGCTGTGGGAAGAGAAGAGAAGAGAAGAGAAGAGAAGAGAAGAGAAGAGAAGAGAAGAGAAGAGAAGAGAAGAGAAGAGAAGAGAAGAGAGGAGAAGAGAAGAGAAGAGTAGAGAAGAGCAGAACAGAGCANAAGAGAAGAGAAGAGAAGAGAAGAGAAGAGAAGAGAAGAGAAGAGAAGAGAAGAGAAGAGAAGAGAAGAGAAGAGAAGAGAAGAGAAGAGAAGAGAAGAGAAGAGAAGAGAAGAGAAGAGAAGAGAAGAGAAGAGACACACAGAAACTGCCCCCATAAAGAGTGCAGAACCTTCCTGCCCTGGACTGAGAGCAGGAAGTGAAGCAGGGACATCTCTGATCAGTGTTACTCAAGTTCACCTATACATTTCCACCCGCTTTTCTGGCTGATGCATTTTAGTGCATGAGCACAGATGTCACAGCTGGCTGCAGGCCAGGAGCATGTCCCAGGTGGCCTTGGTTTTTGTCTCAGCCATGGAGGCTGGGAGGCAAGACCCAGGGGGACTGTGAAAGCATGGGGGCAGCAAGGAAGCATGGCTGACCCCATGGGCAGGCGTAAGCATTTTGACCAGGTAGAGGAGCAGGTTCCTTCAGTCTCCTGGGTCAAAGACAGATGGCCTTTTCATGCACAGTGGCAGGGGGTAGGTAGAATCACTTCCTAAGAGTAGTGGGGAGGGATTACACACTTGAAAAATCTCTGAAAAGTCATGATTTTAAATACAGTGACCTGGGGGCTGCACACTGAACTTGAAGGTGAGAGGCATTGCATTTAAGCACTTACTTGTGTTCTTCTTTCTCTCAAGTTGACTGGGGCATAAGTCATGTGCAGAACCCAACCTCTGGCTGGTTACCAAGAAAGGTCCACCAATATTTTCAGTCAGGAAAAGTCTGAGGAGGAGAAAGGAGGAAAAGCCCTTGGAGTCAACTCTTTGGCCTGACCAGCCAACATAGAACTAAAAAAAATAGAACTAAAAAAAATGAACCAGAGAGTAGAAAATACAAACGTATTTTAGAGTACTGTTATAAAAAATGGAAACACAGTAATTTTATTTTACATGTACTTTTAAATTAAGCTCATTTGTAGTAAGTTAAGGACATGAAACTTGCCCTAGATCCCACAGATCCTAGCAAAAGGGCAGGGGACAATCCTATGGGGCAGAAAAGTAACAAGGTGAGGTCCTCAGGCTTGTATATTTCCCTCTTGAAGTTCATCAGTGGAAGTCATCCTTTCTTTCCTTCTTTCTTTCTTTCTTTCTTTCTTGCTTTCTTGCTTTCTTTTTCTTGCTTGCTTTCTTGCTTTCTTTTTCTTTTCCTTCCTTCCTTCCTTCCTTCCTTCCTTCCTTCCTTCCTTCCTTCCTTCCTTCCTTCTTTCCTTTTCATCTTTCCTTTACACAACTATTTCCCTCCCACATGTCCTCTCTTTTTCCCGTTTCCTCCCTACTTATTTAACACCTGTGCTGGAAAAAATAATGTTCCGACCATTCCACAGTTCCAAAAGCAATTATTTAATGAAAATATTGTAAAAATTGTTAATGTAAACAGGAAGAGAAGTTTTTAATTAGACATAGGAGAAAAAGCAGATTAGCCCCAGGATCTCTTGTGTGGAGATCATCGGGCCATTACGGCAGCTATTTTCCTGATGTCTGCGTGGACTGAAGCCAACTACTTTTTGCTCCTGCTGAAGAATCAGGTTAATCAAAATGATGACAGCCAAATGGACAGAGAGCAGGATTCATCCAGGCCTCTTTGTTTAAACTCCAGATGGAATTAGAAAGTTAAAGCACAGACAGCATGTCCAGGATGGCCAGGCCCTCATGTGACAAGCCCTGTCTAAAAATCGTTCCCATTAATTTGCAACTGTCAATCACCTCAGCATTCTGCTCCGAAACAATGGCTGGCCTCGGATCACAGCTTCTCCCCATCTCCTCACACTAGCACAGCTGAGAATTAAGGAATTTTTTTCTTGATTAGTAAAGACTTTTTGGTGCGGTGCAACATGCTTGGTTCAAGAAAAAAAGCTGCTTAAAAGCCAAATGACTCTTTACACAGACCCACACCCTCACCCTCTAATAAAGAACTAAAACAATTTAATGGATTAGATTTAGCATCTGAGCTTGGTCTGTGTGAACAACAAAGTTTTCAGCTTGGCACCCGCATAAAAAAAAAAGAAAGGGAGCAGGAGGGTGGAAGTTGGTTTGAAGTGAAATTAAAAGCAGGGGAAACAAAACCAAAGACTCGCCACCCCACTGGAGGAGAAGAAGACGGTGGCATCTCTGTTTCACCCAGCAGCTCCTGGGTGGCTGCTCTCGCCCAGAATGACCCTACCCACAGAAGGGCTGAGCGTGGGTTCCAGTCGCTGCTTCAGTGACTACAAGGAGAAGTGTCACCAGGAGACAGTGAGAACATCTTTCCTCAGCTGTCTACAACCCACAGCTTTCTGCACTTTCTTGAGTGGCTGTGGGGCTGGTAGCTGGGTTCAAAGTCAAACAAGTAAAAACAGGATTGAAGTATGGTTTCAATTTTGCTTTTGGAACTGAAGATATAGGACAGAGGGGAGGTAACAGCAAGTTCTGCAGTTCTGTATCTTGATCATCTATATTCCCAGTGAGAAAACAGCAGAGACCTAAGTTCCTAAATGGCTTAGGATGACTAAATATATATATATTTGAATGAATATTTACTACTACTAACAAAAACAATGTCTTGTTTTACTGCTCATATAAATTTAATTACAATGAAATTCTTATTAACTTCCTATACAGAGAATTCACATTTCTTTTTTTTGCAGCCCACATTACCTGTATATCGAATCTAATGCAAGACTCAAGAACATTTTTGAAACCAAATCACATTCATTTAAGGTATGCAGAATTCCAAAGAAATGGATACTGGATTAATTTTGTAAAGTCAGTAGGAATTTTTAGAAGTCAGAGATATTTTTTAAAATGGTAGCTTTTTTTTTAAAGATACATGAAATAGTATTCTAAAAGAAAAAAAAAAGGTCAAAATAAACATTTAAAATTGGCTTCAAAGGAGGGTCTAGGGTTTTTTTTTTCAAAAAGTTATAAGATTTTTTATTTAAATTCCATCCGAACTGAAAATCTTTCTCTAGTTTTTTTGTCGAGAAACCAAATTGAAAACCTTTGCTTTTCCTAGTACTTAATATAAACCAAAATAATTTGTAGCCTGAGACTGCTTTCCTGAGTATATTACTCCACTATCTGGATGACCCAGCCTGAAGACATAAAGCCAGAGCCAGTTGCCGTTTTGTTTCCCAGACTTAGGCTGAGTCATTGCTCTGCACATCCTTTGCCTTTTATATTTGCCTGTCTAAAGACACATACACACAACATCTAACACATGCATGATCCAGGGATGACATCATATGCTATTTTAAAGAATAAGGTTTATCTATCGTACTCCACATGAAAATTATAGGTCCATATTTTTCCCTATTATTTAGACTCTACCCCTGAAATCTGTTGGCATATGAAGGGGAAAGAACTGTTGGCTACAAAAAATGTGATACAAAACAACAGTCTCTCACAAACAATCTTTTGTTGACAGTGCAAAAGAAAAGAAGCTAAATAAAATAGATGAAAAAGAAGGACAAGGGTGTTGAAAAACTACAATTACTTTGCTCCTGGGGAATGGAGCTTTTGAAAATTAATGTAGTCATTAACCATCTGGCTTACTAAATAGTTAGCAAAAAGTTCCTCTGAAAGAGTTGGCTTTACATTCGTAACTGCAGTTTATTGGTCCATTGGCACCAGCATGCCTAAACACCAGGGAAAGTCAATACTGTATCATAGCACTGCCTAGCTAACACCTGGAATATATTCTCTGGAGTGAAAACAGCAGGGAACTGACCAGAAATAACCTCTCTCGTATTATTCCTTCAATTAGACCAAAACAAGTTTCCCTTTGAAAACTTAATAATAAACACTGCAGGTCATTCACTTGTTTGGAGCCCCTTTGGGAAGGCTGAGCAGATGGGTCCCCTTATCTAGCCCCCTCGCTGTCACAGAGACAACAGCCTCAAATCAGGACAGATATTGATTTTAATTGGAACCAACAGCATCTACATACCATCTTAATATCCACATCTTCCTGGAAAAAAATACATCTTTTTAAAAGATTGATTTGTTTTGTCCTGTCAGGTTGATTAGACAGAATGAGGTAATTCTTTGCAAGATGAACAATTATGCCATTTTTCAGGTTCACTGCTTAAGTAAATACACACAGAAAATCCCTAGGCAAACCCGAGGTCCATTTCAGAGCCTTTGTACATACAAGCAGCATAGATTAAAACATTGTTCATCCAAACTGAAGCAGTTATATTCTCATTATCAGAGAGATTTGAGGTGTCGTCAGGGTCTCTTCAGTGGTTTTCACTCAGGCGTAAGTATTCCTTAGCCGTGGAGAGAACTAACAACACCAAGTGAACATCTACTTAAAATCAAATTATCTGGGGCATTTTCATCACCCCCAGGGTAAAAGCGGTGCTCCTCAAAATTCTTGTAAATTCATCAAGCCTGCTATTCCCCGAAGAACCTCAGATGCATTGCTATTTGCCTTTAACAGACACAAGGGAGCTCTCTCCCCCTGCCCCCACCCCCGCGCAAATCTCTTTCCCATACGGCATGTTAATTCCCGCAAGGGAGGTGAGATGAACAGGTGCCATGCTTCTTGACTTAATTGCTGCGAAAAGTAGAGCACTAATAACGAGCTGTTCGCTAGAGACAGCTTCCATCCTGGCAGAGCAGCCCTGCCAATCTGGGGGGTGTCAGCCAGGCAGCGGCACCGTCGCCCGGCCGGCTGCCGAGGCTGCGGTGGCGGGCAGATTGCTGTCCTGGCAGCAGGCCAGCCCGAGTAGACCTCACAGGGTTGTCCTTGTCACCAGCACTAGCGCTGCCCTTCCCACGCAGAGAACAACATCACCCTCCTTCGCTCTGGGAACCATAAGAAATATTTTCATCACTAAGAGGGTCATCTCAGGGGACCTCTACGGACCCGGCAATAAAACAAGTGGTAGCATGAAAAGCACTGTAACTCTGCCCACGCGTGTCCCTATGGATTAATTAGACTGGGGAACAAGTAGGCATTGAATTAGGAGTCTGGGGTGCAAATGGAAGGATCAGGCAGGGCTTTCATTACTCCCTTCTCTGTGGGCAAAAGACCATCACAACACAGGCTGGTGGCAATGTAAAGTCTGTTCCTACCCTGTACTCTGCATACTCCATGCACTGACGGTCACATCTGGACCTTTTTGGGTAACACCCTGAGAAAAAACATTTGCAGGGAGCCTACATGCTGACACCTATACTCCCCAGCTCATGGAGCCATAGTGCAGAAGAAGAAAGGTGCATGCTTCACCTCCCTAAATGGGAGTGCTCCCTTCCATGTGCTGGGCAGCTCCAGGAGAAATTCTTCTTCCATGAAAAGCATCCTCACTTGGCATAAGAGCCTCTCAAGAGAAATGGTATAACCCATGGCTTGAATAATTTAAAACTGGATTGTAGAGAGTACCAGCAGATGTAGGGGAGATAACAAACATGGAGGGGCACACAGAAGACTACCGTCCATCTCTGACATTTGTGCCCCAGCAACAGCTGCTCTTTTGGCTAAGGCTCAACAAATCTAAGAGTTATTAGAGCTTTTTTTTCAGGCCTGAAGGGAAACACAGAGATGCAGTGGGTCTTTTGCATTTTGAAAACTGTGTAGCACACTCAGATCACTTCTCCCCTTCACTACCTGATATGCCTTTCAATTTCCTCTCATGCCACTCATCTCCAGTCCCCCTGCCAGACTGACCTGTGAGCTTGGCAAGCTTTGTTTCTTCAAGTGCATGCTTATCCTGCACACAGGTTTTCCCAAGCTCTCACTGCTTCTATTAAAAGCCCCCCTGGAGATAAACTACAAGACTAACACTAATTACCATAATAATTTGTTAGAGCATTGCTTTGATCCTTTCTCACCTACCAAGTCAATCTTGTTCTACTCTATCCCCAAAAGTGTTAGATGTGATTACACAACTAATTAACACAAGAGACTGGATTTTAAAGCATGTATGATAGTAATTCAGATAAAAGTTTTGATCTTTTGATAAACAAGGAAGTGGGCAAACTTATCTCTTCCCAGGAGACTCACAGCAGGTCAGTTATTGCCAGAAATCTAATGTGTAACATGAATGGCTTAAAACAGCACTGCTAAGCCAGCAAGTTATACTGTTCCTCTACCACTTTCTGTAGAAAACACCATTTACTTTTTTTTTAAATTTGAAAACTTAAAATAGTCATATTTTATTCTTATATGTGGAGCATGAATTCTGTTTGATCAGGAAAACCCCAAACATTTTCAGAGACTTTATCTCCTTTCAGGATCAATTTCAGTTTGATTTCTACCTCAGAATAAGACAGCTCTGAGTGTTTTCAGATTCCTTGGTGTGTCATCACTATTTCATTTCTTAGGATGCTTGGCAAGTTACACAGATGAACCCTCACTGTATTTCTTTGAATAAATAAGAAGGAGAAGAGAGGGAGAGAGATCACATATCACGCTCCATAACTAGGTCAGCTTACACAACTCTTTTTAGAACATGTTAACTAGAATTTAGGAAACAGAATCAAAGCCCACTGGATATTTACACTGCCTTTAGAGATTTCGACATCGAGTCATAGGTAAAAATGGAACAGGAAACCAGATGAGTGTCTGGGAGCATCCGGAACAACATAGCTGGTATCCTTAAAGCAGTAAGAGTCTCTTCAAGACTGCTTAATGTTGTCAAGGACCATGCTATTAGTAAAATATTTTTTTTAGAGTTTGGACACGTTGTTTTGCAGCCATGGTTCCTGCTAAGCTGTGGAGAATTTTTCAGGGCAGATATAACTGATATTCAATGGTTAGGAAAACAGTGCTAAGAAAGAGTTATGACCACTACATTCACTACCATGACTCTTGAAGTGCAACATTAAAACAAACAGCTCCTGAAACTGCAGTGTGCTCCATACAGCCAAAGATGATGGTGCCCATGCACAGGGGGTATCCTGCAGGTCTGTTTTTGTCTTGGTCCCAGCACATTTTTTCCACTGCTTTGTCTGAAGGAGTGGTCTGCTTTGTTGTTGTTGCCTGAAAGGTACAGTCTCCACAGAGGTTAATATGCTCAAAAGGGATTTGACATGATTCGCATGCCCAACTTGAAGCATGCTTGGAATCAGTTTTCAGTAGGAACTAGAGCTTGCAAATGGTGTAGAGGGAAGAAAGGGGGACTGTGGGTGAGGTGGGTTAGAAAATGTGTGCCTCCAGGAAATGTTTGAAACTGTCTTCTGGTTTTATTTCCTGCCCTCTCTTTTTCTATCTCTATCTCCTTCCTCCTTATCTTCTTTTGCTTTCTTTCCTCTCCCTTCTCAAAAGTAGTACATGTGTGTGGGTGTGTGTTTGGGTCAAGCTAGTAGGTGTGATTTTGATGACACTCCTGGACTATGAAATGAAGGAATTCTCACAGAAAACTTCTAAATAGAATTAAAATATATCTGCTACAATTCCTTTATTTTGTACTAAAAACATAGAAGGTGGGGCAGGGAAGAAGAAAAATACTGGTTTTTGACAGAGGTAATATTTTGTGTTTCTGTCATCAGAGATACATTAATAAGACGTGAAAATTTTTGTATGTTTCTCTCCCCATCCTTGGTATCAGCCTTCAGCACAACATGATAGATACTTAGGAGATTCTTGTATGACAATTTGCAGGCGAGCAGAACAATATGTTATCAGATCTGACTCATGACCAGTACATTCACCCTAATAGCCAAGTCTACAGATCATTTCAGGGCTCACTAATGTTGCAGCATTCAGCATGCAGAGTGTGATTTATTAATCTGAGTTAAATAAATAGACTTTTAAATAAATAGACTTCCATGTGCAGATGGATCTCTTCGCATGTGGGCTGTACTTTATGGTAACATGCACAACAGAGAAAGAATTCTTACCCATTTGGCAACTCAGCTGATGTATTTTCTTCTGTTGCTTTTTTACCAATGAAGGTATCAGTATAAAACTATTGCTTACTTAAGCTACACAGATTTATATTTACAGAGGTGTAATATTTTTATATACACCTTTGCAAATATATGGCCAGGTCATTTCCGAGTACTTCAGTTCAGCTAGTGAACAGTTAAAATTTAGTTAAACATCACTGATATAAAAAAGCTTATACCACTTATTAACAATATACTTGAGTTTAAATAGAGCCCTGAGACAAAGAGGGCAACTTCATTACCACTGCTTGCACCAAATTTGAATTTGACCTCCTGATCTCTGCAGGGTTATAATGCAATTTAATTCAGTCACTTCAGGTTTCATTTGAGGTACTTTTCACTGAGAAAGGAATTTAGTTTCATGTGTGCTTGAGTAAAGCTGCCAAGAGAAGTCAGGCATGTTCCTCTCATTTATTCCAGTTCTGCTTTAACAGAACCCATCGACACACCAAGAGGAGAATTTCGTTCATTGTCTGACCGTACAGCTATGTGTATCTCATTCTTAATGACTGGAATCAGAAGGAAACTGAGAAAAAGTATAGAAAATTGGTCCCTTGGGTCATTTTTAATGATCTACAAAAATAAAGGCTCTGTTAGCTCTTTCTCATTCTAACCTGATTGATTGCTGATGTTTTTGGAGGAAGAAAGGTGAACCTAATCTATTGCACTCTCTGAGGTGAACACCGAGATAATAATCATACATGCTCCCTGTTAGAGGGTCCTTTTTCTCAGTAATATTTTTTCCTCGTTGGCTTCATTACAAGTGTCAAAACATGGCTATCATTTGAGAAGTGAGAGAAAAAAGTCCTCCTCATCCTACAAACATTTTTCCCTTTGTCCGCCTACTTTGGGACATTAGGGAGTTCATTTGCAGGCAGGGCCAAATCCCAATTTCCCTGTGAAGGAGAAAGTTAACATTGGTGAATGTTTAGTGAGAGAAATTACTGCAGATTTGATCTTCTTGTAAAACCTGTAGCATTACAGAGCAGCAGTCCCTGTAAAGTCAGTCCACATTACCTTACCAGCTAAGTGCTAGCTCCAAAGCTTATTTTAGGATGCTGCTACCCATGCAGTCCCGTTCACCTGAGCTTGTGTCTACTTCTGTTCCTTCTAAAGGGTTCCTGCATGATCAAGAAAGAGAAACAGGTGGAGATTTAGACCTCTCTCTGAATTTAGGATTGGTCAGGATTTAAGTCGCGCTTCTAGCTTTGATCTACTATCATTGGTGGGATAAAGGGAGATTCAGCAGGTAGCTCAGGGTATCTATGCCCTCCTCCTCCTCCTCTAGAATCACTTACTCTCAGTTTCTAAAGTAACAGTCTGCCAGGTTAGTTAGACTTACACACCTGTTGGTAAGCAGTCTGCTTGACTACGGAGAGGGCCCTGATCGCAGATCTGTTCTTCCCTTTGCAGTATGATACCAATGATTAAAGACCTTCCTGAGGCTTCCTGCTCTATCAGTTGTATCCTGTTGGTTATCTTTGCAGAGCCTAAGGACAATTTTCCAAGCATTTTGTACTTTTTCTTGCCTTTACAAATTCTGCCTCTGATGGTTAGTGACATTTCTGAGTGGAATGCAAATCTTTCCTCATGTACTCTGGCATGTATTTGAATGTGCAGAAGAAACAGGCTTTTTCATATTTCAGTCCCTGAAGCCTGAGATTTAATTAATCATCTAATTCTTAGTTCGAGATTTAATTAATCATCTGATTCTTAGTTCAGATGAGTAAAAATGCCATGAGTGTTCATTTTGTCGTGTTACCTTCTGGCATAATTCTTTCTTCTACCATTCTTCTATCCTTTGGAGTGAAATGCAGATGCAGAAAATAATTCTCTGCATTTTTATTACAGAGAATTTTTTACTTGATCAGAGACTTTAAAATTTGCTTCCTGCTAAGACACACTTTTATGATTTTTAAAAATAAATAATGAGACTTTCAATTTAATTATTTTATCCTGAAGGGGAAATATATATGAAAGTAGGATATTGTATAGGTCTGTGTGTGTGTGTGATTATGGGTAATTCATTAAAAACACATTCTTCATCCTGCCTGCCCCTAGAAATGTGAAAGGTTAGCCTTTTTAGACTTGCCACCTGTGAGATGAGGGATCATAGTTCCTTCTTCCTCCCAAGGACCTGCAGTGCTCATTCTTGCTATAATGAAGAAGCTGATTGATGGATGTCGCCCTCTATGCTGCTGACATCCTTATCTCCCCCTGCCTTATGCAACAGCCATGACCTCCTTCAGCCAGATGGTTTTGAGTGCTGCATCCACTGCTCACTTCCACCAGCCCCTGGGCGTGCTCACCTTCAGCACACATGCCAGTTGGCAGCAACCTATATGTCTGTCTGTCAGTGGCTCTGTAATGAGACCAATTTATTAGGTTACATAATCCTACCTCTTTAGGGAAGGGGGGAAAAATTGCACAGTGCACTGGGAGAAATCTATCCTGGCTTCTAGTTCTCAGGACCCTGTGAGGAAACTTCTTTTTAGTAAAATAGTTACAGTCAAGACTTACTGTTTTACTACTTTCAGAAGGGGGTCGGAATCAAAATGCCAGATGTGGCCTCCTCTGGGCTTTGTAGAAGGTCAGGCCCAGCCCAACTGCGTCATTGTTTTCCTGACACAATTGTTTTGCAAGCCATTTTATCAGCCACTGTTGTTTTCTTTAGAAAGCATGCTATTTTGTTATGTTGACAAACTCTGTTGCTTCATTTTGTGTTTCTTTACGGGGGATACTCAAGAAGAGAAGAAACCTGGGCAAATCTCCATTGTGATGTTTATTTTATTTAGGATTGCAACCTACAAGGTGTCACCACAACCCAGCAATGAAATACTAGAAGTTTGGATGTGATAGAAGCTGGTCTTTCCATATGGTAGGCACTTTATATCAGGTAGCAGCCCTGCACAGCTAGGTCCAGCTCCAATAACTTTCATTGTAAGAAGACAAGATTACGAAAAAAAAACCCAAAAAGCAAAAAAAAACCCAAGAAATTTCAAACAAATATTGCCAAGAAAGCCAACTATTAAGAACTTGTGTGCTAGAAATGCCTACAAATTACAGCAAAGTTCAAGATCTTATTGTGCTAACTGCACCAGTGAAAGGCAATAACAACAACATTAAATTCAGATTCAGCCTGTGCAATGTCAGCATCTAAATTTGAAGTGTAGTTTCCCTGGATTCCCCCATCAGACAGAGAAGAGCACATTCAGGAGATAATTCAGAGGTTAGATCAGTTGAAATTCCTTTTAGAGGTACCTAATGATAATGTGGACCAACTTAGACTTAAAGGAATTATCATTCTAGAAGAAAAAATAAAAAGACACATTATATATGAAAACAGTAATCAAAATACAATTTAAAAGCACAACTAAGTTTTGGGTTCACTTGTTTTTGAAAGGAAAACAAATTATAATGGTAATAACTCTTTAAATATATTTGAAAATATATTTAAAAATACTGAAGTTTGTGAGTCAGAAGAGAAACCTTTCTAGCAACAGCTAATTGCAAACTCTCAGAAGGAAAAAAAATACTGTGTGTTTTGTGTAATAGATTTTAAGTACCCAATGCTCCACTCAAGAACTACTTTTCCTCACTAAATAAAAAGGGCTAAGGACTGTTCTTTCCAGCTGTGACAGCAAAGTGCTTTGCATCCAAACTTCCTATTGGTAGCCGTCTCTTGCTCATTCCTGCTGACTCCTGAACTGTGTCTGGGAACTGTTTGGAAGAGTGTTTTTTGGCACAGGCCAAAACTGGGCTAAAAAACAGAATAACAAATTAACAGTAGAAGTGATCACGTGGAAGTATTCTGGCACTGTTCAATCTACTAGTACAGAGATAGCCAAACTGGCTACAACTGATTTACCTACAGCTGGCTCAAGAGTCAAGCTTTTAAGCAAGTGATCCAGCTATAGCACTGGCAAATGACAGGATAGGGAACAGGCCCCAAGATTCCCAAAAGCAGTCTTACTGCAGAGCAGCTTACATAGCAGCTAAGCAACCTTACCTCTACCTAAGTCCAGGGTTTCTTTATACACATAATCTATACCAAAACACTGAATGAATTAATTAAGTCCTTTTTTTGGTCCAAATACTGAATACAAAGCAGCAGGTCTGGATGCAACATGAAATGCAAAGATGCATCTGCTGGTGTTACTGCTTAAACCCAGGCTGTCAGCTCCCCCAGTGGAAAGATTTCTGCATTGAACTTGAGTCAAGATTTTGTCTATACAAATGCCTGGATCGTAAGCTTACAGAGACACAAAAATAACCAGAACACTCCCTAACCCCAGAGGGCATTGATGCTGCATTACCATCCATTCCTTGTCAGACTTAACATATTTATTATACAGACCATCTTTGGGAAAGGACCAGACATCATAGTGATTGGTGAACAAAAGCGGAAAAGAATAAACACAGTACAATGGATATCACTCATGCAGAGTAATTCATCTAACTTACAGAAACAAGGGAAATATCCCCAATCAAAACTATCTGCTCCTTAAGCCTAAACATTCAATAACTTCCCAGCTTTGGAATGTATGTGCATCTCCTCCCTGGATTTCCTGTAGTTTACATTATCATTTGCAAGGTATATTATGACAAGTTATTTACTTTGGGCCATAGCCCTGAGGCATTTGAGTGTCTTTCCTTCCACAGAATGTCATAAATAAACATGAATAATCTGCATAAAGGGAGATGACTTTATCTTATAACAAGTCAGAAGAGCAGACTGTACTCCTCCACACACAATTCCCTACATATATTTTCTTTTGTCTGATCATGAAAGCCTTTGTTTGCCTGTTAAATAAATAAACAAACCTTTCCTGTTATATTGTACAGAACTGCATTCACATTAAAACAGCAACATGTTCACTTAAGACAAATAATTTCTACAAAGAAAACTACTATTTTACTGTCAACATTATTTTTTCTATGCTATGATAACAGATGAATAATTGTGCAGCCAATAAACAAGCAATTCAGTTTAAAACCAGTAGCACTTGTCAAACAACTGTTCCTTAACACCGCTCTCTGACATCCCCCAACATTACCTCATGAGGCTGGAGACAGGGACAAGGAAGGCTTTTAGATTAAACAGCAGAGACTTACCATAGCCTAGCTCCCAAAATAGCAGAGAGAAAGGCAAAAATAGTTAGACATGCTGATTGTATTGTTATAACTTAAATTGTATTCAGATGCGAACTCTGACGTGCCAAAAGCTGTAAGAGCTGAGCATGAAAGATCAGAAAAGTGACATCTGGTATTGGATGCCCCTCCAGACATGACTAATACCATTGGTATTGTGTAGGCTTTGCCCTTCCTAATTTAATAGTCAAATGTAAAGATTGGGCCCCCACAGCTCCTACAGTATCACGAGAGACTGTTTTACTGTATGTCTGTATAAAATTCTCTACTATCCTTCTCCATGGATCTCCACAGATGGTCTGCCTTTGAATAGGCATGTATAGCTTTCATATTGCCATGGACAGTTCATCTCATTACTTCCAGCTGGTGGATTTACAACTGAACCATATGACTCCATCCACTATTAGTGGGAAACGAGGGAAATTTGACCACTAAATATTGATTTTATGCAAGAGTAAGTTTTTACTGCACACTATGTGACATACATATGCAGCTAGATCCACACTTCATCTTAATTTTCATTTGAGTTGGACTTATGTCTGTAGATTTCCACTGCATTATTAACAGCACAGTCCAAGTATTTTAAGTATTTGACATTCCTGTTGTGAATATCATAAAGTAGCCATTATTAAGAATTTAAAACTTATCCCTTCCCTGAGGTTTGTCTCTGATGTCAGGAACCTAGATCTCATTTTTTTTTCTAAACAGGATGATTCTTTCTCTATAAGTTTAAATACTTGTTGCTGTCACACCAGACTATATAGCAGTATTTTTAAACTTATCATGTAGTAAAGCAGAATAATAATAATAATAATAATAATAATAGTAATAATAATAATAATAATATGCACCTTTCCTAGAGCTCTTGCAGATATAGGCTTCGAAATATTTTGACCTTGGGAGTGTACTTGCCTGTCCTTCACAAATGGAGGAATTGTGTCATGCAAAACCAGCGGGCCTGTTGTACGTCGCAGAGCAAACTGACACAAAGCTACCAGCAGAAGAGCATCCTGTCACATATCCTAGTCTCTGTATGACCCAGGGATGCCACAAAACATGTAGATAATACGGTCTTCAAAACAGTTAACCATGATTTTGGTATGTGTTAAAGCATGTGATGGAAGCCCTGAAGGGATGACAGGGAGACGTGGATGTGATAACACTTAAAGATAGTGGAAATGCTGGTCCTCAAGAGAAGCAATATGGAAAATTCTACCATGAAACAACCAGCCAAGGACAGAAATTCAAAAGGGCTGGAAATGAGAAGGTCATCTCTTATGAAGTAGACTTTATCTTTATTTTTATATTTATTTACTTATTTTAAAATTACTTAATTATTTTCATAACAAAAATGTGAGTGCAGCTAATCAGACAAGCTTGGGCACAAAATTAGACTGAATTGAAATATCAGGGCAATTCTCTGCAAGTGTTTACTCCACAGCAAGTGGGTGGTAGCTTGAAAAAGATCCCAGAGAACAACGGCTCAAGTTTTGTCCCTTTGTTGGTGTGGAGTAGTACACCAGCTCTAACATGTGAAGGGCAACACGTGAGCCTCGCTCATGGTGTGTTAACATTACCTTCTCTTTCACGTAGCAGAATAGTGTAATTATTCCTTCTAATACCTGCTGTAGGAACAGCTCACATTCCCTTGGGAATGAATTAGCTCTGCATATGACTGTGAGCCACTAGATTTTACACCAACTCATTTAAGGCTGGTATCAGAAAGCCTGTTAGCAAACCATAAAAAGCATACGCAGAGGCCCCAAAACATTATCTGTGGATCAAATAAAAATTCCAAGTTGCATCAGGCAGGCTTAACCTGCATATTATCAGCACTGAAGGACAGAAGAGAGAACAAACCTTACGATCCAGAGTTTCACTTTGGTTTGGCTATGGACCCGATATCTGAATGTTCATTTGGGTTTCATCCAGACTGCCTGACCATCTTTGATCTACAGAACTAGCCTGGAAGTCTTGCAAAAACAGAGTATTCTTGTGAAACTTCCAGTAATTTCTCATTCTGGTCGGGCTTGAAATACAGTAAAAGTAGTTTCTTTTTGTGGTATTTCACAGAGTGGTTAAACTCCAAGCACAGTGTCAGTGCTCAATAAATAATACCTAAGTATAGTCTTTCAACACTTCCGTTTCCAATCCTGATCAGACATGTGAAGTGAAGAAGAGTGAAAAAAAACCCCAAAGAAACAGTCCATTCAAATCTCACAATGTCTTTAACATTTGTGCTTTTGTGGTTTTGAAGACAGAAAAGGAGGCCCCATAGCTGCTCTGCAATAACACAGTCACTGCTATCACTGGAGAAAAAAGAGATGGGTTTGCTGGCTATAGTCAGAAGAGTCACTTGGCTGTGTACCACAGGGGAGAGCCCTTCCAAAATCCATGCTAATAATGGGGTTGAGGTTTTAAGCTAGTGCTCTGGATGACAAAATATATCCCTTATCTTTCAGCATCCAAAAGTTCTCAAGCTTAAAAGCAAAACAGAACTTTTGAGTCCTTTAGGTTCTTAAAGTTTTCTCCTTTATTCTCAATGCCTTCCATCACATTTGTTTTAAACCTTAGCACAAATCTCAGACTCCTTATAAACAAAAACGCAGCTGAGATGACACTTTTTCCTGTCCTTAATATTGATAGGGGTAGGAGAAGGGGGGATATCTGTGTGACAGCTGGCCACCACAGCAAACTCAGTTTCTAAAGAACAAACCGTCTTGAGGTCTCAGACAACAGACATCAGATTTAGAAATAGGGGTGTGCAAACTGCCCAGGGAAATATCAGCAATTTGCATATAACTGACATGAGAAGTGCTGCAGCCATTATTAAAACTTGAAGGCATGTGATGATTGCATAGAACAAACTGGTATTTCTCTAACTTGAAAGTAAGGCACTTTTTAAATTGTAGATCCTTATCTTAGGAACTAAGCAACAAATGTATCAATTTTTCTTTTGGAACAGAAAATAATGAGCCTAATAATTACTTCTTCTCTGATAATAACTCAAATAAAGAGAAAAATATGAAAAACTGATTTTTTGTTCTTATCTTTCAAGTTATATTAACTTGTTTTTCTGTCTGCTGAAAAAAATCTACATCCAAAGAAAATTAAAAACATACGGTATAAAATAGTTTAAGCCATGAATACGAGTCAGTGCTGCTAAATTTTATCATACATTCCATCTAATTAATGTGACAGAATATACTGAAGGTAGGTATTTATACATAGAATATGGAAATAACAAACCACTCCACAGACAGGACTAACATTTGCAGACACACACACACACACCCTGTACAAATGCAGGTAAACATTACACCTATTCTGTAGGTTACTGAAATATAATCACATTGCATTGGGAACAAAAATACATCATAATGGAATTTTTATTCTACAGACAGTAAAACAAAGATAAATATCCACAAAAATACCTATTTAATTTTCCCTTTTATAGAAGAAATTTTTGAACAAGCCTTCTACAGTAACAGGGTCTATGGTAGCGAGTATTATGTATTTTATATAATTTAATCTTGACTCTTGAGGTTGGCTTTCCTGATGCAGCATGCTCACAGTTGTAGCTGAATACTGACAGGACTCAACACCTTGAAATAAGCTTTGGTGATTAAAACTGTCTATCAGAGTAGACCCTCTACTCCCATGAATGAGCACTGAATTGATAGTTTTCTTTCTCAAGATCTCCAGATCTCTCGAGATTTCATTCCTGAATAGAAATAGTCAACTTGAAGGTTATCTTTCTATGAAAAAATTTAGGGTAATTATTTTTCTGTGTCTCTTTATGTTTACCTATATTGAATTTTTCGCTGCCATTCATTTCTCCATCACAAAGCATATAAATAATATATAAATATATATATATGAGTATACAAATAAACAAACCTTTTTAGTTTATTGCAGACAGCTTTACTACATAAAGTAACTGAGAATCATCAGCGAACTTTGTTGCCTCTCTGTTCACCTCTTCCCTAAATTATCTATGAAGTCCAATCCAAGGGCCCATGCTGCTCAGACCCAAGCATGTATGACTGTGTCACTACTCTATAAACTTGTTTGTATGAAAATTCACCTTCTGTTCCCATCCATTGCTTCCTAACTTTTAACTAAGTTGTGTTTTTGTTTTTTTTTTTAATCTGTGTGAAGATCTTTCCTTCTTATCTTATGGTAACTGTGTTCCTACAGAAGCTTTTGGCAAAAGACATCATTACAATTGAAGCATGCCAATTAAATAATCCACTGTAAATAAAAGAAATGTGTTTAAACATGTGTTAACCAAATTAAATCAAGCTTCAGAAAAGCCTCATTCTGAATTCCATCTTATTAGCCAATAGACCAACACCAGACATTCAGAGCACATTAACACGTAACGGCTAATGTACACGAACACCCATTTTTGTCACCAAGCATAGACAAAACCTTTCCTTAGACATGCCATGCTGGACTACCAGTCACAGCAACCTCACTGTTAGCCTGGGGTATGTCCTATAAGCCAGTGTGTGCTCATTCTGGGCACTTGTGCTTGTCATTCCCAGTGAACGGCACCGCTCTGGTCCAGAGTTCTGTAACTGCCGGGCTGACTCGCCAGCTGTGCAAGCTTGTCCTTTGCATCACCAGCTGATTATATAATAGGAAACACATGAAACTGTTTCAGCTTAATATTATTTTTTCACTTGCCAAAATGACTTTGGTGCAACTAATAAAATAGGCAATATTTCTCTATGTTCTCTTTTATGAAGTAAAATTTTAAAAGGATTTTTTAATGTAAGATGAAAAAGTTTTTGTTCCTTGGCCAAGCTGGCATATACCAACTTGTCTTCCCACTTGTGGTTGTAATAGAATGGAAAAGGGACACTCTGCTTTCACATGCTTTGATTACCTTGTGGGCCAGGTCCTTCCTCCAATTTGTGTAGTAACTGCCCTGTAAATGATTGCAGAGTTTATTTAGCCAAATGCAGTGAAGTTGATTGACATTAGTAGTCATGTCAAATCAGGCTAATAATGAAAATCCATTACTGAGAAATTATAAAGTGAAAACACAAACATCTATGAGTGTAAAAATGTGCTATTCTAAGGAGCATCTTACTTTTATTTTAAATAATACTACTTTAAATAATATTACTTTAAATACTTCTGTCAGACTCTCCCCAGCCCCCCCCAAAAAACACAAAAAGAAAAACAAAACCAAAAAATCCCAAAACAAATAAAAACCCCCAAAACAAAAAACACAACAACAAAGCCCAAACTATGAATTTCTTAGCTCCAGAAAGCTTATGTTCTTTAAATTGGTTTTATAAACTTCTAGTCACTTGGTGTCAGTGAAAATTCATAGGCCTTAATTAAAACTCTCTTCCTATGACCCCAACAACTGTGAATTTTCATGGTTTTTTTCTGTGGTTAAAGGCAAAGTAGCTCATGAGTTTCATGTTGCTCTGTTATAGTTTCCAAGAAATTGTGATTATGTTTCTGTGATACACAGCTCAACTTTTTTGTAACTTTGGCCTACAGACTAGTCTACAGTGCTGAACCATAACCCAAGTGTTCCTTCTTGTTGTGCTGATTTTGTATTTGGAAGAACAAAAGACCACGGGTTTCTACTTAAAACCTTGTGGTTCTTATAGCTGTAAAGTCCCACATTATTTCAGACAATGAAGAAGATATTTAAATAATGCACAGTGGCTGAAATTGCCTTTGTTTGAGATCCTCAGAAGCATCTCAGGCAATGTTTATGTTTTTAGTGCAATCTGAAAAGATATATTGGGTCTGCTACTTCGGGTGAAGGAAATCATTATATCATCCTCATAACAAGCCTGCATTTAGACAAATGCTTTTGGTTGGAGACATAAAATGCTGGATGTCCAGTGGGCCACATGGCCACAAAACCCTCACTATTGACAAAGATAGAAAATAGGTCTAGTCCTCTCACTGCAATAATTATGATCTGATGAAAGAATTATACGGCTTTTCACATGAACTGGGACAGAATTATTTTTAAAAAGGAGCTTCAAAGATACTAGAGAGGCCTTCAAACCCTCCATAGACCACTGGCAATCCACAGAGAGTCAGCTGTTATTCTCATTTCCAGCTAAGAGAAACAAAACAGATGGGAGGAGATGAAGAACAAAAGCAGAAAATGCAAGTGTTTTGTTTTTCAGAAAGGGAAAACATTTATCACACTCAATATAGTACAAATGCGTAAATACTTTCCTAGTATTAATTTTCTGTGCAAGCAACCACTGTCATTGCCACAGGGGTATTATGTGAGTGCACATAACAGGAGGCAGCCCACACAGTTCTGAACGGGAGGGGACCTAGGAGTCAATACCAGCTCTTTTACACAGAGATCCTCTGTATTAAAAAGTGTTTTAGCACCCCTCCCAATGGAATTTGATGAGAACTTTTAATATCAGTACTTTCCAGACAAAATCCTAGTTGTTTACTCTGCCCAGTTTGGAGTAGTGAAAATTTAATTTCCTTAAATTCTTCCATACCTAATTTTCCTCCCTCCATACTGAAAAAAACCAAAACAGCATAAATAATTTTTAATGTAAAAATAATGGGAAAGCATTCTGTCACTTTAGCCGTGAGAGTTGTAAAGACCAAATATTAAAAAGCAAATGTTATTTAGCTATGAGGAAACCAGTCTAAACAAGTTAACAGAATCTGTTTGCAGTCCCTGACAGTGTGATCAATGGTGAGGATGTGGCATATAAAATTATTTGTTAAAAAATGCAGCTTGCTGGGATTTTGTGTGGGATAGCAAGTAAGCTGCAAATATCGAGTGTAACCTCTTGTCTTAGGCTACAGGGCACAGGTCCCATTGGGACTTCTGTGTTCAGCTGCCAACCACTCTGACTTTCATATTATAATGCTATCCTGAATCTAAGGCATAGTCCATTTAGAAGTCTCTAACATTTTTCAATTTGTTCCAATTGCACTTAAAAGCTGCACAAAGCCACTGCGGCACAAACCAAAGAGAAAAACACAGATCCTGCAGAGTATAAAAACTAATGCCTTCTGGATTTTCCGAAAACACTGCTAATTCCGAATGACTTTGTTTCCATAAGTGTCTATGTTTGGACACTCAAAAGCCAAAGTAGCCTGGGTCATAAGACTCTTCTGAACATCCACTGAAGCTTTTTTTTCTCCAAGCTTCTCAAGAGAAACTTGTGATTTGATTTTACAAAAGTTGTCACTTTTGGTGGTCTATGAAACTTTTGATGTCAAAGGCTTTTGTCAGGCTTTTGATGTCAGGTTTTCTGTTTGATTGGTTGGTTGCTTGCTTTTGTTTTCATTTTGGAAACTGAGATGTAGAGCACTTAAGAAGTGAAATGCCTCACCAGGGCTACTAGAGGATGTCAACCAAGGTTATCTTTTCTCTTTCTCAGTCACATGCTGCTGCTGGACACTAGAGTCTCTTGTTCTGGAGCCCAGCTGGTTCATGTGTCTGTCCACTGTGTGAGAAAGCATGAACCACTGGTCATGATGGCTTGGGATCTACAGCAGCACACTACAACTTCATCTACTCTAGTGAAGTAAATAGTAGCAGGAGCTGTTCCTGGCCATTGAGACTTGATTGTCCACAAAATTGCAGAACAATCCTGGGATCATTTTTGCCAGAGACTGCTGCTATTTTCCCAAAAAAGTTCCACTGGAAATGGAAATAGACATTCCTTACATAATGTTTCCAGTAGGTAAATTGGAAGTAGCTATCACACAATGGAGAGTAAAGAGATTTTCACAATATGGATATGGGATCTTCCATACCAGTTGGCTTTAATGCCAGAGGATGACCCCAAAAACATTTAATTTACCAGAACAGATTTGTCCAGGGAAACCACTGTTCCTGATCTCCTGGAACCCTGTCCATGGTTCAGTTATAGTTCCTCACAAAAACTGGGGTGTTTTTAGAAAAGATTTGTTTTCCCAAAGCTTTAGTAAATCAGTATTTTCTCATCATGCTATTTCATAAAGACTCCCAAACAACTTCAATCATTTGTATTTCCTTACAACAGCCCAGAAAAAGCCTTGAGTCATTTAAACCCAAGAACTTAGATGCAGATGTGTCCATAGAAAGAATATAGTCAAAGTCAGAGGTTGAATGAATACATTTTGTCTGAATTCAGTTAATATTCAGCCTCTTAATCTTGTTATAATAATCTTCATGTTAAAAATCTCTACCTTCTCCCAGGAGTAGTGTGGTGGAAGCAAATTTCTAAGTGAAAATAGGTGAAAAATCTCAGGCCATTTTTTGTTAAGGAGTATTTCTAGGGTTCTCATAATTCTTGTTGCTCTACTTAGACCCTCTTTAGTGTGTCAGCTTGTTTCTAGCATTGCTATGATAAAAGTCTGGGCACAGTGGTCAGCCAGTAATTCAGCTAATACAGTCTACATAGGTAACACAATTTCTTAATCAATTGTAATGTCCTCTGGTCAGCACATACAGGCCATTGCAATGGTAACTTCTTATCAACTCTTTTCTGTATTTTTTTCCAGGAAACAGTCTCTACTTTTACAGGATGTTCTTTATCCCCAATAAGGCTTTCTGTTTAACTGTGTAAACAAGCCTGGTGTTTAAATGAACAGACTTTAAACAACACAGGAAGATCTCAGTTTTTCACAGTACCACTGTTCTGTAAGGTAATATCACTTGAATCAACTAATTAGAGTCTTGCATGAAGTAGGATAATGTCTGCTAAAGACATTTTTAAAGAAATGGTTACCAGCCTTACTAGCAGCACCATCTGTAGCATATACACGACTATTCAACTGATCCTCATCTTTAAAGGAAAAAGGAAATTACAGGTTTTATGTGTGGTGACATGGCCTCATCCACTTTAGTCCGTGTTTGTGCTTGAAAGGAAACTACACTGAATTAAGACAAATTTTTCACACATATTGAGAAGAGGTCTCTTCAAAAGGATTCTGAAGGAATACAGGAGCTCACACACAGGTTAATGTAGCAGCTTCTGTCATCCTTAGTCAGGATGGAGGTTTCTGAACCTGAACATAACTGAAGAGAACAAAAGCCATGTGAAGTCCTACTGCAACTCTGCTGGAAGTGTCATTAAGTGCTTTTGCTTTTCCTCAATTACATCTAACTTTGAGACCAAACTAAGTCATCTTCCATAAAAGAGGGCTATTTTCAAGAGGCAGAATGTTGGAAACAAAATTTTCAATCACAGCTATGAAAAGTAAATTGTTCTTTCAAGCAGGAAAGTTTCCACAGTTGCTTCCATCGTCTATTTTCCAGCTCAGATGAAATCTCTTGTAAAGCTTAACTTAATTCTGGTCTCTATTGCTTCCATAGAGGCATTCTTCAAATGTCCTGATTTTATGACATCTATTCCCCATCTATTCTATTTTTCTGGCATCTACAAATGAAGTTTTCTTTTTATACTACCACTGGTATAGAGTGGGCCACAGTAACACTCTGAAGCTTGGCTGTTCAATAACAACTAACCACTTGCTTCTGGCAACCTGGATTCCCTGGCACAAAACATCCTGTCAGCACTGAATAAACCATTATTGACTGCAGTCTTCAAAGGATTAATATCGTAGACAGTCATCAAACAAGTACACCATTGGCATCCTCAATTATTAAAGTTTCCACTGATATAAAATCTTCAGTACCTCAAGTACCTGCCACTGAGGCTTCCAAGCTGCCCTTCCAAAATGCAATTTTTTACTTCTTTGCTTTGTTTATTGGCATTAGTCCAGTAGTAACTTTTTTTGCTTTTCAGTAGTTCTGCAGAGTAAAAACACTTCTAATAATATTTTTGTATCAGCAAAAACTACATGATGAAGACAGTAAAAAAACAATAGAAGGCTAATTTTGCTTATATGGCTTCTTTTCTATACTTTTATCCCATGATGGGCAGAACAATATCTAGATGCAAAAGGAAACTGTGGAAAGAGAAGGATAAAGGTGCAGCACAGTTTTCTGGAATGGGACATAATAAAAAATGTAAGGGAATTTTGGGGAAGTGCTGGAAGGAGGATTGGTACTGTAAGAAAGTAAATGGTCTCTGAATTGTTGGCCTTTCCCTTCATCAGAGTAGCAGAGCTTTCTACATTTCAACATGTAAATAAGGGGATATCCACTGAAATAATTGATTCATATTACTTTTTTCTTCTCTAACTAGATGCCTCTAGAAGATCAAGAGTTCTCTGAGAGCTGGTTGAGACAAAAGGATGTTTTACAGAGGTCCTGTGTCAAACTTACAGCTTTATAACTAGCCCTCTTGTCATGACCACCTCACTCTTAGTTGAAAGGAAACCACATTTTTAAATTGGAATTTCAGGACCCATCATTTAATCTTCTGTTGCCACCTGTCATCACGGTATGTAAGGGCAGGACTTCCTTTGCCACACCAACTTTGGACTGTATTATTTGACACAGTTTGAAGTGCACAAACGTCCTTGTTTCAGGTGTTCTTCATCCAACTCATGCATTCATTTTACATGAGCTCGGCTGCATTAACAGTCTGTGCATCTGGAATGTAAACAAGGAGGGCTTGGAGGGTGAGGCAGAGGAAGGCACAGAAGCAAGCTCCAGAGATTGTGCTGGGTAATATGGAACAGGCCTGATATGATTTTAATTAGAGCTCATGCCACAGGATAATTTACTCACAAAAAGTATTCAAGGACTTGTGGGCTAGAAACCTCTGTTTAGAGGAAACTTCTCTGCCCTAGGCTGCTTCAAGATGTCACTATATTAGCTAGCTTTAAATATGTGTGGTTCATTCCAGATTCAGTGCCCCCAAGTCTTTCTGGCATGATAGTCACTTTCAACTCAACTCCTGCCACTAATCAACACAGAAGCTGCTGCAGAGCTTGGGGATATTTAGGAAGAACAGATTAAATAAAGTAGAATCAGAGCAGCTTGGTTTCAAGTTCAATTTCTTCTGCTAACTCTTTATGCTACAGTTTCATGCCTGCTTTTGACCTTCTAAAAGCAAATTCCTTTCTGTAAATTAGGTTATCACTGCTTATTTCAAGAAGCACATTGGCTGATGAGCTGAAATGTTAAATAACACTTCATAAGGGATATGGAAGGACTTCAAGTTTCTTACTTCCCTGCATAAATTATTACTATTTGCATCACACATAAGCCCCAGTCAAGAGTTGTCCCGTTACTTCTGGCATATCAGAACCATGGGACAAGAGGCTTTTTTTTTCCTCTGAAGACCTTATTGAGATGAGAAAAGTGACTAGCAGACTACTGTTAGAGATAAAATAAATCAGGATCAAATGACTTGGCCAAGATCGAAGAAGAAACCTGTGGCAGTCCTAAGAACTGAGTCCACTTTCCCCCTCCTACAACACCATAGCCACAAAATCATCTCACTTCTCTAAAACAGCAGCAACTCAAATGAACTTAGTTAGAGGAAGTAGTGTAAAGAGAATCATCCTGTTACATGCCAGGGTTAAGAAAATAACAACTCTGAAAACAGCAGGCTGAGAAAATGTTTTATTTTTCAATCCTTTAACTAACTCAATATTCCTAAGAAATTTCCAAATTTTCTTTTTTTCAATCTCACAAATGCAGGCCTAAGGTTTGGGAGGTGAAGCACTTCTGGTGGAGCAAGTCTTTACAAACAGAGATCCTAGACAGAGAAACAACTAACTGTGAGTACAAAGAAATTGTGGAGTAGATCTCATCTTCTAAGCTTGTGAGCTAATTAAAAGATTCTTTGGAAGAAAAGTTAGCATATAATCTTTAAAACAATTATTTTAACAAGGTAGTATAGTTATTAGGGATGTTACTGCTGCAAAGCACATTCAGAACTTTATAAACAGGACACACTAATGGTATGTGGCTATGTCCCTGGGTTCCTCATATATCCATATAAACAGAAAGCAGCTCTTTGGAGTTCACTGAGATTATGTTGTGGTGAAAGTAATTTTATTGGATTTGTGTGGCCAAGGTTTGGTCTACTACAGGGGTAGATTTTGTGAGAAGCTGCCAGAAGCTTCCGCTGTGTCTGATAGAGCCAATGCCGACCAGCTCCAAGACAGAACCTCCACTGGCCAAGGCTGTCTGTCAACAACATCCTCTGGGATAATTCATTTAAGAAGGGAAAAATCACCCTGCACAATTTCAACTTAAACTGTGAGAGAGGTATGACAAAAAGTTAGAGCAGCAACTCTGCAGGCCCCAAGGCCAATGAAGAAGGAGGAGGAGGTGCTCCACGCACCAGAGCAGAGGTTCTCCTGCAGCCCCTGGTGCAGACCATGGCGAGGCAGCTGTGTCCCTGCAGCCCAGGGAGGTCCGTGGGGGAGCAGGGATCCACCTGCAGCCCCCGGAGGGCCCCACGGCAGAGCAGGTGGGTGCCCAAAGGAGGCCGTGCCCCTGTGGGAAGCCTGCGCTGGAACAGGCTCCTGGCAGGATCTGTGGGCCCCTGGAGAGAGGAGCCCACACCAGAGCAGGTTTGCAGGCAGGACTTGTGACCCTGTGGGG
>VZRO01006415.1:1961252-2079671 GCA_013397915.1 Daphoenositta chrysoptera
GTGATGAACTGACTGCAGCTCCCATTTCCTGTCCCCCTGTACCAGTGGGTGGGAGGAGGTAGAGAAAATGAGGAGTTAAATTAAGCCCAGGCAGAAGGTGAGGGGAATGTGTTTTTAAAGATTTGATTTTATTTCTCCTTACGCTACTCTGATTTGATTGGTAATAAATTAAGCTGATTTCCCAAAGTCAGATCTGCTTTGCTCGTGATGGCAGCTGGTGAGTGATCTCTCCCTGTCCTGATCTCAACCCACAAGACTTCAGTTATATTTTCTCCTGCCCAGATGAGGAGGGGAATGATGGAGAGGCTTTGGTGGTCACCTGGTGTCCAGCCAGGGTCAACCTGCCACACTCACAAGTGGGATACATACTCGCTATGGTTCTATGCAAAACAAGCAGTAGCATTTGAAAATAATAACAGGGAAGTAAAAAATACAGACACCAAAGATTCTGTTGTTAAAAGATATAGCTCAGTGATGAAATGTGTTATCTAGCTCTGGTCTAAGTGTTACAGCATTGCTCTTTGAAAAAAAAAAAGGGAACTGGAAGAAACTGAAAAAGTGACACATGCCGCTTGCCTCACTGAATGTTATTTTAATACTAATGTGTAAATTTTGCTTTGTGCACAAACACTTTTCTTTAGGGTAGATAAAAAAATGCTCGAAGAATTCTGTATCTATTTTACTGGTGATGACAAGTATGTTAATTGCTTGCAGATAACATCTGCTCTAGTGAAATCAAGATGCAGACTCTCGCTGGACTGCTAGTGCTACACTTTGCGCTTTGTCTAGGAGGTCTGCTGCTCTTTGCTGAAGTTTGAAGGGAGCTGAAGTGCCTTTGAATTTTTTGAGAATCTTCCAGTAACTGAAACCAAATCTGCCAGGAGTCGTGGGTCATCGCAATGTCTCTCTTTGAGCACAGAACTTACCTTTGAAGCTCGGAGGCTTTCACTGACCATGACGACGAAGTGTGCTCTGGCTGAAACAAGTTCATGGTGATCTGCCAACAGCCCTGCATGTGAGAGCCTCTGATTTCTTTCTGTTTACAGTAGAAGGTGAAGGGCCTCTCCTGCTAGAAAAGTGTGAGCCTGGTAAACATAATGTCAGATCTAAGGAGCCCTTATCCTCCACAGACCACATTTACAATTTTACAGTGTGCTTATGCCGGCCCTGCTATGAAGTTGCTCACCAGATGTGCCTATTGAATCTGTCAATCACGGTGTTGAAGAAGCAGCTCCAGACTCTTACCATTTCCTACTTCCCACTATGTATTTGCATACGTGCTCTGTAGCAAACTTGCTTTAGCTTCCCTAAAATACTTAAATCTAATTAGAGGGAAAATTCTTTTCAAACTGTTATTGCAATGCCACTTATGAAGGAGCAAGGGACAAACAACTCCCACTCATCCGTAAGAGCAGACCATTATTAAAATCCTAATGACACAATGAATAGCAAGTAGAGGTCAATATGCAATTGCACACTCAATAGAGCTTGTTCAGTGCCAGCCAGGTTCCCACCAGGAATAAAGTTCAGCAATATACTGAGAGATGTTGCCAAGACTTGTGCTGTTGATGGAGAAAAAAAGAATTTCATGTTTTTATTGATTTTTTCCCAAGTTTTTCTCCTGTGTAGGGATAAACAACTGCAAAAATGTAGGATGGAAAAGAATGACAAAGCTGATGAATTGCTGAACAGAAGCTTGTAGTGGATTGCATGTGCAATCTACACTGTGTCTATCTATGGACAAAAATCTGTATCAGATTTATCACAGATTATTAAGTAAGCAGAATTCAATGGTCTTTTCCTGTTGTAGCAAAGCATAATTTTATTGCTGAGCTGTAAAAAGAAAGGTAATGCCTATAATCCTTTGGCTTTGGTTCTTCTGCTTTGTGCACTGTTCACAAAGCTGCAGTGGAAGTAAATGCATTTATCTCTTGGACCCTAATTAAAGAAGGTTATGGATTGACTAAAGAGAGCGTCGAGAATAACAGCAAGAATGATCAGAGGTTTTTAAACATACAGAAACAGTGAAGGAATTTGGGCTATATTTTATGGAGGAGAAAAAACTAGAAGAAACACCATAAAAAGTAAAATACAGGTAGCTACACATTATAGCTATGAAGAGAGAGCTAATATACTGTTCTCCATGTTCAGTAAAGATGAGAAAAGGGGCTGCAAGTTAAACTCACAGCAAGGAGGATTTCAGCCTGAAACCAGAGAAAACTTTCTAACAAGAACCACTGTGAAGTCCTGGAACAAATTGATGTGAAAGATTATGAAGGCTGAGCCTGCCCTTTCTGGTAATGCAGCTGCTCCTGCAGTGGGTTAAAGGGATAGTTGAAAAGGGTTCACAAAGATATTGGCAGACTTTTTTAGTATAACTTAACAAAACAAGAGCCACCTAAGGGAAATGATCTTTCTTTTTATAAGGTATTCCTAAAAATTCTAACCAGTGTCAGTCTAAAAAGAAGCTGAGTGGCAGGGTGTATCATTAAATATCTGTAGCAATGACAACATAATTTTTCTTTTTGACCTTGGGTCAGCTAAGTTTTGAGGTGGTTCTGGCTACATATTTTGGTCAGAATAGGCATACAAAGGAGATTTTTAAACTCTACAATTATATTAGATTTGACTGTGTACGGAAAAAAAGTCACTTCAGAACAGTAAAAATTTCAATCTGCTGGAAATGAAAAAATAAAGGAAATCTCTCCTTTTCCCCTTACCTACCATGCCATTGCAGGGGGACGATCCTTTCCCCCAGTCTTCTTTCAGCTCAGGAATGTTTAGCAGCTTCCTGGAATGCAATATATTACACACGTAACCCTAGATAAAGTCAGCCTCGTTCCATCATGCCTGAGGCAAGGCTGTGGGTCTGCCCTCTGCTCCTTGGGGGCCGGCAGAGCTGATGCCACTGGCCTGCAGCTGTGTCTGTGCTCCTCAAGCCAGCCCTGCGCAGCCAGACCTCTGCCCTGGCACGGCTTGGATGGGCTTGTTCCGAGGGAACAAACCAGTCCTCCTGTCTGCCACAGCTCCTGCCTGAACCCCGGCAGTCACCTCCTGGAACAGGGAACAAGCATCCTTCCTCCCTGCTCTCAGCTGCAGCCCTCTCGAGGAGCACAGTCCCCCACACGTAGTGAATGAAGCAAACAGCTCCCATCCATCACAGCAAGATAACCCTCCTGGTACCACATCCTCTTGCAACAAGAAAAGGCTTTCTGCTACATTTTACCTTGCTTTGACACCATTTTTTCTTTTGGGTTTCCTCTACAGGAAAACTGGAAAGTTTCCCTGCGCTCCTCTTCTCTCAGAAGGGGCAGAGATAATGTTTCACGTAATCCAAATTGTGATGACAAAATTTGGCAAACATTTTCTCTGAGACACACAAAGAAAAGAAAAATGCACAATTCCCAGTTCATTTGTGCTTTCAACCATTACCTGTTGCCAAAAGAGCCCTTGCTACTTGTTTCAGAAGGAAAGAAGCAAGATTTATCTTAGGTGCCACTGAAGGTTAAAACAGAATATTACAAGAAATCAAAGGATACCATGAAGTAAAAGAAGAAAAATTGAGGCCAGCTGAAAAGATGGAAGACCAAAAAAGACACACTAAAAAGTAAAGAGGGAAATTTGCATCCTACATCTGTTGTCAGGAAGAGAAAAGCTCCCATTAACAAAACCTCAACTGTTTTACAGTTGGTATCCCCGTGACCCCCATGAAAATATCTTAAGGGACTTGGAAGAAGATTTGGTGTTTCTCTGAGCAGAGGTGCAGAATCCGTCCCCTGCTAAAAGTAACCATCATCAGAAAAAGGGAAACATATGGCTATTTCACAATAGATAGGAATCTTTCATCAGTGCTGAATGGGATTCAGTACTGAAGTACAAATGCATGTAGAGAATATGCTTTTAAAATGGCTTCAGAGCATTGCCAAGTCACATCAAAGTCATCCTTTAGGTATGAGTTAGTCTGTGTAAAAAATTACGAGATATTCCAAATCCCCAAGGGAATAGAGGCTTTGCAGGATGGAGTACACACAAAATGGGAGGCAGCACTGACTGATGAATACTGCTTTCCAGCAGCTAAATCTCTGCCCTGTGTGTTTGCAGTAGGCGGTACGTGCTAGGCTACTACTGGCAAGTTCCAGGCAAAGGCAAAGATAAGATAGGAAGAGAACACTTCCTCCTCTGCTTACTGTGTTAACTGAACCATAAAGTGGATAAAAAAGATGTATTTTATGAAGTTGTCTCAGGAAGCTTCACCTCCCCCAGCACCTGGGTCCTGATAAATGTCACCCGTATGACACAGTGCTCTGTTCTTCTCATACGTCTTTACCCTCACTGCAGCCCTACTCCTTACTCCATCTCTCATCCTCAAGCAGAACTGCACTCTTTCTGTAACAAGTATGAGGAAGATAAGCAGCAGGAGCAAGAGAAGGTTTTAGGCGAAAGATATCATTTGAAACAGAATACAAGATGCAGAACTGGTCTACTGTCATTGTTAAACAAAGTTCCTTATTCAGTGTTAAATGAAAGCCATTAACCATTCCTCATGGCAGAGTTACAAGTCAATTCTGAACATCTACAAACTCCACTTATATTTAACAAATTACTATATAAATCCAGCTCATTGTTTAAGCTCCATTTTTAATTTTCTTCCTTAAATGTTAATTCAATTTCTGTTTGTTACAGGTAGGAGCCTGTTTGGACCACTAACTTTTTCCACAGCAAGTATGTAATAATTTTAAAGGGGATTTGTGAAGTCCGCCAGAAAAAGAAACAAGGGAAAACTTTAAAAGACTATTTCTGACATATCACTAGATATTAAAGTCCATGTCTACCCATTCATAAGTCATATCAACACTCACAGACCATCAAACAGCAGTTTTGAGAGTAATGAAGTGTGAATGATACCCAAAGTTTTTTTGAAGTCTACGCCATTAATTCCTGCAATGATGTTTTGAAACAAGATCTTAAAATTTGGGGGTTTTACACCCAATACTTGATAGTGTGATCTGTAAAGTGTTGATTAACATTCTTTGGGAAGGTTTGGATATTTTCTTGATGTGTTTCCTCTTATCTCTGTTTCAAGTTTAGCAAGATACAGATGAAGGAATCTCATGTTGTACAGGTCTAATATTCTTACATATTGCTGGAGTCCACAATTTGGTGAAAATTACCACAGTTTGAGGAATGCTGATCTCAGTTTCATTGGTTTTGCTTTGTAATTGCTTGTTTATTTTTTTATTTCTCTGCAAAGACCATTCAGAAGATCTAAGACGCCAGCACATGGGTATGGAAAATGTTAAACTGGATGTAAAATTAACTCCTAAAGTTAGATAAACAATAAAGTTATTGTTAGACAAACAATAAAGTTTCATGTTCCTTCAACATGAACTGCATGCATTCCCATGTCATAGAGATACAGTAGGCTCTGGAAGGGAAGACACAGATTGTTGTTTCCTCAGGGAAACATAACAAATAATGTAATTCATAAAGTCACAACATTTCTTCAGAAATTGATTCATGGGTTGGTGCTTTTCACACAGTCGGAAAGAACAATGCTAGAAAAAAAAAGTGTGCATATTTCAATAAAACATGAGCCACATGGGAAGCAATTTCCTAAAATTTAGCTCAGAATTAGAAATGCTGAATAAAAAAGATTAACATTCGAAAGAGAGAAATAACCAGGAAAGCACTTACGACACCAAAGAACTGACAATCACCTGAACCTGTTATCGTCTGTGAGTTTGGTGTAGTTATTTGTGTGTCTGCACAAGGGATTACCACAGCCCCATTACGTAGTTCTACAAGGAGACACCTGTGAATGGATGACACATATGAAAACAAACCAGATTTTTAAGTCCTGGCCAACCAAACATTGGTCTCCTGCTGAGTGGGGATCATTAATATTTATGATGCCAAACCTAACCTCTGACCATTTAGTCAACCAAAAGGGATGAAAACAAAATACAAGAAATGCAATAGATCAACATTTGATTCATGAGCTCATTGTGCTAAATGTAAGAAAATAATCAGTAGTGTAATGTAGACAGATAAAAAAAGACTTTTGATTCAGTCATGGTAATGAAAAAGTCGGGATTGCAAACAGCTTCTGTAAATGCCTACATCCTCCCCTGGGTTTGGACTGGCTGTGTCATGAGGGTGCCATGAGGGCCAGTGGCTCCTTGGGGTCAGGCACTGAGAGCCACGGGACTCCTCCTCTGGGAGGTGGATGGGCAGTACCCTGGGGGCAAGGGCAGCTGGGGGCAGCAGGACCAGCCCCAGCCCTGGACAGTGGGCACTTCCCTGGGAATGGGCTGAGGATAGGCTGGCACACAGGCTTGCAGGTCAGCCTGGTTCCGTGGATGCACAGCTGGGCAAGGCAGGGCTGTGAGGAGCTGGAAACTGGCCCTGCTGTGGCACTTCTGGGGCAGGGGCTGATGGCCTTGGGGGGCTGAAGTGGGGCCCTGGGCTGTGGCAGGGTTTGGGAGCACCTGGGAGGGCTGTCCAGGGTCACTAAGGCCTGTGGATACCTCCATGTCCCTTGCTCTAATCTTTAGTATTATCTGACTTTATCTCTTTTTATTTTTATTTTTCAAACTGGTTATTTTTGTAATGAACTACATCACAATAAAAGAAGTTGTCTATCTTTATCTTAGTGGTCCTCCAGTCACAAAAGTGATTTCAAGGTACCTCAGAAACTCCAACTACCTATTTCCCAATTTCTGGCAGTCTGTGGTGGCAATTGCTGTTGGTCTGCTGTTGTACTGCCCAGGTCTCACTGTATGACCAAGGCTATTAAAGACGATGCAGGATATTCTTCCACTACCCTGAACTTTACAGTCAAAAGGAGAGGTAACAGATTGCAGTACATGAATGGAAAGGGGCACATAAACTAGTGAGTACAGGTGAGTACTCTTCTTGAGTCCTGAAGAGCATTGAAGAGCATTTGGATCTAGGGAAGGCTGTGCTCTCTCAGAATGTTCTCCTAACGTCAAACAAAACCCTGCAGTGACCTTATAAGAAGGGGGCAAAGACAGAATTTTGGAAACAAGCCATAAAGAAATGAATTATATGAATAAATAAGAATTCATTAGTCTTTCTGCATAAATCTCAAATCATTCAACAACAAGCAAGAGTAGCCTTGCCCTCTTTGACAAATAGGTGAAAATCTACACCAAACTGATCTCATTCAGGAATACCTAATACCCAGTGGAAATGCTAGAAACCATGCTGTTCTTTGCACACTACATTGTACTGTTTTGCCCTTAAAGCTTCTCCTCTTCTACAAAGGGCTCTGTAACCTGCAGATAAATGCCATTCAGCATTGAATTTTTAGGAATACAATACTCTCTTGTGATACTTCAAAGATCCAAGAATAGGCTATATGAACATGTAGACAATAGTGATCTATTTCTGAAAAGCAAAACTACATGGAGCCAAAATATTAGAGTCTGAAGAGCCTTCATAGTTTTCCAAGGCCACCCAGAAGCAGAATTAATGAGTGTTTTAAATACACCTTCTTATGTGCATCTACAGCAATTGCTCTTCCATAAATGAATAGAAGATAAATCTCAGGCCTTCTCTAGAAAGTCCACTTCACAGAGGGATGAATTTCATGTGTATTTTGAGACATACTATTTAAAAAGGAATTATCTTAATTTTAAAAAATTTAGACATCAAAAGTTTGGGTGCTCAGTTTGGAGACCAACTGTCACAGTACAAATCCTATTTCATAATTTAAACAATAATAGACAACTATAGACTATAAATAAATAAAATATATTTATCCAGGAGCTACTGTCCGTTCCTGGAATGTCCTACCTGACTGAAAGTGTCATAAAATATTGTCAATAATTCTTTGGCAATCATTGTTGTGCTGTATTATTTTCTCTCCAGCATTACCTTTCGTATTGTTACTTTTGGAATTTTTTTTCTGTTCTGTAGTAGTTTTACCAGCTGACCTGTTTGAGCCTGTATTTTTCTTCTGACTTTCATGTGTCTTAACTATTGTATAACAAAAGTCTGCTTCATGCAGCACTGAGCAACCTTCCCTCGTAGAGGCCATGGCAAGAGGTATGGGCTGACAGACTCCTCTCTGTGTCTCCTGATATTATTCATTGTGCAGTCCTGGGCCAACCCTAGTCTCCATGGTCTTTTCAGTTTACATTCCTTGTTCTGGAAGATGCCAAGAAACAGCAAGAAAGCATTTATTAAATTAGACAGGGAGACATTACAAAACAGGAAAGGAGCTGGATGGATGAGTATTTATCTTCAGAAGGTCCCAGCAAAAGATTTGTTCAAATTGCTGGAGGTTTTATTTGGTTTGGTAAGCTAGAGGTTTCTACCACACTTCAGCTGGCTAAGCTCCTCTTTTAAAATGTCATGTGCACTTGTGGCCTTTATGGAGATATAAAGTATATTACTTTGAGTGGGACTATACAGGTGTAATGGGGTGAACTTATTGTTTATTTGTCATCAGTGGGAAACTGTTCCCAATAAAATGAAGGTCACAGAGAGGTTATCTTTCATTTAAGATCTTCCTTTATTAAACAGGTTAAAAGATACAGCATGTATAACTCCAGTCTTGAGCTCAGAAATAAACTATTTGTTGCATTCTAAACTCAGAATGAAATATTACTTTCTATAGGCTCTATTCAGCAAAAAGTCCAATTTTTGTGGGTTTGGGAATAGTTTCCTTGTGGGCTTCAACGTTTTAATTTTCACTGAGCTGAAGTCTCAATCAAGAGCCAGAAGTTTCTCCACACCTCTCCCTTGAGAATCAGCCTGGAGGTTCTGGCAGCAGTTCTTTTCTAATATTGAAAAGATGTCATGATCCCAAAGCACATAGTTTTGCCTTATATTTACTCATCTCTGCAGTCTACCTTAACTCTGTCTTGACATTGGTCAAGTGTTAATGTTAGCATATATGTTTTGAACAGAAAGCATATATTTTGAACAGAAAGCAAGAACTAATCGGCTGCTTTCTCTTTTGAAGATATATGGGTAGAAGCAAATATCAGTAACATAGGGTAAGAAATAAAAAAGTAATCCTATAGATGGTGCAATTATCTTAAACTAGCTTTCTAAATTCAGAAAATACAGAGTTAAGGTTAAACTTAAGAATCCCAAATACATTAGCATGTGAAAATATAGGGAAGTTAACTGTAAATTTACTTATCTTACAGGCTTCTACTACACTTCCTTTGGCTATAACTTCTCTGTAGATTGAGTATCTGCATACATTGTAATATAAAATAAACTGTGATTAAGTGTGTTACGAGAGTAAAAAACCAAGAATTTTTTAAGAGACCCTCACTTTTCCCGGTGTTGCTTATTTGCAAGGAGGAAAACGAAAAAAAAAACCCCAAACAACAACAACAACAATGAAAATTCTTGGTTCTCTCTTTGTAACCTAATCCTATAATGATTATTATAATAATTGTGCTACCTTATCTCAATTTCTGAAGTTCCAGGATGAGAACTGCATAATGTCCAGGAGCTAATTTATTCTGCATAGGATATGCAGTCTTTCAACTATGAGCTGTAACAATTGTCTGGAGCCGTACACTGAGTAGCAAATACTTAAGTACAACTGATTTAACCTAATTTTTGTACTTGTGACTTTGCAGTCTAAAAAACGTTCAGCATATTTCTATATGAACTGTATAAACACAGACATTGTATAAACCCACACATTTTAATGCACAATGGAATATAAGGTGAGTTTGCAATTTTAATATGCCTTGGGAAGGATTAGATACAGGTAAGTGCATTGACAGTGCCCCTAGCCCAATGGCATGATGAAAACACATTTTCTCACAGGGTATATGGGTAAACAGATGCAGAGGGAGCTCCAAAATCTCCTGACTTCCACTGAAATGAATATAGATAATGTGCCTCGGGATATTATGCATACCAAGTATTTGCATGCAATTGTAAATGTCCAAATGGCCTTTAAAATGTAGCTGTAAAAACTGATCCTGATGTTTGTTCTCACTCAGATAAATTCTGAGTGAGAAACCAGCAAGAGAGCATCTCCCAGCCACCAGGTCCATGTCCTTCCTCTGTTAAGTAGCAATGAGCAGGTAGGCTAAAATGTGTGCAGTTCTTTGCATATTTTGAAATAGATTACAGCAAGTACAAAAGTTACCCATTTTCCAGGTATGCCTAAATTCATTCCCACAGGAAGACAAATCAAGTCTATGTAGAAGTCTGAAGGAGGAGTGTTTTTTGTTAAAGAAACACGATTCTGACATCTGAAACAACTAAATATTTTTCCCTATTTGCATCTAGAAAGCAGTGGTATCTTAAAAATGCAAGAATACAAACAAATCACCATGGAGGAAGCTCAGATCAGCTGCCTTGCAAGAGCTGTTCACAAACATGCACTGTGTTTCACTCCACATTTATCTCCAGGTGCAAGAACACGGATAAAGAGCTACTGGGAAGAATAGCTTTTTTCTGCAGATTCCCATCTAATCTTACCATATTTGTTGATGTGCCAGTGACTTGTGGTCAGACAGAAAGAAGTGAATCGATTAAGAGAGTCTATAAGACTTATTATTTGCCTGGGAAGTGATGATTTAAATTTACCCTGTTAAGTCCCTTAGGGAATATAAGGAGCGACAAAGATTGTTGAGTTTCGAAATTACCCTTCCCAACCAAGTCAAAATTTTTACAGTTGCTTCAGATAGAAGAGAGAAGCCCATCATTACAACTTAAAGGACAAGGTGAAATACTTACCCTGATGTGCTGTAGATAGACAGGTTACAGGTGTACACTGCAACAGTTCTGCTTAAAAGCACAGGAATATGAAAGAAATATTGGAAAAAATGCTTACAGCCAAGTCGAAGGACATTGAAGAGGCAAACAGAATGGAAGCAGAAGCTTCCCATGATTGGTAGGTGGATGTATATCCGTACTAACCATTATGAATCTTTGTACATCCGTACTAACCATTATGAATCTTTGGTTGTGGAACTAGATTGGTTGATTCAGGTGAGTTAAACATCTGCCACAGTTTAAGTGGTAGTCCATAAGAATTGCACATGAAACATCTGGGATGCTATATCCATATGGCCTTAGACATAGATTCTATGAGGCAGGGAAGGTGGCAGAAATTAGTATATTTCAACACTGAAGAAGGTAGAAACTCATTTGGCAGAAGGAGATTTGTCTGGGGAAGCTGCAGTGTAGAATAGGATACACACCATATGAGAAGGAGTTAACACCTCAGGGATGCACACAGCATCAGTTATTGGGGAATTCCCACCCTCACCACCACACATGCAGAAGCTGTAGCAGACACTGCTCTATTTTAAGTGTTCTCACCACAGCTGCAACTTTTTCTGAAGTTCAGTATCTTTCCAACACATATGAAAAAAACCCAAACCAACAGTGTAACTTTCTGTAATTTCAGAATACCACATTACTCCAGCCATGTTACCATTAGAGTGTAGATGGAGGACAAAACAGTGGAATGGATCCAGCAAAAGCTAAACAGAAGCTTATCACATTACAGTCTAAATTTCATATGCAGCAGAAAGCAAAGTAATGAAATAACTGTCTCACAACAGGAACATACTGCAATACTGAATGGTCCTGTTCTGATAGAAATGAGAAAACAAAATCCTTTGAGTATAAGATGCTAAGGTAAAAACAGCTATTAGTCAAATCACCTGCTAAAATATAGGTCCTTTCCTTTCCTTTCCTTTCCTTTCCTTTCCTTTCCTTTCCTTTCCTTTCCTTTCCTTTCCTTTCCTTTCCTTTCCTTTCCTTTCCTTTCCCTTCCCAAACCTTCCCAAACCTTCCCTGGGCTTGGTCTGTTTGTGATGGCCTGTGTATTTTCAGTGAGTGGTTCAGTAGTGGGCACAAATCTCCGTCACCCAGCTCAGCTGGACAGGATGGGAAGGGAACCTACTCACTGGCACGCTGGGAGTGTAACACTTTGTCTGAACAAAAGCAGGCACTAAAACTCCTGTCTCAGTGTGGTTGGAAACTTTGTTGTATATCAGGAGAAATCCAGACAAAAGGGGAGTTCCAAGAGAGACACTACAATGGCAGCCTAATGCAGTGTGACAGACTGAGTGAAATACCATCTGTAGCAGTAATTTACTGTATTACGGAAATCTTGCCAGGTAGCTGATGGTTCTATTAGAGATGGACAATTTCAGGATACCCACAAGTGGTGTGTCACAGAGCATCAGCTAACACCTGCTCATCTTTAGTTTTTACAGCCTTTCTCTACAACTAAAATAGTAAATAAAGTTCTAGTTTTCCCTGATAGTAAATGAAAGAGGTGCTGTGTCCATTTTCAAACAAATATTTTTTATACTAATTGACTCAAGGGCAGCAAAATTCATCCATCCCAAGAATCTTCACTGCTCTTCTTTGAGTTTTTACAAGACTTATAAAAAAGTCATTACTGCTCATAGCATAAAAATATTTTCCCATTAAAACAGTGGCCTGCTTTTAATAAATTCCAAGGTTATTGTTGGCTCTGGATTTCCAACATGTAACCAAATGAATATTTTTTTGTGTGTAAGTCCTGAAACTTAATATACTCTGTAAAACTGCTCAAATCCTTCAACAACTCATTTAGTCTATGCAGATGTCAAGAGAGACAAAGCTGTATTTTAAACTGTTATATAGTCATGATTGACTTTCATTCATTACTATTATCTCCATAAGCAGGAAAGGTTGTATTGGCAACATTTCTACTGGATTGCTGTGGATAGAGAAATTTGCCGTCAGTGCTATCCAGAGGACAACCTATTTCAGAGTTTTACCTGTATATGTGGTGCATTTTTTCAGACTGATAATAATGATATATGGGGGCACATTTATTCTTTCTTTTGCAGATGAGTGAGGTAAGTTGTCGGTTATCTAACTAGTTTCCTCGAGATAAGATTTCATCCATTAAAGTCAAAGGAAATGTAGTCATTTCATTTACTACTATTGTGATTTCATCCCCTGTTTTTAAACAAAATAGGTATTCCAAAAAGGTCTAGTTAAGGCAGTCTTTCCTGCACCTGAAGGAAGAACAGGTCTGACTGTTCTCTCAGCTTCATTCCATGTGGAAGACCCTACACTGAACCATGGCAAAATATTTAATTGATTTTCTTTTCATGACCAAAATATTTCATATTAATGGTATGAATTATCTTACATGTAATTTTATTATGGCTCTCTCTCAAAAAAGCACCCTTATTCTGGAACAATATACCAACCACAGCTATCTTGTGCTGCATGCCCCTCAATTTCTGACTTTTTCAGCAAATGGCTGGTACTCAGCACTTCCCTGGGAGCTCATAGTGTACTGGCTTTACCCAAAATTAAGTGATTAATTATAGTGAGGGATTTAACCTAAGTGACATAAATGCACAAAGAATCCCTTCAGTCTGTCTGCAGCTTGTGCGTGACAATAATTTGGTGTACTGAGATACTCTTATCATCAACATTCATTTGGGCTTTTTTAGATTAAAATAACCATATCTGTTGTGTTTAATGCTAGACTCAGTACTATCAGATATATGACCAAAGATTTGACAGCCAGCTAAAACTTAGGCTCCTCTTGAAATGCATCTCTGTATCTTTACAATTTTGATAGGACCTAACAACCTTTATTTTCTGAGAGCTGTGAGTTTCTGTGCCTGCAAAGGTATTTAGTTTACAGCACCCTGAGAACACGTTTGCAGAGAAGAGACAAACAACTGAACTTCGCAGCCTCTGAGTTGAGGCTTTCATAGGATTATAGGTATGTATTTTAGAAAAGCATGCAAAGGCTTTAGATGATACAGAGCATACTATAATTGGAAGAGAGAGTGTCAAAAAAAAAATTGTGCCAAGGGTTTTTCTCAGTAAAGGTGGAAAGATGGGCTGCTTTAAAGGGTATTTGTAAGACAAACTTACCTGTAACTTTACAGTGCATCTAGAACCACCAGCAGAGATGTCTGTCTATAAGTGGAATGTCTTCCCTTGAGTTTGGTTGGCTTGAGTACATCTGCTCCACCTGAAGTGGCGGCTCAATGCTTTTGCTCACATAATGTCCACAGAGAGAAAGGCTGACAAATACCTGGATTCAAAAAGAAAGACATAATTAAAATCAGGTAACTTAAAAATGATATTTTGAAGACCCATTTTCCATTTTTATATTTCTAAAATCCTTCTTACCACCCATGAACATCAACAAAACCCAGGAGGACAGCAAGCACTCAGCATCACAGGACCTGGTGTATAATGGCGCAGGGTGACTTTGTTTTTCTCAATGGGAAAGGTTTGGTGACTAAAGGCTCAATCTGTGGCCTGTCTCTTGACAGTTATAAAAGTTGCCTGCCCAGAGAGTCAATTTTCTGAAAATAAACCCAGCACAGCACTGGTGCCCAAACCAGCTTCAGTCACGGAGCAGCCCCCATGAACTTCCCTTCCCAACAGAGCTGGCAGTGTTGCTGGTAGAGTCAATACCCAAGGAGCTGCTGCAATGGCTGTCCTTGCCATTCCTCAGGAAATTCCTCCGCTGGCAGCCATTTCAGCAGAGGCAGGCTTTCTCCCCCTTTTTTTTGAAAACCTGTTCAAATGGTTTCTGTTAACCCCGACCGCAGCTTCCCCCTGCGTGTTAACAGAGCAATGAGCAAAGGAAGCAACCTCCAGTCAGCTCTGCTCTGAAGGGCTGGCAGAAGCTGGAGGGCAGAAATGGGGAAAAACATGCCAGGGGAAGCAGTGAGGTGTGTGGGTGCACAGGGGACCATGCAAAGGGCAGGGAACTGACTTTAGAAATGATGGCAGCACTCCAAACTGACACCAAACCTGCTGATTGCTGCTTTCTTCAAAGAAGCCTAAAAGAGTAAATATATCTGATAAAGGAGTGAAAAGCACTGCATGTCAAATAATATGAAATTAGACATTGCAACCTTCTGCTACAAATCCTTCTGTAGCGTTCTCCTGTGAAGTGGCAATACAGACATTTTTAAAAGAAGTTCTTCAGCAAAAACAAGCTCTGGAGTGCAACTAAAGCTATGTTGTGTTTACTGCCTTTTATTTTTTTGGTGAAAAAATGTACCATATGTTGGAGTTATTATAAAAATTAATTAAGGAAAATAACATTCTTATCTCAAGCAGTTTACAGAAGTGGGTTAAAATTAATATGACTGTGTTTATTTTATGTAAGGACACCTAGAAGGGTAAACATAATTTTCCAGACAAACAGGAAGGAAAGAATTAAAATCCTTTGCTCTGATCTTTGACCAGATTACATTTAATAAGATGCCTTTTACATACCTAATACATCGTATTACATTGAGGCGGAGATAAGGTTGTTTGGTGGCTTTTCACGTGAAAATATATATGTTTCTATTTTGGTTTTTTAATCTTATAAGATTTTCCAATCTTACAATGTTTGTTTTAGGAATACCACAACAGCCTCATAAAAGGATTTCATGCCAAATCACTGTTATGTATGTTCTCAACCTCACTATAGATTTTATCTGGGAATATGTATGTGCATTCAGTCACTTGATGCAGAATAGCTAAACAGCAACCAGAAAACTTATTTTCGGTATCAAAGTCAAGTTACAATCTCTTCCCCTAAAAGGTGTTTGCAGACAGGCATCTGGAGAAGCCCATCACTGCATGAGACATCTCTAACTACAGGAAATCAGTGTCTGTGCCTGCAGTTATCTGGGAAGGTGACATCAGCACCATATTTTAGCCAAAGGATGATATACAGCTCAAAGTTTTCTAGCATTTTTGACAGATTTTAATTTAATTTGAAAAGCTATACTCAAATGTTTTGTATTTGTTGAATGATCCCTTACTTTTCAATTTATTATTTAGAAACATTGCCTAATTTCCATTTTAAAGTGTAGCTGTTGCCCATTTCCTTTATTTGTCTTTGTTTTTATAATATACCATTTTCGGCAATGATCTCCCTGCCAAAAATAAAAATTACTTGCTCTACTGCCTAATGTCAATACCTTTGCAATAAATTTCTCCTACAGAGAATCATGGCTCAAATAAGAACGATGAGTTCAAAACAGCTTTATAAATGGTGTGCAACTAGACAAAAATATTTGTCAGCGTAATTTCACATCTCTGCCATCTCTTTTGGACAGGGACAGGAGATTTGTTTTCCAGCAGCATCTGAGGCAATGGCCTCCACTTTGTATATAGGATTATTTGTGTCAAAGCAATTTTGCATGCTTTTCAGCCGTAATGCTTAAGGGCGGCTGAGCTCTGTGACATTTTGCTGTTGCATGCTGGGAGGAGTAGTCCCCCACAGGGCATACTTCCCTTATTAAAGGGATTACAATCTCCCTATTTTCTGCATATCTGATTTAGCTCTTCAGCTCCATGCAAGCTGCCAATGCAATCGCTCAGTTGGGCAACATTTGGATGTTTCTCTCTTAGGTTTTCCAGCCTGTTTTAATATACAATATCTGTTCTGTTCAGATCTTGGCTGTGCTGAACTTTCTTTTCTGGAACTGCAAAATATCATAAGTTTGGCTGCCTAGCACCACTGTCTAATGTAATACTCCCTAACCCGTCTTTAAAAAGCCTGCCAAAGTCAGATTACTGCAAACATGAAGATCAGATATGTCTAATATAACTTTAGAAAAACCATGTGCTGTTTCCGCATTGCTATTATTGTTCTGGAAAGAAAAGCAGCAACAAAAGGATTTGACATCTACTGTCTGCTCTGGTAGTCACGGTGGCTACTTAGAAGAAATAGGTATAATGCACGTGGCAGTACTGCAGGACATCTACATTTATTTTAATTTATTTTAATACAAATTCTAATTATGCTGCGTCATATACAACCCTATATTGTTTTCTTCACAAAAATAAAAAAACCAAAAACAAAAACAAACAGACAAACAAAAAAAAGGTAAAACTTTCAGAATGTATAATCTTTCTATATTGAAAGTACTTATATGTGACACAACAAAAGAGTTTTCCACCACAGTTAAAGGAAATGCCTCCTTCTATTTCTCTGCCAATCTAACACGAAAATGGTCACAGCAGTGGCTCGGGAAAGGTGTCTGGTTTTCAGACGTAGAGTTTTCTGTTTCACACTGAAATAGACCCATTGTACTATTGAAAAAGTACTCTGAAAACGTTTATGTTTTATAAATGTAAAAACAATTGATAATATGTTTTGTATATCCTCGGACAAAAGTCTCCCGACTTCAAACAAATTTCTTAAGTTTAGAGACATTAGTAAGATTGATCAGATAAGGGATTTCTTTCTGAGACATGGACAAATACTTAAAATCTCATGGAGCTGTGAAAAAAACCCATCACAGTTATATTACTATAGCTGATTATCATGTCAACGGAGCCAAAATAAATAGTCCATTGTACTACAGATAACCCTTTTTTCCCTGTTATTAAAATGAATGTTACAAAGAATTTTCCAGTCAATAACTAAATCACAGCTGTACAAAATATCTAGTACAGTAATTATCCTACAGCTACTAGACTTCACACATTTTATTCCAGGTTCTTCTTCACGTGTGCATTCAGTTTTCATGGAAAGACAAGTTTAAGAGCCAGCAAGAGGAATGGTCATTTTGAATTATTTCAGTTTGGAAATTATTGCAGTAAAATCTGTGGAACTGACCAAGGGCAAAGAGAGTAGACTTTGGCCACATTTTTTTTGCACCAGTGACCCAAAAACCTCACAGAAAAAGAGAATTGTGCCTCTGTAATGTTTCAATTGCCTTCCCATTTGCACTGCTTATGAGCTCTGAGAACCATCACCTTAAGCAAAGTAGTCATCTCCACAATGCTTTGGGAGAAATCTGAGCTTTGTACACAGACTTCTCTCCATCAGAAGAAATCGCAACAAAAATACAACTACCTCTGATAAGCATACAAAGATAGCACACTGATCATGGGCATTTATTCTCCAAACAGTGTTTGGTGTGCAGTCTTTGAAGGGAAAGAGATGCAAAAAAGACACCTGCTGGGAATTTCTGCAACACAAGATGCCTTTTGCTCCTGAAGTACCAGGCATGCTAGTTGCATGACATTCTTTCCATATTTTGTGCTGACTGTATCTTGAAAACTTCTAAATTTTAGCCAGAATGCCTTAGCTTAGCTGTTTGAACATGGTGCTAATAACACCGAAGTTCTGGGTTTGACCCCTGTATGGGCCACTCACTTTCGAGTTGAATTCAGTGATCCTTGTGGGGCACTTCCAATTTAGAATTTTCTGTGATTCTGTGAAAATGGACATGAAGTGACGGAAAAACGTGGTGCACTGCTAACAGGACAGCTAGCTCTTCAGCTCCCAGCCATCTTCTCCCCAGTCCCTCGTGAGTGCCATGCTGACACCTCTACAGAATTTTTAAAAATGCATCTTTTCTAGTTTGCATTGCCCTAATCTCCTCTCTCTAAGTGGCCTTCTGAGAGACACACTGTCAGCAAGGTCTGTTGTGGGCCCTTGTACATGGTTTGAAAGTCAATCACGTTCTGCTTATGTGTATCTCAGGTGAGTTCTCAGGGGAGAAAAGACAGCCAGTCCTGCAGCGCTGGGAAAACAGCAGCTGTCTGGCTGGAAACAGGCTGGGTGTACCCAGAAGAGTAAGAGAATCTCCTCTGAGCTAACCTGCACGTGCTGCCTATCCCACAGCCTTTGGTGGAGTCCTTACTTCCAGCTACACCAGCAGGGACTTATTAAGCACTGATCATTACAGCCCCTGGGATGCATTTGTACAATCCATGGAAACAGGACTGCAGAATTCTCCATGCCTTAGTACTGGCCCTGCAGTCTCTAGATAAATACTGCTTCTGCTAGCAAGCTATCATCAATTAAAACAATATGCTCAAAAATATTTAATGGTCCCCATGCTAACCCCAGTTAGTACTTGGTTTCTGAACACTGTGTGGCCAAACTAACAGATTCAGATAATAAATTGATGCTTTAAAAATAAATAAATAAACACCAAAACTATTTCTGTGATTAGACAAACATTTCAGTGGGTATATGAATCTTGCTAACATGACATTCACAATATGAGACAGATACAGATTTTTCCACATTAAGGTTTTAAGATAGGATATGCCATCAGTGCACTCCTCAGACAATTAGCACATTAGCTAAATTTGCTGACAGACATTCTATGTGAGATTTATATCTCCTTTCAGTCCAAGTGAAATATTTGTCTTTCTGCAATGTTTTCCAAGAACATACAGCATGTTTGAGAACTTTACTGTCCTATTTTGATAACTAAGTCCAAAACTAAGCTTAAAATGAATTGCCCAGCCCAGCTCTCATGAAATGTCAAACTGAAGCTGGCAAAGGAAGATAACAGATCATAAAGGTGGCATTCTCAGGGAGCTAACTGGTGCCATTATACTTTAGGCTCTCTCCATTGCTACTCTGTGTACCCTTACTTGGAGGGGTTTATAACTTGGCTGCAAAAATGTTTTCTGGGCGAAACTTGGCAGACAAAGTCTCAACTTGAGTGCAAATACATTTTAAAACAAATTTCCACAAAAATAAAGGGAAAAATCTGTCTACAGTGAGGCTTTGAGCAATGCATAGTCAAACTGGTAAGCTGAACTGGGGTAAGCTGCAATACAGCCTGGTGCAAGCCCTGAGGGTTTGCTCTGCCCGTCCTGGCACTGTTCCCACAGAGGAACTGACACCACAGCGGCTTTCACCCTAAAAAAGACAGGTCTCTTCTACCAGCTCAGCTGAATCAGATGTGGGCATTTGGAAGAAGCCACGATGCTTGCAGGGCTGAAAAACTTTGTCCTCCTTGGAGCAGCGGCAGGCACAGGGCTAAGAACTCATGGTCATGGCTCTTGCCCCCACTTATGAAAGCCTGTGTCAGAGCTAGAGCCCAGACCTTCCATGGAAAAGACTTGATGGCTCCTCATTTTGTGTGATTTGCAGACACCCTTCTAGAATTTACACCCTCTGTGTTCATAGAATAAGTAGAAAAAATCACAACATCCATACCTCCTTCAGTGGTGGCTGCAAGACTGTCAGAGCAAGTTAGATACCTCAGAGACTTGTTAAGTATCTTTAAGATTCCCAGCACCAGACATACTGGAGGTTGTTGCCTGTCACACAAACAGACCCACCACACAATGAAGTAAAGTAGTTTTAAGTCACTCAGAGTCAGAGAAAATTAAGCCCTGTTCCACGTACCTGCTCTTTTGATGGCATTTCAGGCACAGTAGAAAGGTTTCAGCAGTCTTAAGATAGTTTATGATTCTCCCATCTTGAATCAGGATTTATCCCAGAGACCCTGCAAAACAAAGAGCCACTAATTTCACCTGATTATCTGAAATATGCAAAGAACTCTTTATATGGCCAGAGTCAGATACCACTTACTTGTACTGCAGCAGTTGTGCTATATGGCAAGGATATATGGTATGGCTGGACCATCTGTGCAAGGCTGTGGGGAAGATTGGGAAGGACTCATTTACTCCCAACCTGTTTTTATTCACCAAAAATGGCAGCTCCTTTTGAACTAAAGATCTTTGTAAATTACAGCTAAATTCAGGAGAGAGAAAAAAAGTTTCTGATTAATAAGAAAGAAATGCAGAAATTTCAAAACAGTTCAACATTTCCAAAAAGAAGTGTTTAGTTTTTCTGGATTAGATTCAAAAAGCACATTAAAAAATATTCCATGAAAAAACCCCACAAAACAACCCACCAACAAAAAGCAAACCAGCCAGAGAAGAAAATGATGGCATATAGTCCATAGCTTGGGCCTTCTGTTTGCATATGAGGAGCATTTGGAACATCCTATCTTCCTGGAGAGGGCACTCATTCACCTTTGAACAAGTCATCCTGACTTGTCCTTTCTGCCCCCATGAAAGTTTGTTTGCTTCAAACCACCCCAGGATTCCCAATATCTGAGTGGTTAGGGGGTACACAGCCTTGGTTTAACATTCCTGTTCTGACTCAAGCTCGAAGAAAAAGCATCCCCATACTCTCCTTCTCAGTTATAAAGTAAGAAAAAGAGCAACAACAAGTAAAAATTCTGAAACCACATAACCTTAGTTTCCATTTTGGCCATTGAGATGAAGAATCAAGTCATGGGCTGAATGAATTCTCATAGACCAAATGTAAGTTTTAACAAATCTGTATACTTTCACAAAAATACCTGTCTTTAGTTCGTCAACATTGTCCAGTGAAATATCATCAAATTAAGTCATTGAGAAACAAGTTCAAACAATGAGTTTCACGGAAGATTTGTTGTGGCAACATTGTTCTATTAGAACTAGAGGGTAGATTTATAATCTAGAACATCTAGAATAATTGAAAGAGAGTAGATTTATATTAGCTATTGGCATTGGATTTTATATTATTGTCAAGAAATTCTGAATTTCTAGGAATGGCAAATAAATTTAGAAAACAAACACCGAGGTCAACACCTGGTTTTACAGTAGGAAGGTAAATCAAGTCCTGATACTATGAATTCAGCTATTTCTGTTCAACACAGCTCCCGAGACATTAACTATTATTAAATTAAGCTTCTGAAAACATTAAAGTAGATTTCTATATCAGATACATCTTTTGACCCAATCATCTACTCAAACTAGCTGGTAGTAGGAAATACTATTTCACATGTCTTTCAGTGCAAGAGGTCTCAGAAACTACTTCTTTACCAGTTCCCAACAGGCAAGCAAAGATGTCGTCTTGGGAGTCCACCCAGATTTACCTCTTCATGTTTTTCTGCTTGTTTCTTCCTGCTGAAAATGATGCTATATGTATATGTATATGTATATGTATATGTATATGTATATGTATATGTATACTAAACTATAGGCTTTCCATAGTTTTGTATTGTTGTACCAAGACATTCCAAATCTGCAAATTTTTTTCCCGCAGAAGACACACCAGTGTTAAAAAAATGGGCCACCTCCATCTTTTGGAATCACAGTAAAAATTAGCTTCAGCCATGTGTGAAATTAAATCAAACATATGAATTTCAAACATTTAATAAATGATAACTTTATGCCTTGATATCTTTATTTAAGGAATTTAATGGGTGCCACACTTAAAGATAACTGCTATACAAAGCGGGGTTAAATGTTGAACATATTATAAGAAAATGAAGTTGATGTGTGTAATCTAATATAAACATTGTTAATTGTTTGTTTTTCTTGGTTTTCTTGTGCTCATTCTCCCTCCAAGTCACTTGGCGTTCATTCCTCAGTAAACCAATTACTTCATGGCTCTATTAGATTTACATTCACTGCTCTCAGTTAATTCTCTTAAACGCATGAAACCTTACTCATGACGTGCAAGAAAAAGCCCAAAGAGACCTGAGATTCAGGGAATTGGCCAGGTTTGATAGAAAATATGAAACTGAACCACTGCTAAGGTCAGTCTTTTCAAGACTGCAGGGAAGTCCTTTAGAGGCACTCAGAGATTAACTTGCTGTGACTGCAGTGGCAGTGTTCAAATGCTTAGGACTGGATGGAGAACTTACAACTCTTCCTCACGATTTTAGGTTTGTGTTCTGGTTTGTCATCCACCAGCTCAGACACTTGACATCCAAACATCCCTGCACATAGCTGACTGGAGAGATACCAGTGGAGGGTCAGGACACGAGAGGGCTTGAGCCTCCTGACTGATGAAGGCTTTTGAAAGGTCAACCATGGCCATCAGCTGCATCCTTACAAAGGGCCAAACATCATTCCAGCTCCTTTGAAAGGAAGCTGGGTTACAATCTTCTGATAGGAGATCAAAGCAGCATCTTGAAATTAATTATAATTAATAAGCTTGACAGCCTTTGAGATGGCTACCATTTTGTCTTCACCAAGTTGAAAGAGGACTGCTCAATATTGGTATTTTTCCTTGCCTCTGCACTTAGTGTCCATTCTCCCACTTTCTCTCTCCATATAATAAGATAAAGTTTTGTTACAAAGTCTGCTATAATTTCTCAGTAATCTGAGAGGATAACCACAGCTGCAGTTTTGAGGTTACCAACAATTCCTGCTACTGGCAACTGTCCGTCAGTCTTGTTAAGAAAGTTGCCACAATTTTACCACAAATAGTAAGTCTGTGGCATACTCCAAAAGTTGCATACAATTGCCGTTAGCTTAACAAAGTGATCATTTCTGTTAACAATAGCTCTCTAAAACTGCTTGAAAGTCAGGCTTCAGCCAAGCCAATCTGGTTTACATTATGCAAAGTATTTTAATGTGAAACCTTTTAATAGAAATCATCACTAGAGTCACTTTGAGATTATGCCTTCTATCTGCAAGACATGAAAAATTGATTGTAATACTTGCTTTTAGGATTATTTGTACTGCTTTATACACACACGCACATGCACACGCGCGCGCGCACACACACAAGAAGTCATTGGAGGCATGTTTAGCCAAAACTTAAGTACAAGTTATTTTGTAAACATTATTAAAGTGCATGTTCAGCAAATCCATTTGGCTGCATTAGCTCATACATTCATGCAGCTTCTGAGTCCTTCTGCTGTGTTACTTGCGGTACAGAAGAAAACCTACACTAAATTGTGCTTGTGTTTCCTTTTGATTTCATGGGTTATATAGATCTTATATATGCAAAGTCAGCTGCAGAAAATCTAAATCTATGAATACATAGTGATACGTAGAACTAGGTAAAACAGGCCTAAAAAAGGATTTTTAATGAAATGTGCTAAAACTTCGTCTAAATTGATTAATTTGGACAAAGTTTCAGTTTCTAATTACTAACTTTGTCGAACACCACTGAAACACTGTGAATCATCGTGGTTTTCATAAAATTATGTCTTTTGTTATACCTCCAGAAGTATAAAATTAATTCTCCAAGATAAATTACAATTTAATTAATTATTTTAAGCTGGGACATTCTTCCTGTAGTCCTCAAGTCTCACACTTTGATTTGAGTTTCATTTCCAGAAAGACTAAACATTTAGAAGTTCTCTGTAGAAAGTTAAATAAGTGATACTTGTTACCAGAACTGGTTTTGCAGTAAGTCCAGTCATTTGGCATGTAGTTTCTCAGAGGCACATGTAATCATGTGTGTCATTATATGTACATTTTCCTTACAGTCATGCTTATTCTTGTTTTATTAGTTAGCATATCTCTGAGAAGTATGGAACAATTTAAACACTGAAAGATTGTGGTTTTGATCTAAGAAAACATTTTGGCTTTTCTAATAGGACAAGTTCTTCCTAAAATACTAAGGAAATTTTTTTTTTTTTTTTTTAATAGCAAAAATTCACCTATTCAGCAGGTTTTAATTTTTTTTCAGAGGGGCTTGACGATATATCAAATTGACCGGTCATTAAATGTTGACATTATAATGAAGCTGCCTTCTCTCATGATTATATCGTTCTTTCCATTACTGAAAAGACTTTAGCCCAACCATCCATTTTATAGTGTTTTCTTTAATAAAAAAATAATATGTTTTACTGATAAAAATGGAACCAGTCTGTTCTCCAGGGTGAAAATTAATTTTCCAAACCTCTGCTATTTTAAAGGCTAGCACAAAAATAAATCTAAAAATCCCAATTAATTTCACTACTATTGGATGTCCTTGAAACAAACAGATGCTGGAGTTCTTTTTCTGTACTGCTCAGTGTGAATTTTAGGAATCTGGAAATCAATTAAAAGTGATAGAACAATTATTGGGAGCTTTCCCTTACATCACCTTTTAGCCTTTAACTATCATTAAACTGCTTAAGTTTGAATCGAAATAGCACCTAGAAAGACCCCTGACTATTCATTCCATTCCTTCTGACAGTGGAATTCTAATACAACAGAAGTGTTGTAAATAAATGGACAAACACTGAGCTGAAACACATGTAAGCATTTGCCTCCAAAATCTTTATCTTAGGAATAAAATAAATTTTTAAAATATCATTAGTGCCAGTCACACATGCATTTGATCATGTGACATCCAGCTTGGGCATAATTATAGAAGAGATTGCTTTCATAAATCTTAAGACTAAATGAACTGATCTCCAGGTAATGAAGGTCTTGACTATCAGTAAAATAACTCCTTAGAATGATTCATCTTCAGAAGAACTTATTTCTTCCTGACCCGAGGGCAAGTTAAATTTGGCAACCAGTCCAACAGTGTTTAAAGTGAATGTAGTCTTAATTAGCACTGTTAGCACATTCTTTTAGTGGTCTGTGGCCATGCTGATGAATTCAAAAATCCTCTGACTACGTTTTTGATACAGAACCAGATGCTACATTAATAGTACTCATTGTTCACTTTCAGACTGAGGTTGAGGTACCCTTTTGCCTATGGGTTTGAGTCCATCCCATAATATTAAAAAAAATTAATCTTAAAACACTACAAAGAAACATGGATTTGGATGGCTTTCTTCACCCAAAAAACGTGGAAAAGTTATGACCATATTAGTGAGTTAGGAGTTTTCCCCACTCATAGTACTATATTTATAAGCCAAACCAGAGTTTCTTGGTGGACTTACAACATGATTTAATTGCTCTTCAAAAAGTGAACAAGTTTTAAACATGTCTTGCAGGTTCCTGTAGACAAGGTGTAATGGCTCTGCTGAGACACACCACATTCCTGGCTCGCAGTGAAACATTTAATCCTTACCTTCTTTCTCTTTTCTAGTTTTGAGCCTTCTTTACAGATACAATATTACACCTATTGATAATCAAGTTGATTTAATTAAAAAGACGTCTTTCACCAGATCAGCCTTCTGGTCTGTGTCTAAATTACCCTGTTAATGTGGTCTCCTAATTGGACTGCTGTTGCTGTGCATGAATTCCTTCTTTTCTCAGAACAGTACAGTATATATTGTTATGAGGAAATTTTAAAAGCAGCAATGTAGCATTAAATTACAAAGACAAGCATTTATGCAACCATTCAATGTCCATGGCACAAATTGATAGTCTGCAGTAATATTCCTCCAGGAAGTATTTCCTTCTTGAAATGCCTGGGCTACTCTTCTGGCATGAAAAAATTGACTCTTGTTTCCTAACGAATCAGCACTCATGAAATTGATCACAATGCAATCAGCGCAACCCTTGTTCTAACTTAATCTGCACAAGTCCACTTTGCAAGGACTTCTGACAGATTTTGTCAGGATGCACCAGTGAAACCCTTCAACCATGAGTCCCTGCTCCAGATCTCACTGCCCTTCTGTGGGGTGGTTTCTGTGTTTCTCCAGTCCCACAATTAAATATCTTTTCTTTCTCCTGGAGACTCAGAGGCTTGACTGTACACATCACATTTCACATGATTTTCTAACCAGACACAACAATCAACCAAAAGAAAAGTCATCTAACAAATGGCAAATGAGACAAATCTTCTTGAGATTATTCACTCGTTTCATATTTTTCAACTCAGAAGGATAATTTGCAATTCTTTTCACAAAAGACTTTGTCTTGTAATCAACACAATAGCTAAGCATTTCTTCATAGCTCTAGCGATTCACTGTAAGCTTTTAACAAAGAAGTTTCTTTCCAAGGCAACCTAAGGCTTTTATTCTAATTCACATTATCATTAGGATATTTTACTGTCTAATCCAAGCAGATAAACCATAGAGAAGTTAGACAGAAAGAAATCACAGAAAATAAGTTAGACATCACAGGTAGAAAACAATAGGTAAAGTCTGAAAAAAACTAGTCTCTGATGAGTTCTCATACACCAGCATTTACTGGGTCTGTGAAATGGTTCTGCACTTTATCTCAGCTGCTACTTCAGTTAATTCTTCCCTTGTACTGTCCAAGAGTAACTCCTCACAAGATTGGCTGACACCAAGCAGTTAAGCAGACATCCAAAAGGTTGCTTAAGACTACAGAAAGAGAAGTGCTTCTGCATATGGGCCCATACGAGCACGATAAAACAATTCAAGATACTCCTTCCACTTCCATATTTCCAATTCAAACTTTCCTTGCTGTTACACACCTATAATGTCTGCACAGGTTCTGTTTATGTTCATTAAATACTTGCACAAAGTTTATCTACAAGCAGATTTCCTAAATGCCATTTTATCTGCATCTCGTTAGAAAGCCCATCCCAGAGTGTCACTGGGCCATATTCACCCCTGAAGTATCCAGATGAGGTTGAAATTCAGTCTCTGAATTTGCCATGTTTCAAGTGGTTCTGTGCTAATCACTGCACCTCCTGTAATTTAAATTGGTTTTTAACTTCATTAGGAAGAAATCCAGAGTAAACTCTTTTCCCTGTTACCATCAGCAGAAGCTGTTGATGGAATATGCGCAGTCACAGCGGACCAGCCAGAGTGAACAGACTGCGGTTTCCTGTTCCAAGGAAGGAAACAATTGGTTTTTCCCTCAAGCACATAAAAGAGGCTGCTGCTTTGTAGGTAAACATAAGGAAAGGTGTGTAAGCCACGTACTTCCTTCTGCAGCCAGCTTAGTACTAAAAGACCAAGATTATTCTGCATGTATCTGAAATGAATTCAGGCTCAAGTAACTCAACATGAAAATCCAACTGCTGACAAACTATAGCTCTTGAAATACACACCATGTCTCTGCTTTAAGAAGTGGAAAATTTACCTGGCAGAAGTACAAATTCTCATGACACAAACAACTGGAGAAGATAATAATATTTAATTCTTCTATAACTCCTTTAGCTGTTAGCTATAAAAACTCTGTTATATAAAGACAGGAAAATATTTATTTTTTTATGCTGCATCTAAAAAAAATGAAATTACTTCCTGCTTAAAATCAAAAAACACAGCCGATTATGCATTAAAAATCAAAAGTACCTAGATTTCTAATGCTGCTTTTTCTTCATTAGATGGGCTAAGGTGTATACTGAAAATATTTTTTAAAAAACCCAGGAGTCATCATTTCATGCCCTGATCTAGGCAGTCAGCCTTAAAAATATCTCCTACAAATGACATGTTGCATGTCCTCAGTACCCAGATTTGGCAGATCCAAGAAAAACACTCATGGTTCAATTACTTTAAATGTTCCACATTGTCTTAACAGATGATTGACAACAGCCACTGGATCTATGGTGGAGTGTTCCAACTTTGGATACACATCTGCTGAGCTTTCTCATTTGCATTTTAACAACTTTGAAAAAAATAAACCACAAAAATCTATGCTTTCAGATTTTAATATCCGCCTTTAATTTAGCTTGCTTAATATCGCTGACCATTTATCATCTTACACTATTTATATTGCCTTAAATGTTCAGCTTCACCTGTAAAAATAAGGTGGTTGGACTACACCCCATCAAAAGTCTTGCAGGCTGCATCATGTCTAGGGAAAAAGGGCACAAAATGAATCTGAACCTGATTTCAGGGTGTTATATGTCAAATTTGGGCTTTCTTACATTTTAGGGAACCAGAGGCAGCTTTGGGTAACTGTGGTCTTATGCCTGCAAATGGAGTGCTGTTGACTTTTCACAATCCATTTTATATATTTTTATATATATTTTATAGACACTTAATTTTCTAGTTTGCCTGTAATTTGAGAAAAGCACATGTAACTTTTCCAGCCATTGAAGTGCTGTGATAGTAGATGAAGCTGACAGATAGAAGCAATCCAGGGTCTCATCAGGTCTGTTATTTAAAGTGTCTTGTCCTGGCCCCTTGCTATCTTATGGATTTTCCTCAATAGGCTGTGAATGGTACTTTAGCTTTCCTGTACATACTTTTTTTTTTACTTACTTACTAAAAAGCAAACCACCATACCCTCACTTGTTTTTATAATTTCCTTTACTCATATTATCCCTTTATGGTGATCAGGAACCACAGAGGGCCTTGAGCCCTCGTGAAACTCTGTAAATAAGCCTCTCTTGGTACACAGCATCCCATAGGTCATACTTCCCCAAGCAAAGTCCCCACCTGAGTCAAGAAAGCTGTGGCCACTGAGTTTGGTGGGAGTAGGATGAGACCTTAAGGCTTCACCAGTTACCAAGTTGTTCAACTGCCTCGGTGCTGGTAGGAGAGCAGGAGCTCTTACGACACGGTGGTGTAGGGGTCCTCAGTTTCATACAGCCTTGATAGCCTCATCAGAGAGTCTGATAATCCACAAATTATACTCTTGGCTCTTTGCAGTGTTGCCTGATAATGAAAGCAGAGAAAGGATTCCAGCAGTGAGCCATCACCCTTCAGTCCTTAAGGGAAAACACACATATGAAGGGAGGCACACAATTATGCATGCGCACACATATGACTCCCCATATATCATGAAATGTCTGGCCAGAGCCATGGTTGGCCTGTGGAAAATCTTATCTTGGTTGGATTAAAATATACCTCACCCCTTAAGCCTTTTTCCTTCATGAATGTAGTCATCTCGTTACCTCAGTGAACCGCATTTTATCCGATGCCTTGTATGTTTGAAAAATTATATGGTTAAGCAAGACATTTCATAATCATTAATCTATAGTTAACTTAGCCTGCTGTATTATGCAATACTATGAGGACCAGCTGGGGCCCACTAACCAGAAAGCACTTTTATGGTTTCTCTTAAGGGCCATTAAATCAATGTGATGAGAGCACAGCTGGAAAATATCCTACAAAAATTGTATCAGATCCCACACAATATGTAAAAGGGACCACTCTGTGCATCTGCAGACTCAGCATCAACTGCTCTCAGCTGAAACTGCAGGTGGAGGAACATTTACAGCACAGCTCATATCCAGTCCTGAAAATGCCTGCTGCCTCTCCCTTTTCCCTGTCTATGGGGTTTTCCATTTAAGCCTCACTAACTGCTATAATTGCTGTGGATCCCTTAGGGGTAGATTAATGGGATCATCCGAGCAGCCTTGTACACAATTGCCATGCTGCCTGCTTAAGCCATAAACGGCAGAACCTCCTAACACTCATGCAGGGGATGCTGGCAGTGCTGCCTCCTTTACCTCAAGGACACTCTGGCAGGGGCCTGGAAACTGCACATTTCCTTCCTTCACATTTTGAAACAGAAGGCAGGAAAGAGTAAAAAGCCATTAATCCCTGAAACACACATGTTTCATGACTGTTCACACATCATAGATAATGCAAAATAATTAAGAAGGAATACTGTAACTGAGTTATAATGTCCTGCAGAATTAACATCTGGTGAAATAAAGCCGATTAGGAGGTGAAAGGCATATTAATCAGAATAGAGCAGACAAAAAACCCCTCACCACTATACCTAGTTCATGGATGCCTAATGCGTTTTAAGCCTCAGAGCAATTTCTTTAACACCTTTCTTAAATGTCTATTAGGACCTGATCCTAGGGGTCTGTTGAAGCTAGTGTAGTTTTGCTGTGCAATTAACAGTCTCTGGATCAGACCCATAAATGAATCAAATGAAAATATGGTAGAAAGAGAACAGCTAAGTTTTGAAAATCTCTGGGGATAGGGGCAAAATAGAGGAAGTGCAGTCCAAAAGGGACATCACAAAATAAAAACTAAAATGAACCAAAACCAAGCAATTTCTGGGAGATCCCAAGCAGTGGTCCATGGGTATTTTCGCCTACTGGTCCAAAACTAATCATTCCACATCTCTGATAATCACAAATTCTGGGGTGTGGTCTAAATGCATTTCAGAAAACCTCGATATGAGAAGTGTTGTTCCTACCAGACCTTACACTCAAATTTCTGCAAGGCATAGACAGGTGTCTTCCTATACTTCTAGGCACAACTGGCTGCAATAAAGCCAAATAGTTTATACATCTAGGCTTATCACAAATGTTTTTTATTTATGTTTCCTTCCTGTCTTCTCCAGAATGAGCAACCCACACAGTCTGCTTCCCTTCTTCGCTCCTCTTTATTTGTGATACTGTGCTGTCTTTAAATAAGATGCTTCTAAAACAGCTGCTCTCTTCAATGCTGCAGTATTACCAAATAGCTTACGGTAGCAACTAAAATGAAACAAAGGGAAAAAAACCAGACTGGAAATGTGTATGTGTGCGAGTGGCGCGGCTCGGGGTCAGCCTGGATATGGACCCTTGGCTGCAGCGGCAGCGGGTGTCCCCAGAGCCTCCGACAGGCAGAGCGCAGCAGCACTCTACCAGCGGCCAGAGACGTGGCCAGCCAGATGGCAAAGAAACACAGGCCAGGGCAAAGGATGAGAGGGAGGACTTCGTTTGGGTTCCAAGGAAAGGTTTACTCCAGGGAGGGTCCACGGACGAAGTCAGGGATCTGAGGGTGTGCAGGGCTTTTTAAGGAGGGGAGGTTCCAAGGGCGGTACAAACAAATTAACCAATAGCAGTACAACATGGGAGGGTCCAGGGTAGGATTGACATAATACAGGTTCAATAGGGAGTGGCGTGATTCAAAATAACAATGGGGTATCAAGTAGCAACGAACTTTCCAGAACAAAAGGAGGTTCTAACTTCAGGGGAGGAGACTTAACAACTTGAATGATAGGCAGTGGGGCAGGGTACAAAGTCCAGGGAGGAACCAACTGTACAGGGGGAAATGGGAGACAAACAATTTCAGGGAAACAGAACAATTAACTGCCGTGATAGCACACCGCAACAATTAACAGTAAAACATACGAGGGAGGGCTTTGAAGTAGAAATTAAGTCCACTGCTAAATTAGAATTTAGCTATTGACCACAGCTAGCAGCTTCCCATTTGCAAAGGGAGCCATAATCTTAAAGGATCACATTTTCACAGATTGCACATGGACAGTAATTACAGAATAGCACATAGTCATCAGCATCATGCACATATGAAAAATGCACATGCATTTGTAGAATAAGTATGTGTGTATATATGTGTGTGTATTTGAATATTTGTTATCTGAATGATTTATGCCATGCATCTTAATCTGTGCTGTATTTCCCATGCACATGGTATTTAGGTACACACACACACACACACCTCATTATTTCCATACTGCACTTTGATTAAAATTCCAGAAAGATCGATCCCATCAAGACATCTTTTTCCCTGTCAACCCTCCAGACAAGGCAAAGATGAATCTAATTTTGTGTAGCTGTGCAAGACCAGAGGACTCCCAGAAAAAAGATTAATAAAACCTTTTTCTGAACTACTAAAGTCTGTGGAAGATTTGTCACTGTCTTCAATGGGTGCAGGATCAAGTTCTTCTCAGATTGAATAGGAAGACTGGGATCAAACGTTAAAGCAAAATCTGTGCTCAAGTGGAGAAAGCAGCACCTTCTTCTTCCTGGGATTTCTTTATAGGATTGTGTATCCATACAGCAGGAGCCATGGGGAAGAACCGTTTGAAGCAAGGAGGGGAGAGAGACAAGTGAGTGACAAAGCAAACATCTGCCTTTAGGCAATGCACTCAAAAGAAAATTCTGCTTCACACTGTGCTATCTTTTCCTTCTTGTCCTTGCATCTTCTGGAATTGCATTGAAAACAAGTCAAGGTCTTTATGGAAATCTCCCTTACAGACATGATGCTGAAGACTAGAACTGTAACACAAACGAGACTCAGAGCATGGCTGAGGACAGGGGCAGCTGGTGCTCATATTCAATAATTCTTTAAGATTTTATGTCTCCCCAATGGTGTTCTTTGTGTGTGTAAAAGGTTACACATTTTCCACAGAAAAGAAGGTTTAAAAAGAACCTCACTTAGTTTTCAAAAGTGCTATTAGTTCTTAACATATTTTGACAGGCTTGCCACTGTTAAAATATATTGACATAACCAAAGCAGAAATACTCTCTGCAGTAGTTCAGGATTCTTTTTACTGAAGAAATCTGAAATGAGTTTCCAAACCCAAAGCAGGGGAAGTACAGAATTTTTGAATTTTAAAAACACAGAAAGCGAAGCCTCCCTAAGGTATACAAAAACGTAGAGGGAGAAATTCTATCTTCCCAAGTTTTGCCAAATGAAATGGGAAGAGGGAGAATTAATTCTTTTCAGAAACAAAAGAGAAAACAGGGGAGAAAAGCCTGGGTCATGAGCACCAAGCAGGCAACAGTATTTCATGCTGCTGCATGCAATCTCTCCACAGGAAATGCAGTTTTGCACAGGACGCTCTTGGCCTGCATTGTGCCTTTAGACCGACACATGGCACACAGGAGAAACCAGCAGGCAGCTCTTCTATGATTGTCCATTCATATCTGCCACACTCGTAACTGTTATGAAATGTCAGGTTTACCAACTCTGTGAAAAATCCCAGTAGAATCCGAAGGAGTTGCGAATGTAATCCAGTTCAGATTCATTTTCACTGTCAATGGCAACTAATGAAAGAAAGGACAGCCCCTGACACTCTTGCTTTTTCAGCTTCCAAGAGGATGTCTTGCTGTGTTAATCTTTATTCATATCCAGACCACCAAAATGTACAAAGTGATCATATCCCCTTAATAATATTTCAAGAAAAGATGTGGGTAATATGGCTTATTCACCTCCATTAAATATGATCAGTGCTTCAATACTATTTCTTTTAAGATTTCTCTAAATATTTCATGATCCCTCTGATCAAAATCTGCTCCTTTCAATTTTGATCCCATCTGTTTAATTTCACTCAATTTCTTCCACTTTAAAGAGTATTTTTCAAGAAAAAATATGTTTTTTCTCTTCTTTAAATACTTCCTCCTCATCTTCCATCCAAAATCAATATTTTTAATTGAAAATAAATTTGATTCAGGGTTTCTGGCAAACTCCTATGTTCATTCTTGATACTTTATTCAAAATGAAAGAAAATCTTGAGGTCCCTGCAGAATTAAATTCCAGAGCTAGTAAAAAATTATTACAAGAGATTTTTCAAAGCTAAATGTTGAAGTTTTTTCAGGTATTGGCCCAAAAGCAGAGAAATACATGGGTAATCTAGGGACAATGAGCATAAAGAAGATAACAAGAAGAGAGAACAAAAATATTCCTAAGTCCATTGACAAAAGTCTGGAAATTTAGAAGTATTACTGGAATTCTATGAAGACGTGGTTATTCTACTTTAAAATTAAAAAGTAATGGTACAAGGATGTCTCCATTCTGTGTTCCATATCAGAGAGATTCAAAGAAGGCCTACATAATCAGCAGAACATTTTGTTTCAATATAACTGATAATTTAAATAGATCACTTGCTCAGAAAAAGAACCACAACATATAAAACCTTTTAAAATCTGATGATTTAACTAAGCCACAACCCCAAACCTGGTAAAAAAAAATATCCCTAAGTGAAAGAGTGCTTGTTTGCTGTTGCTAATTGGTACTGTCCAGTATGCGGCTTCAAATTCTATGGCATAAATTCGACTTACAATTCACCACAGGCTCAGCCTTCACTTTTATGGGGCTAGTTCCTAAAGCTAGAACTCAACAAATTAAATTAAATAGGCAGTTGCAAGGGTCTCACCTCTTCTGATTGTCATAGGTTGAGTACAGATCACAGTTCAATGAGACTGATCTGTCATCATATGACAGATGTCATATGGAGGGAACCCCTAGGTGTCAAATCTGCTGTCAGTGAGGTTTCTCAACTCTCTGGTCATGAACATTCCCAAAGCACACAGGGCCTTACGATATATCTAGGACTCACAAAAAAAACCCCACAAACAACCTGTTTCCTCTTCTAACTTGAGTCAGGTTCCACAAAAAAACACCCGAACTAACCCAAACAAACAAAAAAGCCCAAAGCGAGAATAAGTAGTTCCCCTTGAATTCCTCCCTTTTGCCAAGGCACACCCATTTTACACTGAAAACCCAGTGAACAGAGTAGTCAGTCATGATTTAGAGCACCTGTCTTTAGCTGCCAATTCTCCCTGGAAGGCAAAAAAGTACCCAAATACCAGGCTACTTTTGATATATTCTATGACAAAATGATTTCACATCAAGTTACTTCTTAGTCTTTGGGAAAGACATAAAAGAGAGCTAGTAACTCTGCCCCTAGAGAATTATTGCAAGGGAGCTCACCAAGGTGAGTCAGACTGAGATTACAGCCTGAAAATAAAATAGTTTACTAGAATTTAGGTGAATTCCTTAATTATTCTATGATAGCATTTATTTCTGTTTTCTTTTTTCCTTATTTAGCCCATTGCATGTTTCTATAGTTCACCTGAAAGACAAGAGAAGACAGTAGGCACCACCATCTACTCTCACATTTTCATAAGGTCCGGCTTAATGAATTTAGAAATGTAGTCAAAAGTAGAGAAAAGCACTGTCTTTCAAACTCAAGTAATCTATATTTTCTACATTGCTCACTGATTAATACACTACTCAAAATGTTTTTCATGGATGCCATGCTTACATCTCTCTCCCTCTCTGCTGTGCAAAGTTGGCTTGGATATAGGTACTATGAATTAGACCACTACTGTGTCCAAATATTATTGTGACACAAAAGGTCAGATTGATGACCCTTTGAAAATGTCTCCTTAGTCCAAGAATCTGTTCTACCACTAAGAAATGGACATTCTTGATGACATGCTGTTAATGCACAAAGGAAAATCTGATCAACTCCCTCCTCCACTCCACTTTGCAAATGACCTTCTGCTTGGGAAAGCATTGTGTAAGCAATATTTCTTTCCTGATATAAGGAACATTATTCAAAATGAAAACCTAGCCATTCCTTTGAAAGGCTTTGGCTTGTGACATTTCCTTTTAAAAAGCACATGAGTATACTGGTTCTCATCTTATTTATACCCAACATTTACAAGTATCAGTGGAATTGCTATTAATTTATACTGCTGTAAATACTTAACCATAGTGCTGATCTCTCATTAGAACTGATATTTTAATCCATCAACTTATAAACTATTAACATGATGGGCTAGTCTATAATTCGCCAGGAGATCAGACGAGCAGGCAAGGAGCCAATAGAAAATTAACTATCACTTTTATCACTACCTGGGCTCCTCTAATACTTTTAGTTGTATTTTATTTGTATTTAGTTTTATTTTGGCGTTTGGTGACAGTATGAGTGTTTCTTGGTGTCAGTACCATGAAAGATGAATTGCATCACCTATCAATATTCTTTTATGTAATAGACCTACATAAAGCTGTGGGGATTTAAACAGGTGTATCCTCCATTATAAGGATATAAAATGTGTTATATAATGTCGCTGCTGAACACTTTAGCCACTAAACAGTTGCCTACTTCACAATTGAAACCCAAAAGAAAAGAAGTTGAGAGGAATTAATTAGAAGAAATACAACTCAAACAAACAAATAAAACCATCAAAAAAACCAAACCAACCAACCAAAAAAAAAAAAAAAAGCCTAACAAAACTAAATTTAAAGTTTTCTCCCTGGTTCAGCAACTTTGGAGCAATTTCCCCTACTAGCAGAAATGACAAGTCAGTTCAAGAGCTTACAGGTTGTTAATGTAACTAGATGACAGAAAAATAACATTAAACATTCACTTCTGAGTAAACCACTTAAAAAGAGATATTTTAAGGATAGTTTATACATTCTTAGTTTCTCACATGATATAAATACTAAAATAGAAACTTTCCCAAATGAAATGGAAATATCATCAGCGATCCAATTGGCCTTTAAAGGCTTAAGCTATAGGACTGTGCTTTTATATGTTTGGGTGTTTTCTTCCCCAAAAGATTATCAAATGGCAGCCAGAGGCGGCTCAAGGTATGGGGTCTACTTCCCTCAGGCTGTCAATCACGTAGCAGCTGCCATGCATCTTAAACATTTGTTTGGAAAAAAAGATGTCTTTTCTACTTTTTAACCTTGTGTAAATAATTTTTTTAGGCAGGACTAAGAAGCACTGAAACAGGAAAAGCAGTTCCCTAATCCACTGATGTCAGTTATGTTACACTGCAAAGGAAGGAAAGGAAAGTCAGGGGAAAAAAAGCCATTTGTCTACAAGCACAACTGCATTTAGAACAAAATTTTCAATCAGCATTCTGGTCTGCTTCCCTAGCAACAAGGAGAGAGCTTTTTGCCTAGGAACTTCAGAAACCAGATCCCACAGCAGACAATCCCAGAGGAAATACTTACAATATGATTTTGTAGGAAATCATGGATGATCATGGTATTTGGTGCTCACCATTAGTCTACATCTGTTTTGAGTGGTTATTGATAGCAACAGAACTTCAGTGATGGTATGGTAGAAGCCATTGACATTGTCTGGAAAAATAAGTCATGAAGGACTAATCTAAACTGATCAAGGAATGAGAAACCATCTGGGACAAATTCGGAGCCTAAAACAGGTGGGACAGTTTCTTTCAGGACCTTACCTCTATTTGCACGAACAAGAATCTGAAAATCTGAACTACTGGAAATTTTTTAAAACTGACACGGAATGGGGCTCTAGGTTTCTTTATGTTTCGGCTTACAACTGTTCAGATCAACTTTGAGAGAACATGTTTTAAGTCAGAAAAAGGAGTTCTATCCAAATAAAAAAAATACAGCTCAATTTTGTCAAAGGAGAAAGGATATCTAAAAATGCTATGAAAAGGTACCAAAAAAAAAAAAAGAGCAAGCTTGTTTTGGTCTTTTGGGGAAAAATATATTGGTATTTCTTGTGTAAAGGACTATGTTGAGCATTGCATGCTTTAAAAAGTCAAGATTAAAACAAGCATTACTACATTAAAAGTAGTTTTTAGCTTTTCCAATTGACATTTTGGCACTAGAATTTAGAAAAAATTTCTGAAGCTCTCCATAAACCAGAATTTTTGTGTCCATTCAGTTCTTTTTCTGGCCCACACTGAGATATAATGGTTATAGCATGTGAAGCAATTTTAACTTTTGAAAAATTCATACAGAATAACAGCCAAACTCATAATAATCTTGGAAATAATTTAGCCCATTTAGAAAACTCAAGGAACTCTCCACAACAATATCAGTTGAATCTAAGAAGAAAATAAATTAATTTTAATATCCAAAGACATTACAGACATTTCATTATTTAGCATCACATCTCATTGTAAAAAAATAAAATCTGAAAGCTGCTTAAATGCCAGTCTTTTTACCAGTTATGCTAATAAGACAGACCTTAGGAATAAAAATAATTGTAATACCAAGAAAAGAATTTCTTTAGTCCAGCATCATGTGTACAATATTAGCCAGTAATGGATGTAGTGAGACATTATAAGAAGACAACTTTTCTAAAATAATCCTTTCTCTGGCTTTCCTTCCAATGCACCATCACTTAGGGAGTTGCTGAGGCAGAGGCTGAAGCCTGACCACCAACTGTAAAAGCCGTGGATAGATCTATTTTCCCTAAAGTCACATAAATGTTTTTGGACTCGTTTATACTATGGACCTCCACAGCATCCTGTGGACATGAAAGCAAACATTTGATAACGTATTTTAATTAACTACACTGATTTTTCTGGCCCAAGTTTGAGTCCATTTCATCTCGATCCAAAATATTTCAGCTGTGGAGGAGGGAGTGCTAGTTCTTTGGGGGTTTTTTTGTTTGGTTTTTTTCGGTTTTTTGTTTGGGGTTTTTTTTGAGGGTTTGATTTTTTTTTTTAAGATCTTGCTAGAACAAATAAGGATAGCAAACTAGGATTTTATTTGTGGATGTTCTTTTTGTAGACCAAAAGACTTTTGAAGACAACTAATATAAGATTACTTTTAAAGAAAACCAGAAGAACAGGAAAATGAAGTCTTGATTTGAGTTGTAGTTTACATCCCAACATGTGGAAGCAGTCATTGGATCACTGGATCTTTAAAATTTTATGGGTAGTGGACCTCAAATACATCCACTTCAGCTTAGCCTAAAATATTGATAAGGACCAGAGTTTATTATCATTATTCCAGTACAGCCGTGTGCAATCTCCCAATGTAGGGGTTACACATACCTGCATAAGAGATAGAGAAAGGACCAAAAAAAGAGAATTGTCTCAAACTGTTCAGAGGAAAACTCAGCTGATTCCATGGCCTCTTCTAGGACTTCAGAAGTGGTAGGGAATGTTCATTCAAACAATTTTTATTATTCCAGAGAGAAGAACTGGGAAGAAGGCAGATACGCTCGCAAAGATTATTTTAATCTTTTTTTAATTAAAGTTTTGCGGAAAGCAAGCTTGTTACATAAGAGAACAATTTCCAATGCAGCACTAGCCAGCACTGATTGCAAGTAGAATTTGTCATCTTGTATTTTAGTTTTGGTTTTGGTTTTGGTTTTGGTTTTGGTTTTGGATTGTTTGGGTTTTTTCTCTAAAATGGCTGCCAAACAACATCCAACTATAACAGGTTAAACTTTTCTTTAGTACCACCAAAAATAAAAATTAAATTGAGGGTGCTGTCAATTCCCTCTTAGTGAAAGGACGTGATATGCCAGAGGATGACGCACCGGCTGGATCTGACAGATATAAACCATGCATCTGTGGTGTCAGCAGGCAAAACCACTGCTGAGCCTTTGCAGTTAGGAAGCAGGCTTTCTCTAGCTGTAGGGACAGCTGTTTGGGGGACTGGGCCATAACTCCATCATCCAAGTCCTCTCTCTGTTACACGGGAGTACTAGCAAGCTTCAGGATACCAGTCTTCACCTTCCGCAATGGTAAGAATTTTAGATGCTTTCATACAGGACCTTAATAAAGTGCTACTGCCCACATCACTTACTTCCAACAGCAGACCTGCAACTATGAAGTAGTGATAACCACTGTCTATCTTAGTAAATGAGATACATAAGAGATTTGCTCTGGCCGCTGGTCTTTAGAGGACTGGTGAGCAAGCCAGTGCATGAGATGGGCTCATTGCAAGCAGTGCAATTACCCAAGGACCTACTGTCTAACTCCTTTGAAAGAATCTGGCACAGCATTTCATCTGCATCTGTTCTCCCTGCCTCTCTGTGGCCAAAGTATAAAACCTCTGTATGTAAAAATGCGTGCTTGGAAAAATTAGTGCAAAATAAATACACTTCAGAGTCAAAGGTCACCATGCAGCAGAAAGGACACTGAGATGCTTAAATTTCCTATTATTCCAGCAACATTAAGAAAGGGACTTCTGCAGTCAGGATGTCCATTCAGCTATGTGCCACCCAAATAACACTGGAACACAGTCGCTCATTTCAAACATGGTGTGGGGACAGAAATTTTAACTAGTGAAGTTCCTTGGTTTTATGTAAGTCAGCAACTGACTTATAAAGCATATGACATTTGAGTTCAACTAGGAGCAGCTTCTGTATAATTCTGTCCAGGCAGACAGTTTAGAAGGTGAGAAGGAAGCCAGATTAAAGAGCATGGAGAAAAGAGACAGGAATTAGGGTAAAACTGGAGGCAAGGGGGAGCATAGACAAGACCTCAGAGTAATAATTCATGGAGTATAGGTGAGAAGGAGACTGAGCCATCAAAGTGGAAGACAGATTTATAGAGAGATTACTGTGGTGCAAAGGGAAGGAGATACACTTCCATGGCAGAATAGGCTTCACTTGTTCAGCTATTTGTGGAATAACATGTCATTTATGGTGGTTTGGAGAGGAGATGAAGCATTTGGTCCAAGTTTGAAATGGATGTGTGAATGAGGAACAAATGGAGTTTACAGTCCAGAGAGGGAATATCCTCAGAGCATCCCCAGAAATTTTATTACAGACATCTTTCAAAGAGAAGAGTGGAGAAAACTGTCTCTTTGGCTCCTGCTGTCTGAAGATATATTCTCCTACTTTCCATTTAGCTCATCAGTTTTGCAGAAATAACATCAGGCTAAACTAGGCCCTTGAATTTGCCATTTCCAGCTACTTCTATTCAGAATGCAACTGCAAAAGGAGCATGCTGCAATTAAAGTTAGCACCTTTTAAATATTTCATTTCTTTTTTATAGGTCTAATATGTAATAATTGGCAGAACAACTCATTTGAAAATGTGTAATGCCAAAGGAAAACATTCAATATCTTTCCGTTCAATACCCTGAGTATTTTCTCACTCCAGGGTGTAAAAACATTTGTTCTTGATTCATACAGTCATTCCAAATCCTTGCCAAATTATGCAAAGAGCCGTCAGATTTAATGGTGCAAGCGTCTTATTTCTTATTATGGGACTTGGACAAATAAAAGCAATACATTGTAAAAATAGGTAGTGAAGTTACTGCCAAATGTCATCACAAAAAGATGTTTTTATAATATTCTGTCCTGTCTGCATTGCCTCTCCCGGATCTCAAGTCTCCTTAGGGTCTGAATTCATTCTGCAGTGCACCTGTAAAACACAACCAATAACCACTACTTTCATTTTATGTAAACAAAACCACTCCTCTTGCAAAGGTTACAGCCTCGGTTCAGTAATGTACTCATAGAATATCCTGAGCTGGAAGGATCATCAAGTCCAGCTTCTGGGCCTGCACAGGATAACCTCAGAAATAACTCACTAAGCCAGTTACTTGAACTTAAGTACAGAATAATCACAAAAAATTGTGTTTTAAGGTCCTACTGAACTGAAGTCTCAACATTATTCCTTTGCCCTCACAGAAAAATTGTGCCATGCCATGCCATGCCAGAAATGACATATACATCCACTTGCCTGGTCACATGTAGAACCTTGGAGATAACTTAATCTTTGGTTCAGAGAGAAATAGAAAAACAATACAAAACAAACAACCCACCATCTCCAACAACAAAAACACAATTGTTCTTAAATTTCATTTTCCTGGGTTGTTTTATACTTCGTATCCCTTCCAGTCCTGTGTCTAAGTGGTTTATGAAAATGTTGAAAAGCACAGGGCCTAAGATGGAACCCTGCGGAACCCCACTAGTGACAGGTCCCCAGTCTGATGTCACCCCACTCACTAAAACCTGTGAGCCAGTTGCCCACTTTGGTACATGATGTGTTTATCCAGCAAAATGCTGGACATTTTGTGTAACACCACAGACAAAGTCTTTGACTCTCCTGCCTGCATGAACAGGTAATCATTTACAGCTGGATCATCTTGAAACTGATTTCATCCCAAGATCAGAGTGAGATATGAAGTGTAGCTCATTACAGAAGATGCCCAAAAGACTGTTATCATGTCCTTCCTCCTAACTCATGCTTCATGATACTGCAAAGTGATTGTTGTGGGCCACAGAAAATAAAGCAGAATATTTTAAGAATCTGGAAATAAACAAGTTTGACAAACCCCTCCGTAAGTCTAAATAAACAGCCCACAATTCAGCTTTTAACCTAAACAATCTGAAATGATTACAAAAATGTTGAATGGACCTTCCTTCCTTCCTTCCTTCCTTCTTTCCTTCCTTCCTTCCTTCCTTCCTTCCTTCCTTCCTTCCTTCCTTCCTTCCTTCCTTCCTTCCTCCCTCCCTCCCTTCCTTCCTCCCTCCCTCCCTTCCCTTTTTCAACGTCCTTACAAGTATGGGATTTGAATTCTGACATTAGAAATGCATTTCAGGCCACAACTGTAGTGTTCATTAAGCAAATATTACCAGCCTTCAGCCATTTCACAGTCTTTCTTCCCAACCTGTAGTCATTTTTGTTGGCAGAGATACCTTTGCAAAATTCGATATGTAATAAAAGTTAAAATAAGGATATTTTTTAGTTTCCACTTGAGTGTGTCAGGAAACTGGGACTGAAAGATTTATAGTTTTGGGTACGAAACCTAGTTAAGAATTAAGCAAAGCAGCACTCTTTCTCCTCAGAAGAAAAAAACCCTGGTGTTACAGTCAATAGGATTTTTTTCCATCTACTTCTATGAGAAGAAGATGATCAGATTTCAAGATGTAAATGCAAAGGGGAAAAACTCAGTGATCCGACTAACTTACTGCTTTTAATGAGAAGGGAGGCACCTCCCAAAGTCGTAGCAATTTATTTGCCTTGATTAAGAAAGGTGCAGTACCGCCTGTTCAGGCATCAACACAACTCCATCATTGCAATCCTTCTCCATATAATCTCTGCATGCAGTAACAATGAAAGGGCTGTTGAGAGTGGTAACTCGGGAAAATTCTTTGTCCTTAAACAGAAAGACCACCAGAGGTAAACACCGTCTCTGTCTCTGGCTAATTTGATCTATAAAACAAAACAGTTATCTCTAGGCTTGGCCTTAACTGATCTACAGAAACGCTGGAATACTTTTGAACTAAATTTATAGTACCTCAAACCAGGACAATTACTGCAGTGATTGTATCCAAGAAATTAGTCCTAAATTAGGATTTGCCAAGCAAGAATCAAATCTTGCACTCTCCTATGTTCTCTCTGAGTAATTGTATTTCACATGAGACAATGAACAATTGGGGATTTGGGGCCAGTTATATTAGCAGGTTTTCTTTCTCAACTTCTTAACACAGGACATCCCTTTTTCTTATTTACAAGTGCTAAGAGTGTTGTTGGTTACATTGCTCAAGTTTTTCCTTTCCAAGCAGACAGCACACTTTACTTTTTGACCCTTTTCCACTCTCCTGTCCTCAGCTCTAGTGCTACAGTATGACACTGGCTTTGCTCCTCAAAAGAAAGAGAGAGAAAGAGAGAGAGGAAAATATTTTTCCCTAAAATAATAGCTCCCCTTTTGGCAACAAACAAAGGAGAGAAAAAGTACGTCCAGAGAAACTGAACTCTTTAAAAGTGCTTTTTTGCTGTTTGATGACACAGGCACGAAGCCAAAATTCACCCATTGTACTTCATGTTCAAAATTTCTTCACACAGCTCTAAATTGCTGACAGCTCTTTAGCTACAGCCACGCTACCGGGCGCCATTATAATAGTTCGCCATACCATTATGATGTGTCAGTGTTTATGACCTGTATCCCAAAACTGGATGACACTCAAATCTATCGACTGCCTATAAATCACTTTTTTGGAAAAGATTTAAAGTTCTGCGATTGCAAGTAGAATTGCTATTGCTCAAGTGGCCCCATCTAATCTTTTTTTCATTGAAAACACAGAAAGGTTATGGAATCATAAAGCCCATGTGGAACAAAACACAGGAAAATACTTATTGTTCTCATATAGAGGAACACACATAATACCCGCTGTTGTATGAAGGCCCAGAGGGCTTTTTTTATTGGTTCATGGATGAATTTTTTATTGCTACTGAATAAAGTGTTCTTGACATAAGTATTTGACCTCTAACACTAGCAAGATTTCCTCTTGGTGGCCATTAGAATATAAATCCTACTTCATTAGATCACAAAATCATAGAATCACAGAATATGTTGAGTTGGAAGGGACCCATCAGGGTCCTTGAGTCCAACCCCTGGCCCTGCACAGAAGACACTGCAAGAATCACACCATGTGCCTGAGATTGTTATCCAAATGCCTGTTGGACTCAGTGAGTTGAGGTGATTTCACTTACCTTAGCCTTGAAAAACTTGAAGGCACCCTGATCATAGCAACCTTCTTCACAATCAATAATAAAAATGACCAAAAGGGGGACAGCAGAAAAAGCAGAGTGAGGGCTTGCTGACTCCTTAGGGCTTCTAGGTCTTCAGTTAGCCTGGCTGAGTAATGCCTGTTTCTATAGTCAGGCAACCAGGAGAATAAAGTGCTTAGCCCTGGAATTACCTCTCCCTCATCAGCCCAAGCCTACCTACTTGCATAGAACTAAGCACAAACAGTGCTTTGAAGAAAGCATCAAATTGCTTTTGATTTTATTGTGAATGTCCTCTGGGGATTTCAGTAGTCACATCAAGCTTCAGTTGACAGTTAAAAGTGGAATTTAGCCTCTTTCTTATCCTAGAGGAGGCCTTTATTGACGCCGTTCTTCATTTTATCTTTTTTTTTTTGTAAACTTGGTATCTCTGTTCAGCTCACCATAGCTTCTGAAGACTTTTAATTAAATCATGTAACAGATTGGATTGAAAGCCATTTACTCCAGTTTTGTTGCACATTTTTCAGAAGAATTCGCTATAGGTACTAGCTTAGCAGAAAATTGTCTCTTGGTTTTTTCTGAGTCTTTCTTGGGTTTTCTGCACACCTCTGGTTCTCTGACACTTTCCATTTCTTAGATCAGATCACATCTAAGACATCCCTTATCCTCTTCTACCTTCCCAGGGATATTCTGCGATCCTGTGGCCAATAAGACAGAAAGCCAGAAAAAATACAGCATTATTGGCAACAAAGCGCTATCAGAACTTCAGTCCCATGAGTTCTAGTAAGTTCTGTGCCTTTGGTTCAATTTTTCAATTATAACAGTTGTTAAGTCACACCCCTCTGAGTTATTTCGGTAATAAATCACTTTGTCCATTTGGAAAGTTCCCATTCTGTTCTGGGAAGCACTTCCAGCGGCTGTCAGGAGCCCGCACCCTGTTTATGAGATAGTCCCGCTGGACAGCAGGAAACACACACAGACCATGGAGCCACCATTGTGACTCTTTCTGTACAAAATTCCCTCTGGTTTCAGTGGCAAATCATATAAAAGCCCAGAGGAAAAGCCGGGCAAGAGGCAGAACATGTACCTTATTGCTGCCTTTCTGCTGAACAAAGGCTGGAGTACCTGCAGCATCAGCTTACAGCCAGCATCTGGAATTTCTTTAAGGAGGAAAGTCCCTCACTCTCAGCCACCATATTTATGTTCAGTATATGTGAAACAGCTTGAGTTAACAAGGCTTTCAAATGACTGCACCACATGAGACCTCCAGCTTCTTGAATTAATTGTTTGGAAAAGTAGTGAAAACTGGCTCTTGGTACCCTGGTTCTTCACCAGGATCTTTCTTTTCACCTTGACTGTGTCAGAGAGAAAGTACTCTGCCAAGCCTCTACAGGCCAGATCTGCAGCTGGAGAACTAAAGCCACACTGGTCTTACAAGGATCTGCTTCTCTTCCTCCACGTGCTTCTTCTAGTAATGGGGACATGTTGGTAAGTCTTGTGTGTATGTTCAGAAACAGGAATGGGAAGAAAAATCATGACGCTATGCAGCCTTGAAAGTACTAAAGATACACAATCAGTACCTATCAATCACTTTTTTATTGAGCAGAAAGTAGATATCAAGTTAAAAAATAAAAAAAAAAAAAGCTGAAAGAGTGGGCACCAGATGGAAGAAGTACAGAAACCCCTTCTACTCACATCAGCTACAACCAACAAATACCTCATGGCACTGTGGGCCATGGATTTCTGTGGGAGCACACTGTATGACATCTTTCAGAAAGATTTCAGGTATAGTGAATCTAACTCTTCAGGCTTGAAGGATAAAGTTAACTTATGCTGATGTAGTTAAATACTGAATCTGAAATTAAAATATTTTCTTTAGAAATACTGCATTTGTACCTAATCTATAAATACAGGATAAATTATTCTGAGGACAGGAAAATGCCATCTACTCATACACCTAACATGGAAACAGGAGAGAGGCTGAGGAAGTCTGACCCAATCCAAAAGAAACAGCCACTTTCAGGGGGTTTCTAATCTTAGCAGAGAGCACTGCAGGCTTCTGAAATAGCTGCAGGGACGTATATGAAGAACAATATGCTGTGTCATGGCTGGCTGGTGAGAACAAGGCAGAGGAAGGCTTGCAATGGAGCGAGTGACGAAGATGGATTGATTTGAGTGATGTTTAAATTTGGTTTATTATGGGGCTGCGATTGACAATGTTGCAAGCTGCTCACCTCCCAGAGAGATAGGCATGTGGGCCATTCTTTGATTTCATAAATCATCCAGGAACATACCCGGAGCACTGACCTTTTATGGGGAGGGAGGTGAGGGCATCCAGCATAATTTAACACCGGCGTGTCGGATGGTGTCCAGCACAGTTTAACACTCCTTAACCTCTGCCTCATTAGACATCTGTCCTGTCATTTATCTTTCTGTTTATTTTTCAAGTGATATATTATTGGTAATAACTAAGGAATGGGCACTGATGTTACTCTTCATGGAGCTGCCATTAGTCAGCTGGAAGTCAGGCCAGCATCTCTCTGAAACTGGTACACAGAATAACTTTTAAAGGATTTTAGACATTCTTTGCCAAGCAATTTCCTCCTGGCATGGGCAGCTAGCACCCCTGTTATATGATCTTTTATTTATTTTTGTTCTTTCCAAACCAGATTTTAGGAGTTTTAAAAACCAGCAAGTATTCTTACTGTTGGTAATAAGATCTGAATTTTTTTTTCAGCAGAAACTTCATCCTGTCTGTGACAACCATGGTTAAATACGAAGCCAGCAGGGAAATGGCAGGGTCTTCCATTCCAACCACATATATATACACACTTGTATACGGAGACAAATACATATACACACACAAACACACATGCTCACATTCTTCCCTCTTTCCTAGGTCATCGCCATAATGGCAGATATTAAGACTCCTTTCTAAATACAAATAGTTTAGCACATTTATAATTGAATGAATATTGGAGATTTCATTTATCCTGCCTTTCTTTATTAAGCAGCAACTATTTTTCCAACATTTAGTATATTGAGTTACATTCTGGGAGGGGAATAAAAAGCAAAGAAAGCATGAGGCCACAGTGAAGGGAAAAAGAAGTATTAAACATTTTTTCTGTGTTGTGTAACTAATGCATTGTGATACTGGATGGGAAGTAAATTCCAACAAAGATTCTTCTATGGTACACATGGTACTAAGCATGAATTTGTATTTCAAGCAGATTATAAAGAAGGTACAAGTCCAAAAGGACCTGTAAATTTTTTAAAAAGGCATTCCAGATTTGTTTATACTGTGGATATTTGTGAGTCAGCTCTATAACAGCTGTAACACCTTGAGAAAATATTGATCATGTTTTGTTTAGCTGAATATCAATATTTTGCTTTTAAATCCATCATCACATGAAATATATTGAAATTTTCAGCAATAACAAACAATTTTATACAAGCAATACTACCACTGAGACACAGATTGAAATAGTTAAGGAACCCATTGGCTGACCTGAAACGTCCTCTATTTGAACACGCACACACACACATAGAAACTTTCAGAAAAAAAAATCCAAAAAAATATTAAATGTCCTGAGAAACTGCATGAGACAGGTATCCTTGAAATTTGGATTATAGTGATGAGAAAGCCCAAAGTGATGGGAAGCAAGCCTAGTTGAGGCAGGCAAGGACAGCCAAGAAGGAATTCACTGGGTGGGAGGGAGTTCGCCAGGGTACCAGAAGCTTTGCTTTCCAGATGTACTTTATTTATAAAGCTCTTAATCCTTTTAAAACTACCTACATCCCACGCAGATTTGCCATTGCTTTATTCCTTAATTAATACCATCATCTCAGGTTTTGTCTAACACCATGATTAGAGAAAAAAGCTACATGAAAATGCTGCCAGATCTAACAGGACACAGTGGAAGAGATTTTGCTGTCATAAGCCAGACCTCTGCTCTTTTACTGCTTTGTTTAATGCTGTGCAACTGGGCATTTAGATGTACTATTTTGAAAGTTGGAATCATGTAACTGGAGTTTAAAACTTGAGGGCTGCTGTCACCTTGACTCAAACTCTTCAGTGACTTCATCAGCAGTGGGAAAACTGCATGTACCAGTGAACCACAGGAATGCCTGTGCTCTACAGGATGCACTTCTGAAAAGGTAGAGCGATCAGAACAAATCCAGTAAGGTGTTCCTGGGAGTATGAAAGCTACCAATACAAGGCCCTTGTGAAATCTCAAGTATTGTTAGCCATTTGGGTCACCCACGTTGACAGAGAGGGAACTCGTACCAGAACAGGTGCAGAAATGGCTGCTGGGATCATCCAAGTAACAGAGAGTTTATTTTACAAGAGGAAATTAAAAGACAGTGGCTTATTTAGCCAAGTAGATCCAAGTCTGAGAGGGGATACAGTCACTCTTTGTAAATACAGCTGGAGGATAAACACCAGAAAAGGGAAAGAGGTTTTTAAGCTTAAAGACAATGATTTGGCATAAGAACAAAGAGGTATTAGACAGCCATTAAGAAATTCAGGCTGGAAACTAGGTATAGATTTCCAGCTCTCATGAAGGTGAATTTCTGGACCTACCACCTTTTTGTAGCCTTGTGGTCAGAATTCACCACTAATTTGCAGTGGGTTATGTAAGATTTTACATGACAGAGTGCAACAGGCCAAGCACACATTGTGCGTCAGTGCCCTTCTCAGATCTTCCCACCCTTTCCCAGACTGCCATGATTGTAAACCAGTCCAGACCATATTTCTGGCTCATGTTTCTGCCTTCTTTTCCTTTGGAAACCAGGGCATGAAAGGCACCAGGATGAAAATAACTCATACCATGCCCGTATTTCAGTAGTGTCCCTGGGTGGGTGTCAGGAAGCACTCCCAGCTGTCTAGGTATGTGATTGAGGGATCTTGCAAAACTCTCTCAGTCAGAAGAAGCCTCCTGGAGTCCATTTCTGCCCAGCACACAGACTGAACTCTGTGCTCATTGCCTAATCGTACTTAAGAGCAGCCTTCAAATGTTTGTGTGTTTCTCCTAATTAAGTGCCAAAAGTTTAGAGCTTTCTCCTCAGCAAGAGGAGACTCAACCCAGCCCAACCTTGACGTAAATCTAATGACACTAATCAAGCTACATGAGTCAAATCTGGCTATTTTTTTTTCCCCATTAGTAATAAAATGTAAAGCTTTATTTGGAAAGTACATAATAAATAACAATGTCAACAAAATTCATAATTTCCCCAGCATTACACTATAATGAAAAGCAATGATGTTAATAAAAAGCAGGCCATAAACAAAACATTGTTTAGTTTTGTGTTTCTAGTTAAATTCTAAGGCTTTTAATTTTTGAATATTGTAGTAGAAAACAGATTATTCAGAATATTCTAAATCCATAAATGCATCTAATGACTTGAAAAAAAAGAAATTTTAGATTTTATAGTCTTCTGTTATTATTTAAAATCCCAGACAGGGTTACTAAAACATACACAAAATAGATTTTGTTTAGCAAGAAATTTAAAGATCAGAATTCCTGTAAACACTAGTGTAACATTTGGACACAATAAATTCAGCTTCCCTTTCTATGTTAATGATATTCTGGGTAAATGCCTGCAGATCATTTACTTTGGAAAACATTCGATGAAAAAATATGAGGTTTTGTTCGTGTTCTGTCAGGATAGATAGCATGCTCACTAGCCCTGGAACAGACCCCCACCACACACAGGCACCCACCACATGACACTGAACCTGAAGAAAGCCTCCATCTGAACCTCCCTCCAGACTGTGGTTGCAAAGCCTTGAAACTTGACTCATACCTGTGCAGAGTTATTCTCTGCACTGCAGAGAAAAGAAAAGGGGTCCCACCCCACCCTGTAATAGCAGTGTTTTCATCCCCCAGATAACTCAGGCAGGAAGGGGTCGGTGGGAGATTTTTTCTTTTTTGAAGAGATCAAAACCCTTGGTGCAGTGTGTATCCTCAGCATGCTGGGACATGACCAGCCAAATGGCACAGAGCAGGCACCCGGGGCTGGTCTGATGGACATCACCTCTGAAACCTAACACAGAGGTCTGCACTGACAACCTGCAAAACTCGTGCTGAGGACGGGTCCCCAAAGCTACATTTGTTTAGCCCTAAACGTGGACGTTTAGTCTGAGGATACAGAGATGACATGAGTGGGCTGGGGTCACTTGTTCACTCTGCCCAGACTGGTTATGAGGTTTATGAGCACAGTGGGAGGGGGGGACTGAGCTGGGAGACCCCTCCAATCCACCTCGCTGAAGGGCTTTGTGGCCTCCCCCAGCCCAGAACCACATCACACCTTCCACCCTTAGCATCAGGGCATAGCTCCTCAAACCAGGATAAAGATCTGCTCCATTGATGGGCTTCAGCAGCTCCAAGGGTGTTTGACATGAGCTGCCAATTTGTGTTTGAATCACTCTTCAGAGACATCTTCAAATAACCATACCAACAGTGTGTGAAAACGACCATGAAAGTACATTCACTGATCAAAAATTCTAATATCTGAACAATTCTTGGGAAAAATTGCAGTATCTTTATTTTTTACAAAAGTATTCTTTTTTTTTTTCTGGTTCATGCTATTAACAATCCAGGCTGTCTTAGCACAAATGACTGACTATAGACATGCTCCTGTTCACATGCTGAGACACCAGGTATAGACTCACTCTGAGGTGGTTACACCAGGGTGTCATTTGGACCTGCTCCAAACCACAGAAGAAAATGCCAATGTGATAAGGTTAAATATCAGCTTTGCGAAGGACCCTATCAATAAAGTCAGTAGGAAAGATCTTCCAAAAGATACAGATACAGATCAGATGTCTTATTTTCCTCCAACCTCACCTCTAAAATTTGTTCACCACTTCGGGTTCATGAGGAGTGATATTCCTTGCATAGTAGGTTTTGTCTGTCATTCCATCACACATGTTCCTCTCTTTCAAAGATGACTTTTTAGTCCTCAGAGTCTGCTGCAAAAATGCTGCAGTTTTGTTGTTGTTGCAAAGCAATGAGTGCAGGGATGTGAAATTCCCAGCATTCACAGCAAGTTCATTTAGTCTTCAAGTGTTTTTGTGGAATTTTTTAGTTAGACAAACCTGAATTATCTTTAGATGCATCAGTTAAGTTGTTGAAGTTTCCCAACTATTTCTGTTGGAATTCAGCTTCATTCTGATAACAGTGGTACAGAAATTTGGACGGTACATACATTTCCAAGAAACACTCTTAATTCCTAGTCTAATTTAGGTTCCCAGGTGCCCAAATTATTTTTTGAAATTGGACTTCACAGTCAAAATTATTTCTAATTACAAAAGTTGTATTTCCTGATGCCAGCATATGGAGCAATATCATCTGATACTGATGAGTTGTTCTTTGTCTAAGAAGATTATCATTGTACACAACCTTCAGAAATTCAGACTCTGAATGAGTTTCTACTGTTTTGCGCAATATTGTCTGTTTCTTGACTTAACTTTTTCTATAAATCTGCCACCAATATTGAAATAAAATACAAGCACAATTCCTGAACAGGGAGGTTTTGTACAACAGCATTTAGTGTTGAGATATTAAGGGAACAAGTCTAGACACATGCTGAGTATCATATCATTCCTCATCCCACCACATCCATATACTATAGCTGGATAATTTCACTGTGGCACCAGAAAGCCGTGCTTTTAATTAACCAAAACAAAATCCTCTGTCACCTCCAGAAATACTGTTGCCTTTTCTCCTGCAGAGGATATGGTGCAGCTCTTTCTGCAATCTTCAGACTTGCTGACAGAGCAAAAAGCAAGGAACCAGATAACCTCCTTCCCTCCTCCTGAAAAAGGCTATTGAGCATACCTAACAGTCCAGAGCTTGCCAATTTTTATCCTGTCTTAGAATAACATCTAACAAATGTAAAAATTGAATATTTTTTTAAAATTCATATGTAAAAAAATCAAACTAAATGCATCATGCCCAAATGGCGTTTCAGTTATACAAAAGAATCTTCTTCATGCAGGTTACAAGATGCTGGTTTACAACGGGTAGGGCTATATGGTGAAGACATTAAAGCACTGAATTATAGGTCAATGTCTGAGTTGATACTAATACAGCCAAAAAGAGAAACTATGCTTTCAGCTGAGGTTTGGAATAAGTAGTGAAGCAGTGAAGCAGAGATACAAGAAGGCTGTTTTGAATGTATGGAGCTTAAGAGAAGGTGATTGTCAAACCAGTGGTGTTTGGAAAGAAATGAGAATCAAGACATAGCAAGCCTAAAAGAGCAAGAGCAATGGCAGGCAGATAAAGATAGGAATGAAATTTCTGAGAAAAATGGCAGAAATTTGGGAAGAACTTTCAAAATAGTATGGAAACACATAACAACATTTAAAAAATACTAAAGAGTCTAAAAGAAGAAAACAGGTCCATAATCCAGATGTCTCTCTGTCATTACCTGATGCACAAAGGTCACAGACTCACTGTTTCCAACAAAGGGCACCGTTCCACACTATAAAGTCCAATTTCTGAAATATTGGATGAAAGATTATTTTTGGAAGCATAAACTGGGAAATCATTGAGGTCTCCTTTGTACACTGATTTACCAGCTTTTCCAAAGAGCAATATAAGAAGCGTTTATGAGTTCCTATCAAATATGGCTTCATTTATTTGTCAGAAAGTTCACAGAAAGTACAGGAAGTGAGCTACTTTATTGCTTACATCAAGGGTGCGGGCTAGCAGCAATTTTGTCCCCACATCCTTCTGCAGTAGCTGCATTGTCTGAAAAGAAAAGGAGAGGAGAGGAAAGGTTCAGAGAGGTTCGGAGAGGAGGGAAAGGGAAAGGGAAAGGGAANAAAGAAAAGAAAAGAAAAGAAAAGAAAAGAAAAGAAAAGAAAAGAAAAGAAAAGAAAAGAAAAGAAAAGAAAAGAAAAGAAAAGAAAAGAAAAGAAAAGAAAAGAAAAGAAAAGAAAAGAAAATATATTTCCATGAAATCACATTGCACTTGGAAAAGCCTTCCTCATTAGCTTTCAGACATTAGAAGAATCTGTGTTCCTTGTTAAAAGAATAAATCTTGGCAAACTACCATTGTGACAGAATGGGTTATATCTGTGTCAAATTATGAAGGCTGTGTTGTATTAAGAGTGCAAACAAGCCAGGACATGCCCAATTACAACCTATTACACTGAATTCATATGGCTGCCGGACCTAAAAAGATTTTTCTCACCTCAGGAAAAGGCGAATTCCCATAAAGCCTGCATCCCCTCTGTTTGGGTATGCTTATAGGTGCAGATGTAAAGGGACACACGTGAACTCTGCCTGTATTTGGAGTTAGGAGGAGAGGAGCCAGCGTCAGTACAGAAGCCACGTAGGATATGTCTACACAGTCGATTGCAGGCAGATGTGAGCTCCCTTAGCCAGCACTCTGAACTAGCAGGCAGAGTTGTTAGCCATGTTTACTGTGGCACAGAGTCATTTTTGAAAGAAAAAGAAAACAAAAAACAACAGCATTTTAGATCTCTGTCTTGCCTTCCTCATAACGGTCTGGGTTCAGGCCTCTCCTTGTCTATACAATTTTCATTGTACTGCCAGACAGCACTTATTAGTTGAGGCTCAGTGTGTTCCTTGCTGCAGTTTTGCAGTCTCCAGAACACATGTGCAACAAACTCTGCCCACAAAAGACACACACGAGTACACAAGTACACCACCAATCTCAAACTATCAAGCAAAGCTACTCTGCAGATCCCAAAATAAAACTAGCCCAGTCTAGCAGGACTCAAAGAAGAAGGCAGATTCTGTATCTATCCAGATATGCTCAGGAATGCCCACCTTTTTCTCCCTGCAGCTGCTCTGCTCCTGTGGAGTACAAACACTGCACAGGGCAGACCCTACAGGAAAGCAGGGTTCTGGTGCTTCACTGCTCACTGTGGCCACTGGCTTTGAAGATTTGCAAACGAAAGGGACCAGGAGGCTTGCTGGCTTTCTTCTCTGAAAATTACTGCTGGTTACATCAGTGTTTCACTGAACCTTAGCTACAGACTAGGAACCCCATGGCAGCCAGTGCTGCTACAACCTTCCAATGAGATTGTGAACTCATTAAAGCAGGCAGGAGTGTTGGGAGGCGTAAAGCATTTTTCATTGGCAGGGTATAGAGTGGCCTGAGCACATCAGTAGCCCTGTCACATCTATATATTAGGGAGAGAATGAGATCAGGCTTGAGGGCTTGAAGTCTAAAGACTTGTTTATAACATGATATTTAACTCCCACATGCTGCAAAAGTGAATGATTCACTTTATGTATTATATTTCTTTGCTGAGCACAGCAAAGAAGTTAGACAAGAAGCTGAAGCGACACAATCTGGTGCAGAGGTGCGGAATGTGGCATGTGTAAGCAGTAGGGTAAGTAACTAATGTGCAAGCAAGTAATTAATGGAAGAAATACCTCTGAAACACGGTCAGGGATTTTTTAAATCTTGATTCACCTTTCATGAAATCTCCTGCAGGACTATGGTAGCTTTAAAGGCTGTGCACTTGGTGAAGTTTTCCAGGTGCATGAGACTGAAGAACAAGACAAACATTCTTGACCATCCCATACTAAATAAAACCTTGTTGTTGGGACAGTCACCTAACAGTAATTCTGCTGTGGTTGAGCCAGGGACTAGCTCCAGATGGAGTTTTCCATAGCATATGAGTGTTCTGTATATCTGGCTCTTGTGAGAGAAATGTTGGGACAACTCAGTCACCTTCTCCACCTAAAGTTCTGACCTGTGTTGGTGGCGTGTCAATACAAAACTAGAAAAAGTAGGACCTAATAATTTTGGAGAGGGAGGGGGTCTCATACCCCACTCAAGAACTCAGACACCAATTTCAGCAGACAGTTCCGTGTCCATCTGGGAAATGCAGCCAGCAAGAGGCCTATACACTCAACCACACACTGGAAGCAATGCTGAATAGTAGACAGATCCTCTGCTGGATGGGATGTAGTGTCAACATGAGACAGGTGACCATGGAGATAGGCATTCAGCTGGACTATAAATAACTTCGTTTTAAGAAGGAATTTTACAACCAAGGCCTGTATTTTGTCAGCTTCCTCAGTAAGTGCACATAGCTGTACTATGCAATTCATTTTTCTGCTGTCTAGGTCTAGTTTAGATAAAGTGCAATGAGTATCTATTTGCAGAGCTGGGAGGAGTTTGGGAGCATCATCCTCAGTACCCTAAGAGAGATAACATGCTCTGTAAGCACTATTCAGTAAAACATGATGATAAAAAACAAGGTGCATTGACAGAAATCTCAAAAGAGAAGTTAGAAATACTAAATGCAAGCTGTCACATAGTACTGTGAGGATGGACGATTGTTAAGTGGGAACTCCAGCATAAATGTTCACCCATTCTCTTGAGCAGAAAGACAGTATATAGTCAGGAGTAACACTTATAAAGTTGTCCCACCTTGGCAACAAAAGGTAAGTAAAAGTCAGAGGTGATAAATGTCAAGTAGCATCCAAAGAAGATCAAAAGTAAGGTGTCCATGAATAAGTATCCAGGAAAAATATCTCAGCTTTTCTCTGGGCCAGTAAAGCTACAGAGTAAAGCTGTGTGTATGTGTGTCCATGTGATACTGCTTATTTAGTGAAGGTCTATAAGCTCAAATCATCTTATATAATCAAATTTAGGAAAGATAATATAAAAATTATGACAAAGTTATGAATATGTGAATAACCTTATATGTCATTAATATCTGGAATAACTTTTCTTGGTTCTGGACAATTTAAACTGGAATAATAGAATGAAAACAGAAGTCCAGAGATGGATGCTAATTATTATTAAGCACACAGGATAATTCCCTTTCAATGACACAGTGAAAAAATTAAACCTGAAAGCAAGGACAGAGAGGAAACAATGACTGGTGCATATTACAGGGAGCGGAGGCAAGGACAGAAATTGTCTGAGCAGCTAGGGATCTGGCTGCTTAGGAAACCTAAATCCCTGTTACATCTGGCCAGAGACATCAAGGGCAACAAGGAAAGTGTCTATAGCTACACTCTGGTGAGACCCCACCTGGAGTGCTGCATCCTGCTTTGGGATCCCACACAGGAAGGATATTGGTGTGTTGGAAAGGGTCCAGAGGAAGGCTGTGAGTATGATCAGAAGGCTGGAGCACTTCTCCTGTGAAGACAGGCTGAGAGACCTGGACTTGTTCAGCCTGGAGAAGAGAGGGCTTTGGACTGACCTCCTTGCGCCATTCCAGTAACCAAAGAGAGCTGGAGGGGGACATTTTGCAAAGGCATGGAGTGAGAGAACAAGGAGGAATGTCTTTAAACTGGAACAGGGTATGTTTAGATTAGATACTATATAGCTATTAGGATGAAATTCTTAGTATGAAACCCTTCTAGGGATGGTGAGGCACTGGAACATGTTGCCCAGACAAGCTGTGGGTGCCCTGACCCAGGAATTTTTCAAGGCCGGGTTGGATGGGGCTTTGAGCAATCTGGTATAATGAAAGGTGTCCCTGTCCATGGCAGGAGGGTTGGAAGTAGATGACCTCTAAGGAGATGGTCTCTAACTCAAACCATTCTTTGATTCTACGATTTGTAGCAAAGCTGAAGCTGAGGATAAGATCTCCATTTCTGGATACCCTGTTTTGTATTGCAAAGCTGCTGTTCTGAATCACAGTAACAACTGAAAATTTCCATGTCGTTCATAAATGAGCATTCTGAAAATACAACTTGATCCAGGAGTATCAGAATATTTAATCTGAGACTCTAAAAACATAATATAAAATCAAATAATGTTGAAATGAAATAAGATTTCAAAATGAAATGCAAGATGGGACTTTTTGTGTTTCTGGAACATTTTTTCCAGTTTTCTTTTGTAACAAAATTATAGTGAATCTGACAGTTTTATTAAGCAATTTTCATTCCAGCAAAAATACATTCTCTACTTGAATTTGGTTTTATTAATAGAGCTGTGGCCAACTATATTCCTACTACTCATTCACTTGAAAAAAAAAATAAAAGAAAGAAGGATATCCAACAAAATTATCAGGCAAAATATTTAGCACCAATAAAGGCAAGTACAACCATAAGTTTCAGCTCAGTCCAGAGTTTTCCTAGGAATCAAAACCAGATGAAATATTTAAAATGGGCAAAGAGTTTCCATAGAAAATATTTACAAAACAAAAGATACCGTATAGCGCATAAGTCAAACATTATTGATTAGGGAAAGACTTTCTCTCCAAATTAGTTACTCTGGGCTGCCTGCTATGGCATTTTTTCTACTTTTCCTGTGAAATTTTTGATGCCACTCAGAAACAGGTAGTGTATGAATGGACAGACAGTCAGCCTGCTGCTGTTTGATTCTCTCTCTGCTACTGTGCACCGTACATGAAGCAGTGGATATGTTTTGCAGGCTTCATTGCTGAAAGACCCATTTCCCCCACACTCTCTGTCCCCAAACCTTTGCATTTTCTCTTTCAGAATAATTAAAAATTTGGCTCACAATCCAACAACTCCCTTATCCAGAATCTTACTGCTTGGAGAGACCTCTTTTGGAGATAGTTTTCACTGAAACACTTCCAGAGGTCCCCAGTTTCCTCTGCTGACATAGGTCTAGCCATCTCTTTGTACTTTTTTTACTGTGTTTACTTAGTCAGATGACTTTTATGTCACGGTTTGCAAGTCTGCTCATTCCTTTCAGCAGCGTTTCCTCCTCTTGTTTAAAACTTGCTGAGTGCCTTCTTACATTTATGAGGGAGCCCATCTACAGTTCAACCAGAACACTAAATATATTATACATTCTGTTTATAACATGCCCTGGAGAACTGTAGTTAACAGTGCAGATAAAAAAAAATTGGCTATAGTGTTCCTTAAAGGAAAGAATTAAGAGGGAAGCTCACAAACATGCAATTCTTACAGTCAGACAGACAGACTCACTTATCTGCTTCCCCAGCGTTACCTCATAGGCAGTAAGACACTTAGCTGCAAAATTTATCAGCTATGAGGTCATTAATAAAGCTGGCCAGTCTCAGTAGTCACTTAAAAGACGATAGTGCTCAATGATAAAGTAAAATTCTAGAAGATAGTTTTGTTACAGGCAAGTGGCTGACTTATGATTTTGTAGTTTAAAGGATTTTGACAAAGCATGCTTTGAAATTTCTGGCCTAGATTTTCAGCCAAGGAGCCATTTACATATTCAGCTCTTTCCCTCAGCCTGGCTTTAAGAATCTAGGAATACAAGTGAGCCCTCGCCAAAGAACATAAAGAAAAATACAAGAATTTAGATTTATAGTAGAGCTGATGCAGCTTAGCTTGGAGAAATCTCACCAAGCAAGCAAGCTCTTTTCCTTAAAAGAAAGCTCTTTAAGCTTGCAAGCTGTGGAGGGTTTTACTAACATCCATGGAAAATTCTGATATGAAAGTAGGAAAGCAGCAAAAATTTAAAAGTATAATTATAAGTTATGCTGTCAACACCCTCTTTATGCAAGCTCTTAGCTTGTGCCACTTCAATGTTGTCCCAATTTCCACTCAAAGGAGCCAAAGGGCAAGTGTTCCTGCATGGAGCTGTCATCTATCATGTAGCAAAGAGGACCTGAGCACATCTTTGTTCCCTAGCGGGAAGGCTTGCACATCACAACTTTCTGCTGAGCTCACCCATAAAGAAGGAGTCGAGTTGTGTTTGTGTGTGCCAGACTCAGAGCTCACACAGATGTGAAGTTCAGACCTCACTGGTAAGCTCCAGTGAACTCGGAATGTGGGTAAGGGCTTGAGGCAGCCCCAGATGCAGAAATGTGGGATGTACAAAACTCCCATTGATCACAGTTGCCTATGATTCTATGACCATAAACCCCTGCTCAAGCTCCTAAATAAAGTGCTCCCCTAGACCTAAAGGTTTCCATTATCCTACATAGGACCATTGGGAACTGCTTTCTCTTCCCAACACCCCCTTGTGCTGCCCCCCTGCCTCCTGCCCATCTATTCACACATCCACCAGCAACAAACTCTCTGCCCCAGTGCACAGAAGCTGCTTCTTATCAGACCCTTAAAAATACATATCCTAGAGCTACAGGGAAATTACAATCCAAATTGTGCAAATTGAGGGCCACATCTTCCACAAACCAGGCAGAGAACTGCCAAATGCTTGAAGGTATATTTTCACAGTTAACACACACAGCAGATTAGTTTCAAATCAGCTGCCTAATCAGGGTTCCCAGGAAGGCTGCAGGCATCTTTTTCAAAGATGAAGAGAAAAGCTTCCCTGCCACTCTGAGTACAGTCCTTATGAAATCCCAGAGAGCAAGGCTGGCTAGGCACAGGGTGGGTTTCTCCCTTGCACGTTCCTTCTCTTACATTTCAGGCTGCCGCTTTTCTCCCAAGAAACTAAGTACAATGTACATCTTCTTATCACAGGTTTTTTTGGTTTTAATTTTTTCATTTTCTTTCATGATATGAGATGCACTTCTCCAAATATTATGTCACACAAGAATTGATGCTGAAGTTTTAAAACCAAGAATACAATTGAAAAGGAGGGGAAAGAAAAAGAAAACCCTCTGCCACATTTTTTAACCTGATTATACAATGGTGTGTACCTCCTAATTGTCTTAGCTTCTTATGAAGATGGTAGACTGCAAAAGGAATTACTGTATAAGTATCCCACACTTATTAACAAAAGCTCTCAATTTCCTCCTTCAGTTTAAAACTCAGGTTGTAGGAGTGCTCACCAAGGGGACCCCTATGTGGGACACCACACTATGTAACTCCATCTCTGAAATATATTTCTCTGAATTTAGAAGCAGACCCTGCACACTTACATGAATGACTTTTAGAAGCAGGGCTCTCCCTGTTTTCTTTATTTGCAAGCTGTGGCCTGCGTGGAAGCAGCCATGGGCCCTCAGCCCCTTTCCTGCTGGTGCAGAGTGAATTGCCTGGAAAGGTGGGCAGCTGGGAATGGTCACAGAGCAAGGACAGCATTCCCACTCGTGGCCATAACAAATATTTCACAGGCCCCTGTGCTGTCAGCAAAGTGCTTCCATGAGGCAGTGACTCCCTGAAACCATCTGAAAGCCTCTTGGAGAGCTTTCCCAGCTTTTAAGGTTTAGTCTGATTTGTATCCTATTGCTCTGTCTTATGTAGCCACAGAAGGTGGCCCATGCATTTGACTGGAATGGAGGAAGCCACCATCCTTTGACCATTTCCTTTGGCTGGTGCTGTGTCATTTCCTCTGCTCAGAGACCCCTCTTCTTCACAGCCTGCTGTAGAATTATTTCTTCTACCTTCTGGGAAACCCATCATTGTTCCCTAAATAAGATAATGAGTTCACTATAAAGCTGACATTGGTCTAACCTGCAAATACAAAATTAACATTAATGCCATGCATGACTTTTGCCAAATCCTCGCCTTGTGTCATCACTATGATTGGCATGTTTGCAGCACACATTGCAGGAGCTTGATTTGGTTCACAGCTCTCAGTCATTTTTATGTTCAGACATATAATCTAATGAGGTGAAAATGGAAAGCAGCCCCTGAGCATTTGGCTATTGCTGGGAAAGAATGCAAATTAAATATTTGAAAGAGTGGGGCACAGGGTAGTGTGTCACAGAGCTTCGGAGTTCCATCAGGTGCCTCGCCAGCTTGCACAGCCTTTGTGTCCACATTGTCTGCCTGCTGGATGGAGCTGAGAGACAGAAGAATGACAGTCTGGGGAAAAGAAAGAAAGACAGTAATTATGGGACGTATGTGATTAGCATGGTAGCCAGAGAAATTAAACCACTAGTCCCAGGAATCTTCCCTTCTATAAGGTACCTGTGGTGGAAGAGAAAAGCTCTGCACTACAGAGTTCAGCTGGAATCCACTCCCTGCTAGTTTAGCTTGATTGCTTTTTTGGATACCTACTGTGGGAGTTCAGTTCCTTGACCTTCTTTTCTATAGAACTATATTGTCCTGCCACGAAGAAAGGCAGATTAAGAATTTACAGGGATCCTTCCATCACTGGACTCTGACAGGAGTGCTCAGGGAGTTCATTTTTCATGGCTTAAATTGCTCCAGGCCAGAATTCTTATCAAAAAGGTTTGATTTAATGTAAAACACAGACTTCTTTTCTTTCTTTTTAATTTTAGCTTCGTATTAAACAGCACTACAAATTTCCCTTTGAACAGCAAGTCCCTGAGCTGCTTTCCTTTGAATAACATATAAATTTAGACTAAACTTTATTGTTCCTGGGTAAATCAGTCTAGTTAAGAAGTTTATAATTATTATTAGAGAGGCAAAATATTTTACATAACAGCTGAAAGGTCTGGAAAATTCCTGGTGTAATTAGACTATGGGTTCATTGTTTGCTTGCTCTTTAAAGGTACCAGCTTAAAGCATAGTTTCCAAACTTTGTCTTTTGGGTGCCTTGGGATCTCAACCAGGTCAGAAAGAAAAAGAATTAACAGTCTGGTAAGCATTAGCTGGCACCCCAACCATCTCTTCCAGCAGGATTTCCCCCCACACCTCCCAGCACACAGTGCTGTTTCTCCACAAACACGTTTCCTCCATAATTTCCCACTGTTAATTCACTACACAGTTGTCTTTCCTCAGGTGGTGCCCGTGCAGGACAGGGAGCTGGGGTGATGGGGAGAAGCCCCTCGGGCCCTGCATCAGTGCAGCGCTGCTGTCGGGCAAGGGGGAGATCCAGGCATCCCTGAGCACTGCAAAAGCCACTTTCTCCCAGTAGCACCACAGGTACACAGGCTGGGAGCCAAAAGTTCATTCCTCTTCCATCCATTAGGTGCTCTGAACTCCCATTTCATCTGCAAAAATGCCTGAACTATTAGCTGCCAAGCTTCTGGGTACTCAGAGACAGGAAGCTGTTTCACTTTACAGGGAATAATTAAATAAAAATTTGGCAAGACAGAGAGAGAGAGCTGCTGTTAGAGCAATTCTAGAGTCTAGCAAGCACTCATCAGAGACTCAGGAAAAGATTTCTGTCCCTGCTCCAAGGACAGTGTGCATAGTCTTAGGTTAAACCTCCCTGAATAAAACACATGCAGCAGAGCAAAGGGAGTAACCAAAAGCCTGGTGTCCTTCCAGCACCATGTTTCCACGTGGTCTTCCTCTGTTTCTCTGTCCTCTCATCGGTCATACCCCACAAAGTCATGACCAGAGGGCACCAAGCTAGAGCTACAAGATCTCTAGAAAGTGAGAGAAATAGCAGCAAAGGGAAACGGAGCAGCAGATGAGGAAAGGACCTGTAACGTCAAATACACAATCCAGTCAGGATTCAGGATTTCAGGCCTTCCCTGAAATTGCTACCAGGCTGAGCAGTGCGGGTAAAAGAGTTTGGAGAACACTTGCGCGTGATTCTTTCTGAGGCATAGGTCTAAAATAGTCACCAACTGGTTTAGTGAACTCCAGGCAAAGGTAACAGCCAGCTGGAGACTTTTACAGGCAGATGGAGGGGTTTTACAACAGAAATGGAGAGTGGCATCTGAACAGAGATTTTGAGGATCTAAATTTTGGACATAGAGCTAGATCCCATTTGGAATCTAGTCTTAAATTCCTATGGTGAAATAGAGGCCAACTGCTGCTGAAGCCTCTGGGAATTTCACTATTGGCTTCAGCAAAGCCAAGAGCTCCTATTTAGAGCTAGAATGGGAACACTTATAAATTACAAAAAATAGTCTATTTAGCAAAAAATATGTCATTTTCTCTAGCCCCGTGTTCATAAACTATACATAGATGACATGAAATACAAATATTTAATATGGCACTTATAATTTCCAAAGAACAAATTACAAAAATATCCATTTTTGCTAGCTCTGAAATTATATCTTAGCTACCTTCTGCATGTAAACCTACCTAAACCATCTGTCAAGTGTACTAAAAGTCCGGGGAATCAGTATCACAGTCAAATGCTGCAGATGGATGGTTTCATACTTTGTGGGAAAGACTTGCTTTTCAAATAAAAACTTTTAAAACTTCAGAGATACTGATGTATTCTCAGCTAACCAGATGCTGTATACTAACTGTGTGCCAGTATTCTCTCAGTGCTGGAAGAGAAATAGTTGAGACAACATATTTGATAGATTTGTTTAGGGATTTTCTATGCATATGGAAATCATTTGTTTCTCTATTGCAAAGTATGTTTGATTGTTCAGTATTAACATTTAACTAGAAAAAGTAGCTACAGTGCTCCCAGTTGTGTGAAGCACGAGCTAAACTAAACAAAAACTGAAAAGCAGCTTCAGCATATCTCATGCTCATTAGGAGAATAAACGATGCAAAAATTAACTGATGACAGGTATGCAGATTTCTGTAACTCAACAGTTTAATGTAAGAGCCTTACTTGGTTCAGATACACAGAATGAAATCCTAAAGGACTGATGTGAGTCCACCTGAAAAAAAAAAGTGGTTTGGTGCACATCAACAGGTTATAAGAGAAAGTTCCACTGAAGTGCTAACTACAAAATGCAGTCCCTAAAAAAAGAAATAATACCTTGCTTGTATGTTCTCACTACAGAAAAACGCCCCATTAAAACTTTCTTCCTTTCTGTTCTTGGGGTTCCCAGATGTGAGAATTTCAGATGGAACTGCAGCCACATGTGGCATGCACACTGTGCAAACTCAGGCGTTGCAGGTGATACTGGAGGCATTGAGTTCGTTATGTGCACACTGCAGAGATGCACATGCACATCCAACTAAATGTATTCCAGGCTGGTTAGACTACACTGTGTGCACATCAGGGCACATCAGCCACAGAGAAATGGCCAAATTCTTTCTTCTTCACACAAACTTCATCTCCAAGCAGCTTGGATTTCCTTGGACTTGTCATCTGATAGACCTGGTTTTTTTCTGTTTATAATCGGATGATGGTGAAGAGATTCTTATTTTACATAATATATTCATCATTCCAAAGCATGATTTTGTCATCCTGTTTTACCTTAATTGAGGTTGAAAGTTAAAATTACCAGATGATATGCTTTCTTTCTCTGAGTGGTTACATGTAAGTACTTTTCTGGTTTAAAGTTCACAAAGCAGATTCAAAATTTACTTTACTTATATTTATTGTTGCTCCAGCATAAGATCTGTTTTCTTGACAACTTTCTTGAGCAAGCAACTTCAAAAGCAAAATTTCTTTTAAAATTTAGTAATGACCCAAAACTAAGCTGGGCAACTGTTCCGTTTTTTCTCTATTCAAATGAATAATTTTTGTTGTTGTTGTTGCAATCAGAATCTGCAATAATATTTCCTAAGGCTTGTTTTTTGTGAACCAAAAGACTTGTATATTTCTGCTTTACACAATTTAAAATGTAATATTTCTGCAGATGAGAAGATATAGCCAAACTGAAAATGAACCACTACATTTTGGCATACAATAGAAACCAGATTGCTTAGGTTTATGCACAAGAAATAACTAGAAATGGGGCCAGACTGCTTCCTAGACTAGGGTCTGAATTAAATTCTCATCAGTAAACTTTGGTTGTACATACCACAACAAATATTTTGGGGGGGTATTTAGGACATGGATAGATTTAGTATGATCCTACAGCTTTATTCCTCCTGCCAGGAAAAAAAAAAAAAAAGAGCCAGGTTTAAGTTTTTAAATATTTCACTTAAAAACAACGAACTTCCCAGAGGAAGTTGCTTCCCAGAGGAATTTGGGTAAAAGTTGCAGATGCCCATCCCTGGAAGTGTTCAAGGCCAGGTTGGATGGGGCTTTGAGCAGCCTGGTCTAGTGGAAGGTGTCCCTGCCCACGGCAGAGCGGTTGGAAATAGATGATCTTTAGGGACCCTTCCAACCCAAACAGTTCTATGTTTCTATGAAAATTGGGCACCTGCCTATGCATCCACATTTGCAAGTAAGTGCTTCCATATTTGCAAGCTTTGAATCACTATATAAAAATGTCCTAGAAAACCTGGAGCTGGAAATGAGCATGGTATCAAGCTGGAAAGGCAGAGCAAGGATTTACACTTAAATGAAACACCCATTCCACCACTGCCTTCACTGAAGTCCTTTAATTGTTCCCCAAGTCTCTGGGCTAAGTGCTGGATTCCTCCCAGGTGTACCTGCTGTCCCCTCTCCTCTTCCCCTCTCATTTCCATCACAGCCTGTGATGCAGTGTTGATGAGTAGGGGGCTCAGATCCACATCCAGTGGGACGGGAGGGGAGATCCGTCTCAGTCCACCTTCGCTCGGTGGCTTTCTGGCTGACGTGTCAGTGCTGGATTAAGGGAACTTCTGCCGAGGCACCTGCTGCAGCCTCACAGGAAGATAGGCTCAAAGGTTTTCCCAGAGACGACAAAATGCCACAGCACTGGAACATGGTACTGGTCCCACACAAGCCTCCTTTTCTCTCTGTTTATGACCATCCTTCACTGCCTAAGGAAGCAAGGTCATAGCATTCCTGATGTTCACTCCTTTCCCATGAAGGTATCCAAACTGTTGGGCTGACCAGGCACTGGCAAGGTGTGCATTGCCCCTGACAGCTTTTGCCCACAGCTTTTTTTTTTTGTTTTCACCAACACTTTTATACATCAGTAATACTGTCACAACTGAGGACTGTGAAGCACTCTATTCAGGGATTTGTGTTTGAACACCCTCGCCTGGCTATGGAAGATGCCCACATTTCCTGTCTCTCCCCTTTCTTCAAATCCAGGGGTGCCTGGGTGAGGAGTCCAGGGGCAGAAATAATTGAAGTCAAGCTATGAATTTATGAAAGATACAAAGGTCTGCACTGAGGAAAGCTTTATCTAGTGCAGGTAATTGTTCTGACCTTTCTAATCAATGTAAAGTAGGTTAGGACTGTCCCAAGTAGGCTGAGAAAGAAGATAAAGGAGACACTGTACAAACAGATTGCCTTTCTGTCTCTGCATTTTCCATCTGATATTTGGGGTGAAAAGGAAGTTTTGTTATGTGATCTGTGTACATGTACACCCTTCTCTGGTCACAGTAATGTCTCACTAGCAACAGAGAAAATATGCTCTTAAGTTTGGGAGAAAAATATCTGTCTTTCCTTTCAGCAAACACATATCACTTTGAAGTCCAGTTAATATTTTTATCCAGTTTGACCTCTTTTGAGGAAGGAAAATTAAAAAGCTCCCATAAGATTCTATGGTTTCATTTAAAATTACCTTTTTTCTAATATTAGGCTAAATATAGGGTATTTCTACACAGGCAGGTACCAAGAGGAACAAACTGCTTTGTCCACCTGGGATCAAAATGGGCCAGATACAGAGAAATTTTGAAATAGAAGTTAATTTATTTACATTTCATTGTGCTATTCTCAAGCTATGCCCTCTGCTTTAGTCTTCTTGAGTCTAAATCAAGTCTAAACCAGTGATCCTCTTATTACAGACCGTTTGGAAAGAGGGTGATAATCACTTCTTTCCATATCTGTTTATTCTGAAAAAAAAAAAAAAAAGGAAAAAAACACCTCCAAAAGAAGATTTCAAATTAACCATAACCTGTGCTAGTGTGCATTTAACATCCAAGCTGGTTTCAGGAGAGCTCAAGCTCTTCCAGGGACCTCAGGAGATCAGATGTGCTCAGCACCAAGGTCAGATAGGGCTGCTCAGGGCTATGGCCTGTCAGGGCTGGAACGCCCGAGATCTGAACTGCACAGACTCCCAGGATAGTCTGAACCTCTTCCCCCCAGCCTCAGGGGAGAGAGTTTCTCCCTCTATCCAGTCTGCACTTCTCTTATTTTAATTTATATGCATGGTCTCTTGTCCTTCTATCATGTGGCACTGTGAGCAGCCTGGGTCTTTCTTCATATAGTACAAACACACTGTGCACTGCAGACCTCAAGGCACAATAAATTTACCTATGCTTATGTTGTCACTGGCAGGTTGGGCTAAATTACTTTTCGAGGCTGCATCGTGAGCTGGCAGCTTCTTTAAACCATGATGGTTTTTTCTAGCCATAGTTCAAGCTGGTCAAACGTGAGCAGCTCTGAAAGTGCTTACCTTTGCATACGAGGGCTGTTCCCGTCGTGTCAGTGTGACTCCACGCTGTGTGGGAAGTAAAACGTGTATGGAAATATTTGTACGGTCAGGCTGAGATAATGCAGAAGGATCTTGTGAGACTGAGCAAACAATAAAACAGCAGAATAAATTCATGGATATATATGTAAAGTGATATGGGGAAAGTAATCGTAACCTCATATATAAAATAATGGGCTTTGAGCTGACTGTTACCACTCAAGAGAAAGACCCTGGGATTAAGTTCTATGAAAACAACTCCTTCCTAGCAATCAAAAAAGCAAATGGAAAGTTAGGAATTATTAGGGAAAGAGTAGAGAGCAAACATAGCTATGCAGCTGTATAAACTTGTGTTTCTTGAATAGTGTCTGCAGTTGTCGTTTCAGAAAGAACAGAGCAGAAATGGCAAAGGTTCAGAGGTGGGTGACAGAGGTGACCAAAGGTATGGAATGGCTCCTAGGAGGGGAAAACGGCTGAGCAGAGTTGATTCTGCAGCCAGGAAAAGAGGTGAATAGAAGGGTGTTATGGCCAAGGTCCACCAGATTCATGACTGAAGCAGGATCTGCATTTTTCTATCCCCTCTACTGAATATCATCCAGTGCAGCTAATAGGAGCCAGCTTCAAATCTAGGAAAAGAAGGAGAGTCTTGATGCACAAGGAAGAAGATCTATGGAGCCCCTTGTTCAAAGTTATCTTGGGATAGGACTCAGAAGAGTCCTATCAGTCTGTTGTGAATAAAGAGAAAAAACTCAACAGTGTCAAGAAACGTCCTGACTGAAACTCGTAGGAATCTGGAAAAGTAGCAAATATGCTTGAATTTTCCTTACTCTTTTGGGGACATTTGCTTCAGGCCACAGTTGGAAACAACACACTGGGTTAGCTGACTCCTTGCTCTGACAAAGTATGGCCTTTTATATAGGTTTTTTTTTCCAGGTCCTGGTCTGTTTGAAATTTTGATACCATTATGAATTCACCTTGTGACCATTATAAGGAAATAAACCTTCACAGTAAAAAAAAATGCATTATAAAAGTTCCATAGCTTGAAAATCAGAACTAAGAAATTTTAAAAAAAAAATCGTTAAAAGACTTCCTTTGTAAGCTAGTAAAGAAAGGTTTAACAAGAACCAGTGATGGCAGCTGAAGCCAGATTAGATGGACTCAACACGGGAGCAGTTAGGTAACGTGCAATCGCCTGTGATACACAGAAGGTCAGGCTAGATGATCTAATGTCCCTTCTGGCCTAAATATCTCTGAGTATAGTACTCTGGCAGCCACACAAATGTTGAAAGCAAACTCCAACTCAGTATGTTTTCTGTCAGTCACACTATATCTAGATGGATTTTTGTGCCAGGTTTTTAAAAACTTGTCCTGTTGTTTTTATAACTGCATTTTATTTCTCTGGTTAAGAAGAGAATATTGAAATTCTAGGACAGCTTAGAGTCATGATAACCTGCTAACATCAGTTTGTATTTATTTGTGTAAATATTTGGTTTAGTTTCAATTAATGCAATATTTTCTTCTTCACCGGCTCCCTGGTGTTTTGCTTTTCGACTGTAGCTGCTCAGAAAATATGTTTTTTCTCCCTCAGTGAAATTTTGAGGTCCAGATTTTTTTTCTTTTTCACCGGAACCATAAGACCAGTGAATCACATACGGATTTCCCAATCAATAAAAGAATTGTTAATTCCCTGCAGAACAATGTTAAAAGCTGGAAAGTGATTCTGGCATAGCATGCAGTGCCGGGACAGGGGCCTAGGTTGGTTTTAAAAGTGGGAACAAGAAGAAATATATGAGTAAACAAAAAGAAAAAAATCTGTAAGCACACCAGAAACTCTTTGATAACTCCCTGGCCTTTTCTGACTTAAGGTAGGTGATACCAGGAATAGTTGTAAGGTTACTGGCTTCAGCCACCCTACTGTACTCCCTTCCCATTGTACATCCAGAAACCTATGCCTTTCTCTCTCCTTAGCATGCCCCCTCTCTCTCTGAAACTAAGGTTTCAAATTAATTTAAATCACATGTAAACAGATCTCCTAGTTTCAAGTTTCCTTTGGAGTAGCCCATTAACTCTAATCACCTTTGATTCATAATTTTGGGTGGCATTTACAGATTTCTACACATATATACAAAATCCACCGAAGATTTTATAAGCCCTGTCTAATAAAAACACATGCTTGAAATAAAACTGTTACTTTATCTAGCCCATAAACCCTCCTTTTGTCCACTTAGGAGACAATTTTTTGTAGAAGTCAGTGAAAGCAAAGGTTGTATCTGAATCACTGGTACGTCTTAAAAAGCTCATAATCTTATCACAAAGCATGTAAAAGGACAAAGGTTAGCAGCAGTGTCCTACTCTTTATACCATATGGATTTGTTTTCAAAGCTATTCTCTACAATAAGTTATTTATAGGCATTAGTCTTTGGTATCAGATTAACACATCTCTTAATGAGTTGGTGGACTTGACTGAAAAAGCTATTGGGACTTTTTTGCTTTTAACGACCAGGAATCTACCAAAGAACTAATGAATAATAATTTAGCAAAAACATGAATATATGTCCACCAATCAATTGATCATGCTGACTTAAAGGATTCACTAATTTTCCCAGTATCCTGACTTAGCTCAGCTGGTTAAAGCATGGTGCTAATAACACCAAGGTTGTGACTTCAATCCCCATCCGGGCCATTCACTTAAAAATTGGACTTGGGGATGATTGTGGGTTCTTTTCAACACAGAATATTCTGTGTTCTGTGAAAAGTGACATAATAAAATCTTTACTCTTCAGCTGTTTCGGTAGAAAAAAGTCTCAAAATCAATACAATAGCATGTGCGAAATATGTCAAGAATGAGAGCTGAAACATTCTAAAATGTAGTTTCCAATAGGGTATCACAATTTCATTGTCATTCTTAGTGATGTTCCAAGGAACCTCATTAGTTCAGATGATAGTCAATAAATTAATAAGGTAAGCTGCACATTTTGATTATGATAATGGGAAAACTTCAGCTTCTAAAAACGGGAGCCATAAGTCAGACCCACAAATGGCACAGAGTATCCCAGAAACAAGGGCCTGAAAAGTACTGATGAATCAGCAGGTGGAGAGCTGAAACTGAACTTCTTACACAACCTACAATAAAAGGGCAAATGCAATCCTTCTATGTATCAAGAGGGAACCAATGCCATGTGGGGGGAAGCCATGGGATTATGGAAGTTAATTTATCCCTCATATGGCACATGTCCTATTCATTTTAGAGCAATGCACAATGCTCTGGTGCATGCTAGAAAGATGGCAAAACAGTGGGAAGGGGAAAGGAAAGAAAAACAAATCCAATTCAAAGACTGGAGAAAATGCTTTTATATACAGCTGGTGAGGGAATAGGAAGTGAAACCAGTCAGCTCTATGGCTCAGTTAAGATACACATTTGGGAGACCAGAAACACAAATCTGGAGCCGTAAGAAAATTACTGTTTAATATCTATTAAATTAAGTATTAATTGGAAGGAGATCAGACTTCTCTGTCAAAAGAAAAACTGATTCTAATGACCTGTATAGTTGTGCTTGTGTTACTTGACTGCCAGCAGGCACAAACGTAATAAGGTTGCCCATTCACACAAAACTGTAAGAGGAAGGCTTTAGACATCCCAGGCCCATAGTATCCTTCAATGTGTATAACATAAGTTTGCAGTGTGGTAAGAGCTAATTCTGAGCCACTGGAGTGGAAAAAATGCTACCACCAGGTACAGGGCATCCACTGCACAAAGCCTGACCCAGGAGGCATGGTCAGAATTTTAGCACCGTGGTAGGTGCTGCAGCCAGGATGGACTGTCCTCAGCCTTGCTTCATCCAGCTGTCTCCAGGCACTTAATTCAGTTACAAGAGCAGTATATGGGAAGCTACTTCTGGTTCTTAGCTGGGTGCAGGGCACTGGGGAGGCACTGGGTGCCAGGAGCCCATCCATGGTTTGGCATGACTCTGAGCACAGAGAGGGTGATCAGTGATCCCAGGTGGAACTCCCAAGGAGCTGGAGCTGGCACACAAACACAGCCATCCTGCTACAGGTGACAGCTCCCTGTCTTCCTGGTCTGACTCAGGTCTTCCCAACAACACAGCAATACTCCAGCTGTGGGCCTGGAACTTGTGGGTGATGGGACAAAAGAATGTTCCTGCATGGAAACATTCAACACGATCTTTGACATGTGCAGAAGATGAACAAAAAACAGTCTCTAATTAAATTTTAGTAATCTGAGTAAGAGTACACTGGCTTCCCAAAACCAGGGGAAGTACATTCATATTTAGCACCGAAATAGTTAGCTAGTGCAATTTGAAAAAAAAAAAAAAAAAACCACCCACCAAGAAAATTCAGTATTTTTTAGATATTCAGAAATTTTTTTAGATTTTTTTATTATTATTATTAACAAGAACTATTAAGCTCTGTTAACTGCCTTCAACCCAGCAAAAATCCACTGACCTTCACTGTAGCTTTGCCAATGAGGAAACTGCAGGACCTGATCCATAAACATGAATTACCTAGAGTCTGTAGTCATTAATTCCTCATTAATTCCTGTAAGTATTCCTAATTCAATCCCAATAGGTAAATGATGGCAACACCTACCAATACCATTAAACTTAATAGCTGGTTATTGCTTTCATTAAAATTCCTTTTTTTGCCCAATTTTTAAACTACAGAAGGAACTTGGCATAGAATTTTTGAGCCTGGAAACAATTTTTGTGCTCCAGATTTTCAAAGGGGTCTGCTTGGCCTCCTTTAAGTTATAGAGACGTAAGAAACACACAGACACCATTCAAGAAGGGACTTTTCTTATTGGTGCCTTGATGCAACTCGTGAGTGGATGGAAATCCCTTGAAAGGTGTATCAGTGTATTTGCTAACAGACCTCAGGTTCCCTCATTTTCCACAGAGCACCTGCGTGTGTTTATAAGTGATGTACAGATATCAGTGAGGGGCCCAACCAGCAAAGCCTAAGTCTGGATTCAATCATGCTGAGAGTTCAGTGGGTTTGGATCGAGGGATTTAATCCGAGCCCATTTCTTGTAATTTATTTTAAAGGTGAAAGGGCTTTTCTTCTGCCAAGATGAGAGTATAGGGCTGCAGGGATTTGCATTTCTCTTGCAGCTGTAGACCTCACTAGCAAATATGGCCTCAATTCTGGAAGCAGCTGAGCTCAGAGAGATCTCCACTGCGACAGAGCGCCCCAGTACAGCCAGTCTTGGGAGGCAGAGCGAGCCACGCCAGCTGCAGCTGGAGGTCAGGGAGGACCAGGAGAGTTCACTACAGCAAGGCTTCAGCACTGCCCTCCTGAATACCCCTGCAGCCCCAGCCCCGGGTGTCAGTGCCCTCAGCAGCAGGGGAACACAGATACGCAGCCTCCAGGCAGCTTATTGGGAATGTAAGGTTCTTGCTACGGCTTTATGGTTTTTTAAAACTGGATTTTCAATAGGTGGGACAATAATCAGAGTCTCTGCGGTCATCAGCACCAAGAGCCTGGGCTGCAGGTGATCCCCTGCCCCCAGAGCCTACACAGAAGGAGGAGGTGGTGGCAGAGGAGGTCAGAGGTGGACAAGGGAGGCTGTGGTGAGGGACAGGAGCAGTCAGTTAATGCTTATCTTCAGGTGATTGTTAACTGACTACCTTATTAATCTCCTTAAAACTAATTTACCTACAGGCTATTGCTGGAAGTTTCAACTCCTGACATTCCCCTTCCCCAGGGATTGTTCCAGTAAATGAACCCCCTTAAGTTTTCATTGAATTCTCCCCTTTCTGGATACCTCTTTCCTCAGCCTTTCCTTAGCAGAATGCAATTTTGATTAAGATCAGCACTTGACCTGAACCTTGTGAACCCATTGCCTCTGGGTACCACAAAGCTACGCAAAGCGTGCTTGCATGTTGTCCTGATCAACCAGGGAGGCTGAGTAGGAGAAACTCACATTCTCAGAAATAATTTCAGACAAAAGCTTCAGAATGAAACGTGACGGCAAACCCATCAAAGTTCCTTTGCGAAGGAGTAACAATCCACCATTCCTATTTACTGCTGAATTTCAAGACCTCTTGTTTTACCATATCTTTCCTGAGAAAATTAGGAATTTACCACTTTTAAATGATGCTATGAAGTTAACTAAACCACTGTCCCGGAAAAAGTAATTTTTTTTTCTCTTTTTTAGATAGTTGACAAGAAAAAGAATGAGTTTCATGACAGAAAATCTTATTAGGGATTCATTCTTATCACAATAAGTAAGGTCTTTTAATTCCAGAGATTATAGTATCAGCAAAGTTATATATATTGCATAGAAATCTGTATCTGCCTGTGTACAAATACATACACATTTACACACATGCATATACATGCACTTCCAAAGCTATACTTACTCACGTTTGCTGTTGAAAAATAGATACTCTACGAAGGTAAAATCATGTGTAACAATGATTGAAGTTTGCTTTCTTTGCATTAAAACCCAGGAAGCATGTGATGCAACATCTTACAGTCTCTGTGCTACATCTGACTAGCTCATATTGAATACAAGCTCTGTTAAGTTGAAAGGATTTCTGGTTTGTTTCAACTTGAAAGTGATTTAATATGAGGCCCAGAGAGAAAATCTGTCTCAGTAATCAAATTATAACAAGTAAGGATTAAAAGTATTAAGCAGTTTAAGCAATCTTTTAGCTGCCCTGTGTTCTTGAGGTCATTTGAAGCTGGCTGTGGGAATAAGTACAATAAAATAACAAGAAGGAAAAAAACAAAGTATTATAGAAGGGAATCAAAGAGCGTCCTTCAGGATTAGATTATCGTACAAGAAAGGGACTGAAACATTTTCCAGGATCCTTAATTTGTTTTCCTTTGGGAAACATAATTTTAGAAGGGTATTTTAATAACAGTCTTTCTTTTCTTTCATTCTAAAGTAGAAGGTCTACATCTTAAAAATGTAATTCATTTATCAAAAAAAATTCAATAAATGTTGATAAATGTCCACTAATTATTGAAATAAACAGTATTACCCAAAATCAGAATTTTGGGGACTTGGCATAATGGTTTTCCTTTTTTGTTATTAGTTATATACATACATATAAACATAATTAAAACAGCATATTCAGCCTAAATCAATAGAGAGAAATGCCTCAAGATCAAACAGCTTTATAGCAACTCATGTAAGTGTCACAGTGCAAAAGAAGGCCAAGCTTTTGTAAGGCATTTTAATAACATTTGCAAAGAGGCATCCTGAACCAACACACTACTACGGTACCAGTGACATCTCTAGCTTAATGTAAGGAAAAACTGAGGGAGAGGAAACGAAGATAGGGGCACCAAGCCCATTCATTTATATGCAATTAGGGATTTTAATTAGATTGTGATGGTGGAATTATGAACATCTGACCATAACAAGTTTTTTCCTAGCAAATGACAGCTTGTTTGCATGACTAAAAAACCCCAAAACTTGACCTAAGCGAGGGAGCACAAGCCAGAATGCACTGTGCAAGCAACCTGGTGTCCAGGTTTGGTCACTGTCAATTAATATTAGATGGTCTTGGCATCAGAAGATCCCTTCCCAGAAAAAGCGCTGAGTCCATGCAGTATTTTGCATACATGTGTGTGTAGAGGACTGTTTTAAAATAAGGTGTTGGGGGTGAAATTGGATTGAGCAGGCTCCTTGGGGCACAGCTGGAGTGTAAGTGCTCCTGGCAGTGAGTTAGAGTCTCACAGTCAGGGCTATGGACAACCAATCATTTCCAAAGGTGATGAGCTATACTTTCTTGCTTTCCTATTTTTCCCTGTAAACTGAGAATATAACTGATTTCACTTCTGACACGTAAATTCAACCAGTCACTTTCTTCCACAATGACTTTAATTTCATTATCCACTTATTTTAAATCAAGCTGTTACTGCCTGGGCAGCTTCATTAAGGAAGTCTCCAAGGCACAGGGGCTGAAAGAGCTGGGTCCCGAGCTCCCCATGAAGCCATGGCAGAGCGTCCTTCTCCTTCAATTTGGAACAGAGCCAGACACTATGATGGATGTGGGAAGAACAGCTTCACCGTGAAATGTGAGGCAGGTGTGGGTGAGGGTGCTGGGCTCCGAGAATTTTATTCATGGCTTACAATTACAACATATTTACCATATATATTATATACACACATATATGGGTTCACAATATATTTTGGCCCAAAGATGCTGTAATTTTGGTCACATTTTTGGAAAAGATACTTTTGAAAGCAGTGACAATTTTTTCTTTTGTATCTTTTTTCTTTTGTACTCTTCCATTTTTGTCAGCATCGCAGTCCCAAAATCTGAAAATCATCAATCTGCATCAGACAGGTCTTCAATAAATAATTTTATTGAAACATTGACCCATATATTGCTCTGATTAGAAGAGATAAATGTGATTTTTTCTTTCAAAGCTATGGTGTTGACAGTACCTTTAAAGTTTATTTTGCTTCATTATGAAAATACTGTCACGTAATAAAAATCCCATTTGTTTTTTACCTAAGAATTTTAGTTTCAGTAGCTATGATGTTGGTATGTTTCCAGTGTGGAAAACAAATCACAGCAGAACCTGTTGTAAATTTTTGAGTAAATACACACACAAAACATTATGTGGATATGTTCCTCTAGAGCAGTGAGAAGAGGCCTCACCTACTTTGGTTGTATGTGACTGCCTGAATCTCACCTTGTTTTTCTATTGCTACCATCCTGGATCCCCTTTAAGGAAGTCCTTGGTTGTGGAAGGGTTTGGGTTCATGACTGCTGGATTCAAGAAGCTGTCAGTGAGGATCACTTGATTGTCTGATTGCAGGTCTTTGTCTAGCAATGACTTCAGAGAAGTTTTTCTTATGCTAAAGGAGTTGGCTCTTGAATGCTAATTAGGAGGTATGAAGCTCACTTATTGGAGAGGGAATCCTCTGGAAAAAGCTTTTGATAAGTCTTTTAAAGGATGTTAAGAGTAATTTCTTTTTAAACATGCTCAGGCATACCCTATGGACCTCCACCCAGGGAGTACCAGTGATTTCAGAGGAACTGCTTCAGAGGGAGAGGCATTTGGTTTCCTTTAGTTACCCAGTGCACAGATAGCAAGAGAGAACAATCCCTGTTTCCTGATTGTTGAGACTAGCTGTCAGATGAAAACAGGACAAGACAGTGAAGACATCCAAGAAAGCATAAGTACAAGGGTACGGGGAAGTACACCCCTTCAGAAGAATAATCTACCTCTCAGTCAGAATTAGTATGTCAATGGTGACTTGAACCTAGTCAGCAGTAAAACAGGGCTGTAAAGCAATAATGGGGCCCACATCATCTGCTGATGAGAAGGTGTCAGCCCAAGGCATCTCCAGGAAGAGAAGCTTTCACAGAGGGAGCCTGCAGTACTCCACTTGTTGATCCATAGTGAGGACACCACCACAATGAGAGCTGCTGGTCACCAGAAAGAATAAAACCACTTAGCCCTAAACATGGGTACTGGCTTAAGAACTGAATATTGGAATGCTTGCATGCCTTTAAAAACAGCAATATATTCACTCACCATCAGGTTTTCTGACTTTCTTTTGTTTCGTGGCCAGGAGGTTAGTGCTTGTGAGGTCATATCTGTGAAACATTGCAAGTTAGCACAGAACTGAGATTAAAAGAAACACAATCTACTGAGAAGAGGATTTTCAAAAGCTCTGCAGTCTACCATCAGAATAAAAAAAATATGCAATAGATGCCTGCTACAAACATGCCGTTCCTTTTCTTATTTAATCCCACTAACTTTCACATCCTCTGCATCCCATCTGACCAGAGGGAGGCACAAACTGTGTATCCTGACATGGTAACACACCTGTCACCACCTGCAATATGACCGTCACTGCAGATGTACAAAGTACAGCATTTCAAACTGAAGCATTTCTTTCAGTAGAGAAGCCCTCAAAACACACAAAGTTAAATTAAGATCAGAACAAAATCTGGGAGGATGATTAAAATGAGAATCAAAAGGTTATAAAGCGAAATGCTTTTTCAGAGCCAGTGGTTGTCGTAGTAACCACTTGTACAACTTTTTTTCTTGGAAACACAGAGTAAACACTTATTAAAGTGGGCCTCAGTTATACAGTAAATACATGAATTTATTACTATTTGAAGTCAGAGCTGGGTGAAGAAATCCAGGAGACACCATTTCAGAATTTGTTTTCCTTCTCAAACCAAAGGTCCAATGATACAAAGTCATTCAAGTGACCAAGGAGACAGAGATGCATGTTTATTGTCTGTTTTGGCCCATCCTGGGGGCCCCAAGGGTGCAGCTAAGCAACCATCCTCATCTGGGTCAAACACAAAGACGTGGATAGTGCACATAAGGCTATCATGTTGTGAAGAGTAGGACAAGATGTACAGCTGGTATAGCAAATTTTATTTAAAAAAACAGAGTTTCTAATTAGTTTCATTTTTTCTGCACTAGTTGGGCTGTGTTTTCTGTTTGCATTCAAGCTGTATGAGCTAAAAGTCTACTGGAAAGAATAACACATGATACAGGCTGGGTTCTCTCCAAGCTTTAGCAGGATAGGAGAAACCAGCATCCTGTTAAACAAGACAACATTAAAATTATACATGAAATATTCCAAGGTGAATGGTTTGGGTCTGTTAACCCATGCACTTGAACTGCTGTGGGCATTTACAGTTTAAACCTTCAACATATTGGGTGCTTTGAATCACTCCAAAAGAACAAAAAAAGAGGATGTGCAGTCTCAGGAAAAATTTATTCAATAAAGACACATGCAAATAGCAAATTCTTGATTGCATGTGAAAACACAGCCAAAATTAAGTCATGTGAAGACTTAATTCTGGTTTTAAAAAAAAAAATTTAAACCTGCTTTTAAAGTATTCTTCTAAAAAAATAATAAAGCATTTTAGTATTTTAAAAAATAAATTTTAAGTGTCTGTGACAGCCACACTTTCTTTACTAAACAGCAGAACTTGATTATAACTTTGGATATAGACACTCAGCATCTACCTTAGCCCAGCGTGAATAAGGAAAACAAAGCCAACAGATTAAAGCTGATAAAGCAGGGGTCAAATGTTGAACTCCTAGCCATATTTATTAGAAAAATATTGCTGATATAAACTATTTAGGAGTGACACTGGATCTTCCAAAGTCAACATCCTCATTGTAAATAACACAAAGCTGAACAGCTTTTCTCTGGAAACAGCACAGAGTTTTGTGGTGGCTAAGAGGTTTTGGACACTTGACTTCATCCCACTTTCTTCTTACTACACTTTTCTTTGAAGATTTTTCTTCAGTAAAATGAAGATGGATGCAACTTCACTCATACCGAGAGCTACAAAGTAAGTGGAGGTAAGAGAAACACCTATATGTTCAAAGTTTGTTTTAGGGCAGTGAGATTTGTGCTTCTGCCTTCCATCCCCATGACTGCAAAAATAGAGGGATGATGTTGGAAGCAAGGCCTGGAACACCAGTCTTCCCATCACACACTGATTTTTTTCTTTACTAGGCTACGTGTCAGCCTTCTGTCTATGTGCCTTTATGTTCTCTTTAGATAGAACAAATTCTCTGCGCTGGGATGCTGCTCTAAAACAACAAAAATTGGTGATGAGTGCCTCAGCTTCGGCATCTCAGTTTCTTCCCCTAAAGGCTGTTTTGCAGGTTGCCTTGGGTTGTAACCTTTTGGGAATGCTGGTATTCCCTTAGGAACTCAGCCAGGAGGCAACTGGGTATTTTACACCAGGATAAGGTAGTGGGAGAGGGAAAAATGGAACATTGTGGATGGACATAAAGTGTCAAAGACAACTTCATTTTCTGAAAATCCCAACTTTGGGAAGTATTTAGTTTTCTCAACAACACCTACTAAATTAAGCCTTTCTGGGAGACAGATAGAAAACACATTGGCTCCATATATACTAGTAAATCAAATGAGCGTGGGACTGTTTTCTGTCACTGAGTCCAACTGGCATGGAGCAGCATCCATACTCCTAAGTTCTCGTCTTCCAAAACATGCTAGCAGCAGCCAAATTGCCTGTGATCTCTGAATGACCTTTGGCCTCTGGACATCCTTACTGTACTCAGCAATTGTTTGGGATAGTGCTCGCTGGTCCAGGTCAAAACCATACTAGGAACCCTTCTAACAATTTAACAGTTAGATGACTGAGTTATTATGTCCAGGAACATTCCCAACACAGTATTTATTAACATAAATGTTGCAATATTCATTCTTCCCCCAAAAAAGGCACACATGTGAGTTAGGAGTTAAGCAGGCTGTCAGGACTGGTGTAGTTTTGGGAATGTAGACAATTAAAGTCAATTAAATTTTCAATTTGCCAGATATAAATTTAGATTTTGACATCCAGACTTCACCTACGACTTCATGAGGTATATGGTATTATCTTGCTCTGACTTTATAGTTCTAATATAGCAAGCATTTTCTGAATGACAAATGAAAGCTTCTAGGTTCACTTTCCTTCATAAAACAGCACAATTTCCCTTTCTTGAAACAAACAGCTGTACAGATGTTTCTCAGCTGCATGAAACATAATACAAAATTTCTTCAGGAAAACAGAATTTGTTCTGTTGTTTTCACTCTGCATTAATTTTTCTGTACAGCTCTACTTCAGAAAAATTCTAGTTTAAAGTACCTATTTCCCATTTACTGTTGACCTGTGATACTATAACCTATAGCTCTTTGCACTGTTCCTTTCACTATTTGTTCAGATTTTAAATGTCTGAAAAAGAGACTGTAGAGTTGAGCCTGAATCATGATTGCTTGAAAAGGACTCCCAATAAAATTTCCTAGATTTCTGATAGAGACATGAAGCTACTGTGCAATGCCAGCTGAGGATGCAGAAGTACAGAACCTTAGGTTAGGTGTTGAATGTGTTATAAAACCAGAAGTGGTTGATGCAGGAATATGTTACATTAATTTTTCAGTTTTGGGTGTAAGAGCACAGGTAATCCTCCTACATACTGTGAAGAAAGGGAGTAATACCTAATACCTTCCTTTGGAGCACTACAGCAAAGAATACTGATCCGTTCTTACCACAGACCTTCTTCAGGACATGCCTGGTTGCTGTCCTGTAATTGGACACAGAAACCTTCCAGCTCAGTTCACACAGTGACTTAGTGGCCCTATGAAGTAGGTAGTGATGCTTACTATGCTGAGAGATTGTAAAAGCAGTAGGGTGCAAAATGCTTGTTTGCCTCCATTTCCAAGGCTTTTTCCTGCCTAAAATGTGAGCTATACATAGTGATAAAAGAGCCATGGGATGTTAAAACAGCCAAAAAAGTATTGGCTCTTGTTGTACAGAACCAGGGATCAAAATACACTTAGAAGAAGAAACAAAGCCCAAGCACCTCCATCAACACACTAGGAAGTGACAGGGAAGACGGGAAGGAACTGAGTCATCTGGATGGAAGGAATCAGTGAAAGAAAGGTAAAAATTTATATGATCAATCTCTCCTCTCAGTATATATCACAGTCATCTGAACCACAAGTGGAAGCTTCTGAAATTTGTTCCTCACCTTCTTCCAGTGCCGCAAACAGCAGTAGATTCTTTACCTTCTTAGTTCAAAGGATTCCTTCAGCACTCAGTGCACAAGAATAAAAAATAAGTAGCATCCCTTTTCACTTAGACAAAAGTCAGCATCTGTACTCTTTCGTGCGGCTGAAGTAAAATCAACTTGGCAAGAGCCATAATAATAAATAATTAAATAAATATAAATGATAAATGAGACCTCGGAAAAGAATCCAGATCTTCAAATTAAAGCAAGTCAGGATATTTTTGTTATACAATTTTTATGTGCACACATTGAAACCTGCCACTTTAGTTAAATCAGTTTTCAGCAGAAACATCATAATTTGAACTCTTTTTTAATGAAAGAAAGTTTCTCGCCTGTTGAACAGTATTCCAAATATAGATAAAGAAAGAGAGGAACACACCTAACTTCAGAGAAGGAGAGATCTATTTCATGTTCCGATACAGAAACAGGCAAAACTAAGTTTCTACATCTCAGATGAGTGCCCTAAGTCCAGGCCTAGTCTACACTTGAACTTATGTTACTGTCCATGAACCATTTAATATTTCTGGATTTTCCTTGGGGTAGAAAAGGTCTTTTAATTAATATACTTTTTGCAAGATGAAAAATCCTTTTTCCTACCCAGCTCCATTTTTAATTTGCACCTGCTATACTGAACATTGCTACACTGTCTGCAAAGCAGCTCTTAAGCACACAGAGGCAAATCATTGCTATGGCCTAGAGCTGATCAGTGCAGGAGAGAAAGGAAGAAATCAGGAAGATTTGGTTACAACTCTTTGATTCTCTGCCAGCACTGGCCACAGAGACAGTGTGTATTAGAGCAACTCTCAGCCTGGTCCAACTTACACAAGATGACAATGGTCTTAAGGCAGCCAGATGGAATTTTTCTGGAGCATAGTAGCACTCAGGTCCCATCCCCTCCAACCTCTGGCTTTCTTATTTTCTAGGCTGCAACTGGTAAGATTCAGAACCATGCCAGTCTAATGTCTACTAAGCACTCCCTTCTGCTGGGAAATTTTCATTTGGCCAGATACAACTGAATTCCTGAGGCACAGACAGGCCAGCATATGGAACTGAATCTGTCCCAGGGCATTTTTGGTCTATTATCTTGTTAACTCATCAGTTAAGAAAATCTTCTCAGCTTAAAAGAGCCCTGCTGTGGTGTCACATTGTGGTGATCCCACAATTTTATAGTACGCTTTGCACTGGAACTCAATGTCACTGGCACATCTCAAAGTGAGGGGTCACAGTAAGGAGCACATCAGCCAAAAAATCTGACAAGATACAGATTTCTTGGTGCTGATGGAGCCAAGATTCACAAAAAAAGAGGGCTGATTCTGAAGACTAAAAGATAGCAACACTGCTGGTGATAACCACCATCTCTTACACAATTGCTGCCATGGTTACAGAAGCAAACGCAGCAGAAGGAAACAGGGAGTTAAATCAAGCTTTTACAAAGGCACACGCACGTGTGGGTGTGTTTACAAACTGACACAGTGAAAGTCTTTTACCCAAAAAATATCCCCCCAAAAAACTTGCTACAATAATACCTTTTCACCCAAAAAAAGTGAACTTCTATTTCTAGTCAGTATAAATGGTAGTTCAGATAAGAAGGAAGTAAGGACCATAAACTAACTAAAATTAGCACAAAGTTGCCAAAAGTCCTTTCCTTGTAAGAAGAAATACCTTTGATTTTCAAAGCTTATAGTTTATGCTCTCAGTAATGGGCACGAAAACAACCATCCTGTCCAGGAGATGTAGCAGGGAACAGAACTGCTCATCCTCCTTCCCTCCAGCTTCCCTCGCTCCTCATCCTCCCTCACTCTCTGACATGTCCTTCCTCAGGCTAACTGCTTAGCATCCAGTATACTGCTAGAAACCAGTTTCTAATTTTTTAGACGAAAAACTTCATTTCAGAGTCTTATTCTGGGTGGTCAGCAGTACAAAATCACTCACCTATAACAAGAATTTTAAAAGACCATATTGAAATTCGTTGAAGTAGTCAACGGCAAAGTAATTATTGTGCTCTCTATACATTTAATTCAAAGGAATATTAGGCAACCATTTCTACCTGGGTAAGATGAAAGAACGTGTAGACAGATTTCAGTTCAGGATAGTAATATGTTCTGCAAATCAACATTGGTCTAATTTCCTTAAGCATAAACCTTTGCTTTCATAGAATACATATCCAGCATCCAAAACAATTCTCCCATCTTGCAGGAGGAGCACAAAAATGTTGGTAACTGGAAATGGCAGTAAATTTAGCTTCTACTGTACTTGCATCTCTTTCTTTCTCACTGCACTTCTCAAAACCACCCGCTCATTTACGCAGGTCCACCAGCAAGTTAAAGGAGAAACATAAGCTCTTTCAAAGATAGGTGGATGAATTTCTGTATAAAGTCTCCTGTTGGATACAGTGGTTTTGATGGAAAGACAAGATAGTATTATCCTTCTCTGTCTGCAATAGGCAACTTAATGTTAGACATTGAATTTAAAAGGTTACACTTCTTTGTCATGAGCTTATCTGTACTTCTTATCACTGGTATCTGCACCCTAAATTACTAGAAGAGAATTTATTTCCATGCAACTGAGTCATAGATGTCAAAGAAAACAAGTCATCTGTTTTTGGTGTCAAAATATATTGAGTATTGCATAAGTCTTCAGATGTTGAAAGCACAGGGATCAGAGATTCCAATGACGCATATGAGGATTGAACTTTTCTGCAAATCAGAGCTTATGCTCTTCTGTCTGAGATGGAGAAAATGAGTCATGCACGTGCAGTAACTACATGTAAAAGACTGGGAATAAATGAAACCTTCACCACCTAATCCCTTTGTAGCAGAGGCAAAGAAATAATCCAATTCTTCATTGTAGCTAACACCTTCCTAATGTAAATGTGCTTGTGATTCTGGCAGCCCTTTCAACCCTCCACTAAGATTGGGCCTTTTAGGTAATTACTATCAAGCCTGATTAATTTCCAGAGCAGCTCCACTCAGTGTACTGAACTAAGTCTGATCTTCTGGAAACAGGATTACAGACAGAGGTAAATTAAGTGAATGGAGTAACTGGGAGAAGTAGAAGGCTGCTCTAGTCTGTGAGAATGGGCCTCTAGACATGAGAAGAACACTTTACATCCAGCAAACATCCTCAAAATTTCATGGCACAGTGTAGTAACAGAATCTACTGAAGTGCTAGACTTGCATGAAGAGTATTCACATCACCCAGCCGTGGGCAGCTAAATCAGTCAGCAACTCCTTTCTAGGCAGCTAAGGAAATTAGGCCCAGAGGTTTATTCAAAAATAGGAAAGGGCCTTAAGAGATGACCTAGCTTGTTTCTTATCCTAAAATGAAATCAGCCATTACCAGAACCTGTCATTGAGGGTGAAAGCTTCACTATCCTTACCTGTATTGTCATCAATTCAACCCAAGTCTCTTTTTTTAATCATAATTTTCATCCTACCCACAGTGGTCACAAGTAAAATGCTCTTTTGGGGTGTGATTCAGAAGAAGAGTGAGAACAAAGAGTTTAGAGAGGTCTGCTTTGCAGTGTGGCCAGCTCAGGGCCTAGCTGTAGAGACAGACCTCATTAATCCTTCCAACTGGAACTATTCTAGTCTATTCTAGTCTAGTTTAGTCTAGTCTAATTATTTTTAAACAGTTGTATTTCCCTTTAGGATAGAACTGATTCCTTGTCATGGCAAGAATGAGAAAAAATGTCTACGTTTTTCAGCTCTGAAATATATAAAACCCATGGCCAGCTGAGAAGTAAAGAGCAAAGGGAGTGGAAAAGGAAAGAAAAGCCAGTGACACACAATGTTTTAATTAATAATAGAAGGCTGGAACTAGAAATCATGAGAAGAGTCAATATCCTTTACCTCATAATAAAAATGGTTTAAAACCTTTTAATATTATTAAACTAACAGTTTCAAATGCTTTAAAATTCTATTCCCCACTAGGCTGGATATGTGAAAACTCATGGAGTCTCTTTCAATAGTGGGCTGGTTGATGTGACAAAGAGCATGACTCTCTCTTTTTAATTCTTGACTTAGATTTTTAGCTGATTTTTCTTTATTTGAAATCATGGGAAATGAGATGCTTATAGCCTTGGGGAGAATTTGCTCACACCCTTCAGCAAGAGTACTTTCTTATTTAACTGGAATACATGAACTGTGGCCAAATTATCTCAATACACACCACAAAAAAATGAAAATATTTAATGAATAGTGGCATGCTGGGACCACTACCTCATGGGGCTTTGGGGAAACCTTGGTGGTCTTCTCATTTTTGCAGAGGAGATTCAGGGCCAAATCCTTGGAGGGGCTGTACTCTATTTAACACAGAGCCCAGGAAAGGAACAAAAGGTGGTACCATCTAACTGTGGTAGAACTTTAAAACCCAGGTGTCTGAAGACCTTTTATGCCAAATCAATAAAATGTTGCTATACCATTAATCTCATTGTAAAAATATAATTAAAAGGACTTTAGATTCCCAAAGCACTTGTAGTAACCATAATTTTCCTAATATTCATCTCTCACCCTCATCACCAGTTCCCCAAACACTAAAAGAGCTAATGATGTATTTATTTTGATGATGTTTTCTAAGGCCAACTTTTCCTTCATTTAATTTTTCTTGTGGGAAAAAAATGAGATCATTATCACTAGAGGCAGCTTTCGGTAAGTTTAAGACTTGCTCTGATCTCATTCTTTTACACAGTGGCTGTCCTGTACGATGTCTAGGCGGTTAGTGATATTTAGACTTTTAAGTAGTCCAAATACTTCTAAACTTCATGAGGGCTTTCCACCTCTGTTAGAAGAGAGACAAACACCTTTACATCTGTCTTCCAAAAGTCCCATTTTCTACTCATAAAGTTAATTTTTCAAAGATCACCTTTTCCTTTGGTTACCATTAGGAAACAAAAAGCATCATTTCATTGGGTAAAGGAAAAAATATGCATTCAATTAACAGTAGATGAATACACTGCTAAAAATAAGTTCTATTTGTTTTCATTTGGGGACAATTTTGTGGTGTAGAAATATTTTTTCAAGTTTTCTCTTCTCACCAGGGAACTGATTTATTGACAATCAATTAGTGCTTTCAGATAAATCTCTTGCGTTTACAGCAATATTTCTGCCTCACTTATTCTTTAACTGTTTAGTTTTATATTCTCATAGACTTGTGAAAATTAGTTATTGAAAAAGCCATTTCTTCATCTTTTCCATCTTGAAGGTCAATGCCAGAGTCCTCCTTATTTTATGGTTTGAAAGCTTTGTTCAGGCTCTTTTTATATATCCCAAAGGATGGGTATTCTACCACTTTTCTTGGAAAACTTTCTGCAGCTTAATAGACTTCATTATTAGCAAAAAAATCCCATAAATCAGTCTAATTTTCCTATGCTACATTTAAAACTGTTATTCTTGTTCGTTACAGTGTCCTGGCTCACTCAGCACAATCCCACATCCTTCCTTTCTTTTTAACATCTTTCAAAATTCTTGGCTTAGTTTTCTCCCCTACTAATTGTTGTTACTTGTTCTTTGAGATCAAACTCTTTTCTTGTCGGGAGACACAGCGATAATGCTGGGGACATGCTGTCTATAGATATTTGAAAATTTCTACCAGCAGTTTTTAGTTGTTTTAAAAGCTACATAATATCACTTAATATTATACTGTAATAATTGGGTATAGACAGACCCAGGTTTGCAGAATGCTTGCCTAGTAAAATGTGCTTTATTTGCATTTACTTCTACTAAGGTGCCTGTGTTTGTTCAATCAGACTATAAAAACTGATTAAATGCTGAGAGGCAACACTTTTCCCTATTCTTCCCCTCAGGACATTTCTCTGGTCAAATCACAAAACACAAAACTGAACATCATGAAAAAGACAGTGAAGCACAACTTTATTTTATAGAATTATAGAATGGTTTGGGTTGGAAGAGACCTTAACAATCATCTAGTTCCAACCCCAATGCCATGTGCAGGGACATCTTTCATTAGACCAGATTGCTCAAAGCCCCACCAACTTGCCCTTGAGCACTTCCAGAGATGGGGCATCCCCAGCTTCTCTGGGCAACCTCTTCCAGCACCTCACATTCTCACAGTAAAAGTTTCTTCCTAACATCTAATCTAAACCCACTGTCTTTCAGTTTAAAGCCATTATTCCTTGTCCTATCACTACATGCCCTTGCAAAAAGTTCCTCTACAGCTCTCCTGTAGCCCCCTTTATGACTGTTCTGTACTTCTGGTACTGAACAAACTTTCAGGTGTTTCTTGTTTCTGTTCACCATGTGTGTTTGCCAGGTTTTAACAGATGCTGTCTAAAACCCTCGGCAGTGCTGCCACTGAGCAGCCAGAGAGGTGCTAATGGAACATAAGGCAGGACTATAAAGACACTGTTTTTCCTTTCCTCAACAAAGCTGCTTCAGTGAGCAGAAAGGCAGATTAAACTATTCTCTTCCCCTGGAAGTGGATGTTGCAAGATATCAGAGCAGAGAGAAAACTTGTGTGGCATCTCCACACTCTTGTGTACCTCCCAAGGCCAACACAGTCCAACTCCTGATTGTTAAGTTAAGATAACTTTATACAGTTGTCCAACAAAAGGTAATTTTGTAAAAACAAAGGTAGTTAAATTATTGTGTGAAACATATCAATTTGAAAGAGTAAACATCAGAGTTGTCAGATACTTCCTGAAAGACAGGTTAGAGCGAGCAGTTGGAAAATGCCTACAGCGAATCTATTGCTGGAGGAATAGGAAATGTGCCTGCTGGCGAGATATATGAGCAAGGGGTGTAGGAAGCAGGGTCTTCAGCAGGAGTTTAACAACCAAACACATTCACTAGCTGATGAGAACAAATACATTTGAAAAGATCTCTAATACGCTGACAAATAAACTTTTACTAGGAAGCACGGTGGAGGGTGGGGGAGGAAGACGCAATCACAAGTTTATGTGGTACAAATAGTTTCTAAGATAATCAAATTTTTATATGCACTTGCTATTCTACAAATCTTAAAAGGTTTAGCCATGTTCCTTGAGAAAGCACTGACTTTGTCCAGCTTTTCCTCAGGTCAAAAATACCTTTTTTTCTGTCTTCTTGAACATGAAAAACTTCCAAGACAAATGATGATACCAACTTTTTTTTGTCTTGCAAATGCTGTTTGAGTAAGTGAGATAAATCTGCTGCCTATAAGATAATTTGGCGGAAAAATCTTGTGATCAGGCTGCATAGAACTTTATTATATATTCATATAACTGGGACTCTATCCACTTTTTTCCTGTAAATCTCAAAATCCTCATGTGAAGATGATGACTGTGTAGACACAGCATTTGAATGGAAAAAGTGAGAAAGAAAGTTCTATAATAATCTGGAAACAATTCTTCAATGTGTTGTTCCTTCCAATAATACCATTTATCTACAGTGCGCTGTGACAAAGATTCCAGATTATGATTCTCTTAAAAGTCTGGCTTCCTGCATAGTTTTAAAACAAGTAGTTCTCTGGGATTTTAAAACAGAAGTACAAACTTGAGGTAATAAAAGACATAAAATTTCACTTGTCTAACCAAGTTCTTGGTTACATGCTTTTTTGCCAGGATAGCAAACATTCATAGTTTATGAATTTATCCAAGTGTAGCTGTAGATTTTGCAATGCATTTCTGCTGAGAATATTTAATACTCAGGAAGTTTAAGTGCTTAGGTTCAGATCTTCCATGATACACGGGTGTCTGTATTCCTACTTACACATTTAAATTACATTTTGGCTTCTCTTATGTTTTTCAGCTACTCGACTGCCCCTTAATCCAGGGAGGATCTAAATTTCTGCTGGTCTGTATACGTGCAGATGAGCCACAGCTGGTGAGCTGCTTGAAACCCCTGCCATGCTCCAAGTGGAACACGACCTTGATCCCAAGATGCCTGGTCCCAGCTGAGAGACTTAACTGTTTGGGTAGTGGCCACTGAGGAGCAGATCCTTCTTGTTCCCTCCTGACAAATATGTTCCATTTGTAGAAACAAAATCCTGGGCAGAGGGATTGAGTTCTTCTTCCACACTACTAATATGCAAAGACAGTTTTCCTCAGTTTTTACACACAGTAAAATTACCTTTCTGCATGTCCAGCTACACGAGAGGATAAAAATTCCCTGCAGCAAGATTTTCACCTCTGTCCTCTCCATCCTTCTGGAAATAGGAAACTCCCTGCTTGTTTCCCAAGATCAGTTTCTTGGGTGCCTAGCTGTGCCATGATTATAAAGCCTGGACATCTAACCTGTTGTTACTGAAACTTCTACAACATGCAGTCCACTTAAGGGGTGGGCAGTGTTTCACTAAACACTGCTTTACCTAGGTATTTTAGAGACTTCTCATGAACTCCCAAACCCATTAAATTCAAAGACAAAACCCTTTCAATGTCTTTGAAAGCTCCAGTATCTGTGAGATAGCCAGCAAACCACTTAAATATTTAGTTTTAAAAGCAGTCTCTGAAAATAGATCCAAGAAAGGTCAGCGGAGAGACCTGCCACAGCTCATCATGCAGATCACAACACTGCCTGGCATTTACCATCAGACATGCGGCCGTAAATTCAGTAGGTAAAAGGAGTGGTAGTGACAGCACCATTCACTATTTTCTGCTTTTAGCAGAACCCTTCTGTCAAATTCCCTGTTGTCAAGGGCAAACTGCGATCCGAGTGAATTTACTGGCTGAACTCTTATGGCTCCAGAGCAGTGGATGAGAGCTTTGCCGGCTCAGGGTCAGTAGCGCTGAATAAGCAAGCACACTGCCGTGGACATGCTTTCATCTCCCTCTAAATCCAGGTCGTAAAAGAAATAGGCATAAGTTTTAAACTTTTTTTTGTTTGTTTCTCACAGCCATAAGCAGTCTGCGTAGCACCTAAACTGCCTGGAAACACCAGCAAGGAACCATTGCTCCTTTGAGACTAAGAGGCAGACTTCTCCAATATCCCAAAAGGATATTTCTAGTAGTGTTTGAGTAAGCTTCTCTACATGACCACAAATGAGTACAACAGGTACATCACTGACTGCTTTTTGCTCCCTCATCTTTTATGGAAAAATTAGACCAGATTTTGTGTCTGAACATATTTTCATAGAATTTATTTTGGTTCATCCACTGAAGTTAAAAGAAAAAAAGGAGACAAGTATCAGGTTTGTGCTGAAGTCATGCACTGACATGCCAAGTCCACCTCAATACAGTAAGGGACAGTTGAGACCTGGCCCTCTTTTGAAATATGTGGCATTTAAATGAATGATTAGCCAGAATTCTTAAGCAAAATAATTACTTCCTTTCCAAAATTCAGAGTTCGGTGTCTTCATAAATGCATGCTTATAGCATTGCACTGTGAATGCTAATTTGGATATCTGAAGACATTTCAATAATGCCATTATACAAAAGTTGACTATACACCTTTCATTCCTCTATTATCGCCATTCCATCTAATTTTACTCTCTTGAATTTTCAGAATTGTAAGTCACTAATGTTCAGTTCCTTCTTTAATGTTAACAAAAGAAAGGCTTTGTTGCAAAAAAAAGTTCTCTTTAGATGTGGGTATTACTGTACTTTTTTTACCCTCCTAGAAGTAGGTTCTAACCACTTGCAATACAACTCTACCAGCTCAAAAGGTTCACATAGAGAAATAACATGTAAGTTCAATTTTCAGCAGAGGATGCCCTAATGTTAAACATTGAAAGTTAGCAGACAAAATAACATTTTGGTTGAAAAGGCAAAAATTGAATTCCTTCATTGTACTTTAGGAGTCAAACTTTTGGAAATATAAACATAAGAGTACCATAGAAATAATTTAGAAGAAAACATTAATTAATATTTGATATTCTATTTATTAGTTAGACAAACAATTTCAATTTTTGTTCCTTACAGGCTTATCTATTTCTACAGGAAAGATAACTCAGTTTCAGTCCTGCTCCTATACAAACTTTAAACTAAACCAGAAGGGTGGAGACTTGCTTTTAGAGATTGCAAAGAAACAGAATTTCCTACTATTTTCTTCCAAGCAATATGTAATTCTTTCCTTGGTCTCACCATGACTACAACCTTTATAAACATACCTTAAAATTTACTAAAGTCATTCAGGGGCTTGGTTTCTAAACTTACTGGATTCCCATCAGTCATATTCTGCTTGATGGCAGCTGTGAGACTGTTCGCCTCTGGAGTGTTACTCAGAAATTGACAATAGAAAAATCCACTCCATCATTATAGAACGTATGGTTCTATGTACAGAGAACCTCATGGGCATCTTGTGTGGTCCGATCATCATCATCTTTCATGGCACCACACAAATTAGTTCAGTAAATGTTTACATTCAGTGGTTTTGATACAAAATGTGTAAAGAGTTATCGGTACAAGAAGCTTTTTTTTTTCATGAGCTATAATGCTGTGACATAGGTTTAGCTAATTTGCACAGAGTATACATAATCACCCCATGCTTCTCCATAACTGGAGATCTGGATAGGATAAAAAGTCATAAACCTCAGTACTAAAAAGGACTCAAATCCTTGCAAAAAGCTGACAGGAATTTCTCTATCTGTCCTTATGTGTGAGTGATCAGTAAGACTGAGACTTTTCAGCTACTACACAGTGATGCCCATTGTAACATTCAAACTCTCTGTCCAAAAGATAACTCATGTGCCAATAGAAACAATATAAAATCAGCACAGGACTTCACTATGATTAATTTATTGTGCTTTTGCCACTATGGGTTCACAAGTTTCAGCAGCAGTGATAGTTGAAGCAATTTTCTCCAGTTTCTTTCCTAACCTTACAAGTCCTGATCCTTGCACTGCATTTCCTACAACAAATCAGATATCTGGTCAGATTCAAAATAAACTGAAAAGGAGAAATTTCCCAAATAGACATGGACCCTATGGTTTAACAGAACTAACACATTGTCCAAGTGCACATCTCCACGTCACTGCATTATCATACAAGGATAGATTACCAGTCTTCCTCATTTGTGCATGGCAGGAGGTATTTTGTGTTCTGATATAATCAAACTAGGTGTGGCTACAAGAAACCATACATATTTTTTCCCTCCATGCTTGTACTCTGAAGATTAATGCTTCAATTCAAGTGGCCAGGGGATTTGCAATTTTCAATGGAACACCAGAGAAATCTTGACATCACGTGATTCACAGTGCAGCTTTTCAAAAGCTGGGATGGAATGGTTTTATGTTGAAATTTTTTTCCCTGGAATTTCATGGAAGTCTCCAGGAAGAAGAATTTCCCACATTTTATTCTTCAATTGAAAAGCAATTCATCACCTAATCTTTACTGCACAGAAAATTGAATCCTGCTTGGACCAGTTTCTTTTCTGTTAGGAGAAAAAGATTATAATTCTGCTCATCTAAAGAAAGCTGTTACTCAACGGGTAAAATGTGTGGAGGAAACAGCAGCCTAAATACTCTCTTGCTGATGAAATGACATCATCAGGATGAAATGATTATGTGGTCTCCTTGAATAGGTGTGCACCCAGCCACTGCGACTCTTGCCATTTCCTCAAATTGACCCTAAAGGCTCACATTGTTATGTCTGTGCTAATCTGCATGATCCACCCTAGCATGCTGACTTTGCAAGGACAGCTGTATTGCTGCAATCAGTTCAAATGCTTCTTTTGAAAATCTGGTCATTCAATACATGTTTTCTAATGAGGTATTACTCTAAGGGCTGCACTGTGTAGTCCCTTTAAGGATAAATTTAGTCCAGATGAAAAGGATCATCTGGTTTAAAGTGGTTAAAGTTGATTTTTTTTTTTCTGATTTACTTTCAGCTAAATGTAACAGGAGATAAGATACATAACCTTTCAAAAACAGGGCCAAATCCTGCAGTCTGCACAGTCTGACTGAAAGTGTTACATTTACCCGGTAAATAAGTATTTGTGAACTGTACCCACAAATTCCAGAAAGGTAGACTGAAAGTTATAACTGAAAAGTCTGGAGATCTCTCACCCAGTCAGGCCTCTAAAAATCATGTTGTTGACTCACACCATATCTATCAGACCCACTGAAGACTGTAATATGGGAAGAAAATATCAAAGGATAGGATCTCCTTATAAGATTTCCATACAAAACATCAAAGTATTGCCATCATAGCAGTATTTCCATACGCCCACTTTTGTCATGAAGCAGAAGTGGTAATTTCAATTAAATAAGATATAATGTTCAAAATAACCCTCTTATCTGAATTGTTATTTCTCATATAAAATCAAAAATATATTCAATTTTGTAGAAAAATGGAAATGAGGTTGCTCCTCATCAACTATTCCCTTCCCCACTGCTCATTACTCCCTCCCCTGACCTTCTATAAAACCTATGACATTAACTCACAGCAGCTTTCTCCTTTTGTGCTTGTTTGCTCCTAAACTTCCTTAGGAAAGACACAGGACTGTGCTAATTTCTTTTACTCTTTCACTTATATTAATATGCTGCTTCTGGAACCAAACAATAATTCTCATCCTTTGTTACTTTTTCCCATACCATCAATTCCTGAAACATATTTTGAAACTTTTACTATTTCCTTGATTGTTCTTCCACTACAAAATAGCTGAATATTTCTGGAAAGAGAGGATTTCTGGAAAGAGAAGCAGCAAGAATTTTCATTGTATTTGAAAGTTAGTGTATAACCAAAAGATTTCTCTTTTTGCTGAAAAAAACCCCCAACAAAACACACTCAGTGCATTGTAAAGATATCTTCTTTCTTGACCTTCTTTCTTCAGGAAAACTGCATTTGATTCAATTATGGAAGATTTTCAAAGGTAGGTAGGTTAAAAGAACTTTTCCATCTGCATTTATATGACCAGAGTTCCTGTTTCAGATGTTTAAATAATTCTAAAAGGACAAAAATAATTATTTGAGTTATAAAAAAACCCCAAAACCTGTAATGATAGCTACTTTCTACTATGTTATAATCCATTGTTTCTGTATGCCCACTGAGAAGTAATGCCAATGTAACGTATTTAGAAAATAATATTATTTTCTTGCTTCCAGCAATGTTTTTAATGCAGCTGCTCATACTATATCTAATGTGTTTAGCTACACTAGCCGTGAAAACCTCCAAATGAGTATAAGGCTTTGCAGCTTCAACATATTACAAGTTTAGAAGTTTCTGGGAATAATGAGCTGCCCACCTAATTTTTAAGATAGCACCCCACTAGAGTAAACACAGACATACAAACTTAAAAAACAAAACATTTTTTCAGCAGATTAACAGCTAAACTACTCTCTTCTGACTTGATATGTCTCACTATCTAATTCTGATTAAAAGCTTTCAAGAATTCTAGCAGAGCCCAAAAATTGAGATTCTTTAGAAAAGCCAGATCCAGAGCCCCAGTACTAAGGTCCAACAACCTATTCCTTGCATGGCATAGAATCACAGAATGGTTTGGGTTGAAAGGGACATTAAAGATCATCTAGTTCTGCCCCCGAGCTGTGGGCAGAGACAATTTCCACCAAACCAGTTTGCTCAGGGCCCCATCCAACCTGGCCTTGAGCACTTCCACAAAAGGGGCATTCACAGCTTCTCTGGGAAACCTGTTCCAGGGCCTCACCACCCTCAAAGTAAAGAATTTTTTCCTTCTATCCAATCTAAACTCTTTTCAGTTTGAAGCCATTCCCCCTTGTCCTGTAACTCCATGCTCTCGTAAAGAGTCTCTCTCCATCTTCCTTGAGGACTCCCTTCAGGTACTGGAAGGCTGCAGTTAGGTCACACCAAAGCCATCTCTTCTCCGGGCTGAACAAACACAATTCACTCAGCTTTTCCTCATAGGAGAGGTGTTCCATCCCTTTAAACAACCTGGTGGCCTCCTCTGGACTCACTCCAGCAGGTCCATGTCTTTCCTGTGCTGGGACCCCAGAGCTGGATGCAGCCCTGCAGGTGGGGGCTCACCAGGGCAAAGCAGAGGGGCAGAATCCCCTCCCTCACCCTCCTGCCCACCCTGCTTTGGGTGCAGCCCAGGACTCCTCTGGTTTTCTGGGCTGTGAGTGCACATTGCTGGGTCACATCCAGCACCAGCACCTGCAAGTCCTTCTCGGCAGGACATCCCCCAGTCTACACTGAGACCAATATCTTAGAAGAAAGAGAAAGAGAGAGAAAGAAAGGGAAAGAACCATCTCACATTGAGATTTACTCAATATTTTTTCTTTGTAAGTTTTATTTCATAAAACACTATTGCAAAATTTTTGTTTTGCTATCATCTCATTCCTCTGTCTTTACAGAGAAAAAAAAATCATAAAATGAAAGGAATATAACAAGGAAATCTAATTATCCCACGGTTCAGTAGCACAGGCTTTAAAAACAAGATTTACCACACTCCAAATGGACTGGTAACTAAAATTTGAAAAACTCTAGATGAATAAACCTACCAGTCCACGTGAGATGAAATGGAAATTGAGAAAAATTCAGATGGATGAAAAAACCTTCCTTTTGCTTTGAAACAATCTAACCTAATAAAATTTATGTGTGGAAGTATAACACTACATGATTTTTTAAAAGAGAGATTTAAACTTACCAAAACAAAACAGAACAGGAAAACATTTTAAAAAGGACTGAATTCATGAAAGTTTTGAAACTGGCTTAATGCTACAAGCTACAGTGTGAGTGCGAGATCAATCAAAATAGCAGAAATGTAAATTGCATCACATTTACAGTAAGATGAAGAAATTCATAACACAGTTTGCTCCATTGTAATTAATGTTTTGCTATGTCTAGACCAACCTTCCACTATTTCTTTTCTGTACACCATGCATATTTTACTTAAACAACTGTAGTCTAGACCCATCTTTAAAATGCCGTGTTTGGGAAAATTCCACTTAATGTTACCAAAAGCTGACTTATGCACGTCACTGTTTTAGGAGCTAAGACTTAAAAGGATTGGCCTTTCAACGCAGTCTCTCGATAAATGTAGGACAAGCTCCCCATATGTCTTTTCACAACAGACAATGTTCTTAGCATTTGTAATATCTAGAAAGTGAAAAAAAGAAAAAAAAAAAAAAAAAAAAAAACCCTCTGAAAAAAAAAAAAAAAAGAACAAACCCTCTGTAAAATAAACATTTCGAGAACCAGGTTTTAATATGAAACATTGAACAGCAAGATCCTCCAAATGAACCAACCAAAAATTTAACATATGATTGAAACATAGTACATTCAGTATAGCAATTTGGTAAAAATGGGTCTGATAGGAAATAAAGAAATACTGCTTTGGTCAGTTCATCTCTACAGAATCCTAAGATTTCTCCAGATATTCTGGATATACAATGAAACAGAATGTAGACAGCATGCAACTATATTCAATAGAGGCAACTTAAAATAAAATTCACCTGTATGTATCTGAACACAAGACAGTTTTCAGCACCTCTTATTGAAACCAGTTAGTTTTTCCTTTCTTGGCTTCAAAACACCAACTGTGCTCTCCCATAGCTACCACAATTAAGTCATAATCCACAGAGGAAGGATGAGAGATCCTCTTGTCTAGACATATCTTGCTTTAATTATGATTCAATTCAAAATAACATATCCAAGTAACACACCCTGGCAAAATGAAGATGTTTTACTCACTACCAATGACTGTAAAATCTTCTGGCACTCAAAAAATTCACTTGTATCAGGAGATGAAAAGTTGGAAGTATGGGAGTCACGGTAAAGTCAGTCATCCTTTCCACAGAGTTTCTAATGATTCTGACTTGGACACATGCCAGATTTCCTTAATAATATCAAAGAATAACACGGAGGAGCACTTTACTCCTTGCAAATGGCCAGCTATCACAGATCACGATTTAGAAAATCCAAATAAAACAGATCAAGACTTTTTTGGAGAGGAAGTAGACAACATCTCTACTGCTTCACCTGAAATAAGTGAAGAAGGAGACTGTCCAGCCTAATATTTCTGGGGTATGTAAGGAAGTTTTGAAATTGTTCTACCATATTCTGGATTTCAATAGTCTCAAAACACCATTCAGCAGATAAGAATAAGTACAGCAAGAGCAGCTCATGCCTCAACCTGTGATAGAACATTTAATGTGGGAAAGTAAAACCAGATGGCAGAGATTTGGTTGTCCCCATGACCAGGATTTAATTCTTTTTGTTCATGGAGTGACATACAAGGACCTGAGTGAACTAGAGAAACAGATCAAATATCTTTCACCTTGTTGTGTATAGCAGAGAGTCTTTGGGACTCTGTGTTCTGTTTTTGAACTCAATATTCTCATTTGCAATCTTGCTCTTTTTTTAGCTCAGAAGATGTTTACAGTTCTCAGCTATGAGAATGAAAACACAGGACTAGGATCTGAGGCTGTGTCTTGCCAGGACTGATGTTCAATGGGCTGACTCTTATTGTAGAAGTGTACCCACACATATATGTTAGCATGTATGTGTGCACTCAAGAAATTTCACTTTATCTCATGTGCAGGTTACAATATTTATGTATTTTAAAATTCTGTCCTGGAAGAGCTCTTCAGCACTCTTTCTTGGTAGGAACAATTCTCTAAATACTTTGCTCTTGAAATTTTACTGAGTTAAGGGTTATTATTCTAGGACACACTGAGACCAAACTGGTTGAAAATGTTATGCACTGAGCCCTTAGCAAATCAAGGATGTATGCTGCTGCAAAATTGGCTATATAGGATCCTAGGAAAGAAGTTTTTTCCTCTTGACATTAGATAGCTGATTTCATATGGCTTGTGATACCCCCTCATAAGATACAGTAAGTAATTAAAATGTATTTATTTTGCTTTACATAAGCAACTGTGTGATCTGAGATAAAATAATTGGTATAAAACATTTAATGATTTTTGCATTTTGATGGAATCCACAAAATAAGTGTATGTTTGTAGACTATGTAATTTCCAATTTATTAACAAGGAGGAAGCAAGAGAAAAAGCATTATATGTTCTCCTTTCACCAGCCTCTTGCAGGAAAGCAAACTCCCAAACTGGTTGGAAAAGGTCCTGAAGAGGAGTTGAGTTTTGTGTCTCTGAATCTGGGACGAAGCAACGGGCAGGGCTCTGTGCCAAAAAGGTGTTGGCTGCCATCACAGCTATACCCAATGTGGGCTTAGAACAGGAAAGCGTTTCTATTTATTTTTAGTTATTTTCTTATTCCTTTTTCTTTTGAAGAAGTTCTTATAAAAATTTTTATCTTGTCATCATGTGTAAATTATAAAGTATATTTTCAGTATTAGAGGGCTATGTCCACCCTACTGTGGGTTATATATCAAGATTCCTGCAGATGTTCTGAAGCGTATTTTACTCTGAAGATACTCCAAAGTTCTGGTTGACTTGAACTTGGACTAAGGATTTTGCCATTATATGCCTTATGAAAGGGAGACTGGTAAATGTCTGGACCTTGGAACCGACTTTGTGATATTTGGACTGTGCGTACACATCATGTGGTGAATTAGCGTGTGGTGTTCTTATGCAAACAATAAAAACAAACAAAGAAAGAATTAAAAGTGGATTTAAGAAAATGAGTTTCAGCATATGATTAAAACAATCCCGTAATAGCAACAACTTTGTGGTAAAGGTACATACTTGCCAAAAATATCTGCTAGTGTGGAAGCCGAGCATTCAAAACCCTCAGTTTAGCAGCAGGGCAGATGCTGTTACTTAGTTAAAATTGAATATCACACATAAATTAGGCACAGTCTGGAAACTGCTTCAGAGTAAGACGTAGCAGTCAAAAGGATTGGGGCGAAAACCTTGCTCCCATTTACAGCAGTATAGATCACGGTATGGATTTGATTTTACACCAATCCAAACAGGTAAAATTTGGTCCAGAATGTGTATACAGACAGACAAAAAAAAAAAAAAAAAGCTAACAATCTTAAAAAAAAAAAGTTAAAAATCCTAAAATATAAAAATTATGGAAATTTCAAAAGGTTGAAATAAAAATTCTCTATCTCACCCAATTGATAATGTCCATTCAGCAACTTCAATGCCCACCCAGCTGAGCCCATAAGAAAATCTAATGCTTAAAGGCAATGACAAGAATGGTTTTTATTACTGGAAACAAGATACACAATTCTGCTTTTTTTTTTTTAATGCTGATCTCTTAAATGTTAAAAACTTGTGTTATTTACGTCAGTTGAACTAAGATTTGGATCCTACTGCAGAGCAGATAATAGATAAACAGAGAAAATGGATTGCCTCTCTAAATCATAACTGAGGACATAGTAATGTAAAAAGTTATTGTCTGCAAATTTTTAGTAGTTGGTTTTCTTTCAGATCAAAAGGCTTCCGTTCTTAGAACTGCTTATATTGGAGGTTACATCTGTTCTTCCTGGACCTTTTGTAAGGGGAAGGGTTTTTCCCAATGCTTTCAGTCAAATCTCTCATCTGCTACTTATGTTCTGTACAAATATGTTATTTAACTTCAACAACAACAACAAAAAAGTTTTTGGACTTCAGTAAGGCTCTATTATTTACTACACTTACACATTTACACAGCTAAAACCAATCAACTACTGTGAAATACTTTCCACAAGCATTAATTCAGATTTTGAAGAAGAGACATATATTTTAGCTTAGCTTTGCCCAAGTTAATGAAATGAAGTTTATCATCAGGAATATGGATTCAAGCAATTTAAGCACACTTCAGAAAGTGTTCACTGAAAGGCATGTTTACATCTGTCTTCTGTAAGCTTCCAGCTAAGAAATAATACGTATGTTCAACCAGGATGAAGAAGCATAGTACACTAAGTGGCTGATTACAGACTTTTGCCTTTCAAATGCCAATCAGCAAAAACAGACGGCTGCTCAGTGAGCTAAAAAACAAGACTTACTAAGAATCACAGAATCACAGAATAACAGAATCACAGAATCACAGACTGTGTAGGGTTGGACAGGACAACTGGAGGTCCAACCTCCCTGCTCAAGCAGGGTCCCCTAGAATATTCAACAGAATATTCCACAAACAATTCTGAATGGTAATTATACTTGAAGAAACGGAATTATACATCACTAGTTCATGATAAAGAAGAAAAAAATTGTGAATTGTTTGCTCAACAATGTTTTAGACCACTGCAAGATGAAAAAAAAAATTAAATAAGGTAACTTGGTTAATGAGAATTGGTTAATGAGAATTTCAGATGGTTAATGAGAATTTCAGAGACACTACAAAATTTGATCAATTAGCACACAAGACAGTCTTATAGGGTAATAAAATCTAATTCCTCAGCAGATAAACTGAAAAAATACCCGAAATTGAAAAATATGAAAACAGGATAAAAACTATTTTTAGTTGCTTAGGATGCCTTCTGTTGTCTTGCTCCTCTGAAACTCAAGGAATATATTGCAATGTAGATGAGCCAACAATTCTAGCATGTTTGAATAATAGATTATTGTTACCTAATAAGAGTAATTTGAACAATTTTTAGCAAGTCTCCATAGATTCAGTGCTGGGATCTTTTTTCTCTTAATACTAAGGAGTACTTTTAAAGAAGGATTCATACACAGATTTGCAACAGGATTCCCAAGCCAAATTATTTAGAAACCACATTAATTGCAAGATTTAAGCATGGCTAATCAAACTTTAGGTTGACTCATTTGCATGAGCTCTTTATTGATAGAAAACTGTATTTACAGGTTTTGGTCAATTTTTCAAATTTATCACTAATCATTGTGTTAGGGGAAAAAAAAAAAAGTTCATACACAGAAAAACATGTATTATGATAGTACAAATGCTGTAAGTTACAGCAAATCCACCACAGCAGTAGTTATAGGATTGCACATTGTGGATAGGCAGAACTGCATCTTATTTACCTAGTGGTAGAATTTGAATCATCATGATTCATTTCTATGCTAGCTCCATACAAGCTCAGCAGGACTGGAGAAATAATACATTAAACTAGTGTAAAGGTACAGTTTCAAACCAGTTTAGGAAGTTTGAAGAAAAAAAAATGCTTCCCTCTTACTCAGTTACCTCCTGCCATGTTGACAAGGTAGGGAGAACACTGCTTCTTACCAGAAGGAAAATACCAGGAACAACCTTGCCCCAAATTCAATTTTCTATAAGAAGTAGGCTTTTATCATGTCTTTTATCAGTTCTGCATCAGCCTGGAAATTTGGGGTCTGGGTAGATTTATGAATAGAAAACACTGTAAACAGAGCACAAATTTGACATTGCAATTCATTCCTATGCTGGCTGCCCCACTTACATGCTGAACAACTCTCAGAGAAAATGTTTTGATGTGTTTTTTTATATTCTCAAGAATGTCCTGCTCGAAGAGCTTACACGTCTCTGGTGTAGATTAGTTATGGACTTTTCATGCTGATGAGGTAATCCCCTTAATGTACTATACACCATAGGATATCCTCCTCCTCTGTTTCGTGTTCTGACAATGCTAAAGGTCAGGAAAGTGTTTCATGTGGTGATAGGCTCCATTTAAAAAGGAAACTACAAGAACAGAGGAAAAGATCTTTTTCTTTGAGTGTACAAGAATACAAGCCTAGGTAAAAAAGGATTGTCAGTGCATCTTATATTGAAACTACAGTCATTGTTTTGCTCAAAGCATTTTATTAACTTCTAAAGATGCATTTTCAATATAGTGATTGGTAACATGGTGGTACTGATATAGGAAGATGAGATCTGTACTGTAACTGCTAAGTTTACTCACAGAAAATGTAGACTTCACATCAAACAGCAACAACATAGACTTCACATCAAACAGCAACAACATAAAAATAATTTATGTTGAATGCAAAAATTACGTCTCTAAACACATGACTTTTATTAAAAGTAGACTCCCTTTGTGAGACAAGCATGTAAAAATTAAATTAACTCAGAAATAAAGATATTTTGTTACACAAATTATGTCTCAAACATGGTCCACATTTCTTTTCAAGGAGGATGCAGACAAGAGTTAAACTTACTAAGCTTTAAAAAATACTACACACAATCTTTGTAACAGGCATCATCATTTTACATGGAATTTTCAAGAGAAAACATGGAAAAGTTTATATTCCAAAAGTGTTTCTTTACAATTAGGAGTAGTTTGCTCACTTGTGCCATAACGGCACAGTATTTTTTTAACAAAAGTATTAGTACGATTTATAAAGTCCCAGTTTTGGCTCAGCTTTTAACATTTAGCATCTAATTTTTACAAGTTTTCTCAAAAGAGTATATATTCCTCAGAGAAAAAATATTTTAAAAATTAAACAAACTGGTTTTAAATCAATAGTTAACACACTATATAATAAATTGTTTATGTTTACATTGGATCTGATTATTTCTTCTTTATTGCTAATAAGGAGGGGAAAAAAAAAGGCTTTATTTGAAGGAGGGGGAATATTTACACAAGTTTTAACCAAAGGCAACAGCACTGCTAGCAAAGGTTCATCTTGTGAATTGTCTCCCCAAAGGATCATGGAAGTTTGGTAAGGGAGATAGAGCATTTCCTTCACCTACACTTTTCTCAGTTTAAAGCCTGCTACTTGTTGGCATTATTGCTTAAGTTCCAGTACAAACGCTCTGCAGCACCACAACCATCCTCTCCTCTTCTTCTCTTTAGCACTGAACTTACGGGTTGGAAAAGGAGAAACAGAAAATACTGGGAAGAAACTCTGCTTAGTCTTCAAAATTAAGAATATTAGGAATGTTATGGAAACTGGAGGACTCCTCTGGGAGGTGAGTCATAATTGAATTTTCATGCTTGAATAAAGAAATATGGTATCAAATATTTAGCAAAAAATCCTTTAATCTAGCAGCCCATGTAGTTAGCAAAAAGAAAAACCAAAAACCAAAGAAAACAAACAAAAACCCTCAAAACAAAATAGAAACAAAACCAAATGGACAAAAATGTAAAATAATTTACAAAAAATCCTCTCCAGTCTCAAAGAGAGTGTAGCCCAATATATTACATTGATAGGTTCATCAGAGAATAAAAGAGCCCCAAGTCTAAGTTCCATCTGGGTCTTATGTATTAGAAAATACCTAGAATTCCTGAACGGAAAAAACCCAAGCTTTATAAAGAGATTTAAAATTTATATGCATAATATTCATTATGTACAGAGGAACACTTCACACAACAGAAAAAATGTTTTAAACTACAGGTAGTAGACACAAAATAATACATTCTCAGTAATTTCTAAGACATCAATTTAGAGATACATGGCTTCCTGCTTCACCAGGAACTTCAGAGGAAAAAAAATACAGCCATTGTAAGAGTCTTCCTTAGAAGAAAGGAGTATGGATGTTACCCCATCCTCTCTTTTGAGCATAAGCGGGCAAGCAAGAAGAAAAAAGCACATTAGCAGAAATATCCAAGGTACAATTCAGTTCAATACAGAAGCGTTTGTTTTGGAGAAGTTTAGTGTAATTAAGCACCCATTCTACCCAAGTAAAGATGATTTGGAAAGGTGTTTTCTTTTCATTTCCAGGAAAACCTTGCAAAAGATGCTAGGTTCATGAAAATAATATGCCAAAGTAAAACTGCTGTGCTTGTACTTGTCCTGTGTTTTTAATATTGCATATTCCTCCAACTCTTGGCCATAGCTGCACTGAAAGCTAGATGTTTAGCAAATAAGAAAAGTTCAACAAACGGTACTCTGGCATGAACAATAACATTAACAATAACATTTCTTTGTGTTCACAGGTACAAAATTACAGTACAATTAAAAGTTTCTCAAGCCAGTAAGCTACTCCCTCTTTCGTTGAGACGCAACTTCAAAAATTGCAGTCAACAAGAAGTATCATCAAACCATAGATCTCCTCGCACAGTCTCACAATGTTTGTGCCCATGCTACCCATATACAGAAATATCTGTGAGGGTCATTGCAGGTGACGGAGCACTGGAACAGGCTGCCCAGAGAGGTTGTGGAGTCTCCCTCACTGGGGATATTCAAGAATCATCAGGACACAATCCTGTGCCATGTGCTCTAGGATGACCCTGCTTGAGCAGGGAGGTTGGAGCAGATGATCCACTGTGGTCCCTTCCAACCTTACCCACAGTGTGATTAATTCTGTGACTACTAATGTGCCTTCAAAAAGGATTGAAAGTTAATCCATCCTTTTGGCAGTACTGGGCTTTTAAATGTTGTCGCTGCCCTAAAATAAACTTTCACTATGGCTCTCCAGTCTTATCCAGAAATGGAAAGGGTAATAAGGGAAACAAAACACAAAGGAAGATGAAGATTTGTCCACTTCTGATCTGAATTTTCAAGGTTTATTCCATATGAACTTGTGGGAAAAACTTCCAAAACAGGCTACAAGTAAAGTATCATCAAAATTAATTACTGTGTGGAATTCTAAGGCAATTTAGTAAAAATATCCCATACCTTTATTGGAAAAAGTTTTAGAATACTGTTACTTAGACTATATGAAAGCTACTGCCTTCCATTACCAAGATCCAATCCTTTAAGTGTGGAAAATGTGGGAGTCCAAAGTTAAACTTCAACATGAAACACAAATGGTGAAACTACAGAAACAGAAGAAATTATTATCTGGCCAACCTTAACTATGCCATGTGCTTATCCTTCCCTTTTCTTGACTGCTTCCTGTCTTTTTTTTTTTTTTTTTTTTTTTTTTTTTTTTACTTACTGTCTTTTACCTCATTTTTAATTCTAGCCAATCTTCAGGATTCAGTAATATTTAAACAGCTGACCAATTTTGGAAGCAACATGGTACACACATAATTTCCTCTGAAAAGCAAAAATCAACTAAAGAATTTAAACATTTAAATGTAACACACCATCACTTTGGTAATTTTGCTTTTACTACGTGAATAACAGCTTCAACAGCTATGACTAGAGGCTTGCTTGTACTAGGATTTTAGATATGCAATAGAATTTTAAAAACTAGCTTACCTATTACTTAAATGTTTTCCTTTATCTGGATTATTTATAAAATTTGCAGCAATTCATTAAAACTTACTTGTTATATAATATAATCTGTGTGTGTACTTACTGAACTTACTGAAGTTGAACAAACAAAACCAATTCACATTCGGCTGTCAATTTTAGAGGTCAGCATCAATACAAACACACCAATTTAAACCCGATATAACAGACTGGAAACTCTAGCTAATCCAACTCTATCCCTGACTGCATTTGTTTGGAAGTATTTGCCCTTTATAAATTTTGATTCAGGATCTGTCCAATTGCCAGCATACATTTCTGTGTTTTCTACATGCTTAGGAAACAAAATAGGAGTCTTTCTGTACAGCCTAACCTCGTGCCAGAAGGTTAAGAGCAAACCAGTGATGGAGGAAGTGTTCTTCCTTTTATTTAACTGCTGCAGTCATGTTATTATCAGTTAGTGAGGTTGTGTCTGGGGTTGTGTTTGGGGTTTTTTAAACCAGAAGTTACTTCAGGGCTATTTAGGTGTTTTTCTACACTTCACCACGTTCTCCATGCCCTGAAATCATTCCCCCAGGAAAGTGACCTTCTGAGTTAGAAACTTGATCTTACAGGTATCAAATGACCTGAAAAGATCTTTCAGCAGTTTGGTCAGGATAACATTAATAACCCAGCCCACAGGAGAATATTATGTATCAAAGCCCATGTAAATTTGATGAATGTCGACTGCAAAGAAACTGACAAACCCCCAACATCGTTCACCAAACAGTAAATGAAGGAATTCCAACTGATTATGTCTGCAGAACCATGAACTGTCAGGTGGGAAGACTCTTCAACTTCTTCAAAAAGTTGCAATTCTGTATTTAGGACAACAAAAATGCTGTCAAGCATCTTCTCAGCCTAGAACTGAAACTACTCAAATACGTAAGAAATTTGTTTTACTATGCTGTAGCGGGTTCAGTTTGAAAACCGGGCAGAAACATCAATTTAGTGTAGTGGTTTAGTTCACTTATTTGCTTTTGTGAGATATGAATTAGGAGAAATGCAAAACAGGCTTAAAAACTTTAAAGAGTATAAAGAAAGTTTATTATTACTAGGTAGGATTAAAAGAAAAAGAAACACTAAGAAAGTAAAGAAAAAAAACATTCCTTTCTTTGCCAGCACCGTGCCCCTCCCCCATCACACCGGGGCACGCAGCCTCCGTGCAGGCTGCCCAGGAGAGCAAGGAGGATAACAAAGATGGAATTTCTGGTCAGTATTAAAGTTCTTAAAAAGTCTCTCCAAACGTAGGGAAAAAAAAGAGATCTCCTCTTTGCTCCAGTGTGGTTTCCAAACTGCTACCTGCAACAGTCCTGCCCGTCCAGAAACAGTCTATTGAACTGAAAACATCCAAATATGGGGAGTTCTCAATCCCCCCATGTCTTTTAAATGAAGAAAAGAACATTTTATGGTATTACAGTTTTTACCACAGTCTGCAAAGGGTCGATTTAAGCTTTGTGCGGTATGTGACTCCGCCCTCTTCTTTCCGCTGCCATCTTTTATTCCGTCTCGCGTAACTCACTTTCTCCTTCTCCCTCTGACTTTAATGCCATGTTGAACAGCTTACTCTCGTCGAGCTGTACGTTGGAGGAAAAGCCCTCCTCTTTTGATGCTGCCAGTTATTTGATGTTTTCCTTAGTCTGAAAAAGCTGAAAATCACCTCCTGCTAGGTCTGTGCAGGCCACGTGGAGTGGAGGAAGGGAAGCCCCTCCCAGGTCTTGGAAGCCGCTCCAGCGGTCTTGGCCTTGCAGTCCCCGATTGCTCTTTAGCTGCCCGCAGTTTTGAGGGGGGGGTGGCCCACAGCATGCCAGGGACTCCTGCCCTGGCACTGGGCAAAGGGAGGCTCAGCCCAGCTCCCCCTNAGGGAGGGGAGGCTCGGGCCCACTACCGAGGCCTGGGCCGGAGCCTTCCCTACCCCCCCCCAGGAGAGCTGGATTCAAAGAGGAAGTTCCCACGCCTCCAGCAGGTTTAAATATGTGAACTCAAAAAGCGCAATTGGATCGGTAAACTGTCAATTAATTTAGCTCCAACCCACGACATATGCTCTTTTACCATATTCAAGTAAGCTATCACAGCAGCCACATTACCATTAAAATACCATTACAACTCATGAAGGCAGCTATATGCCAATAAATGTACATAGTAAATGACAAGATACATATTGAACTGAAAAACAACTACACACATGGCTTTGAAACATTCTAATGAACTCGACTTTGACACATATGTCACAGATCTGGGAAAAGGGAATTTTGATTTAATGAAATCAGTATTTTTATTTGAAATGTAAGTCACACCTTCTAAATACATACTCGTCAGTCACCTCAGAACCCTGTGCATTTAGGAGTTACATGTCCTATCATTAGTTGTTCTAAACAGATAAAGACTAATGGAATGCCAAGTCAGCCAATACGAGCTGTATGTTTCATAGTTAAGGCTGCTAAGTAAGTGTCATGGGTTGGAGCTGAAGTTAATTGACAGTTTCTCAATCCAATGGTGCTTTCCGATTTTGCATATTTAAACCTGCTGGAGGCACAGGAACAGCCTCTTGAATCCAGTGTGCAGGCAGGAAGGGGGGGAGGAGGGGGAAGGCTCTGGGCCTGGCCCTGGGGGACTGGGCCGAGCTCCACTCCCCCAAATGCCAGGGCAAAGGGTCTCTGGCATGCTGCGGGGGCTCCCCCAAAGCTGCAGGTAGCCAAAGAGCGGCTGCAAGGCCGAGATCGCCAGAGTGGCTCCCAAGATCCGGGAGGGGCTTCCACTCCCCCACTCCACAAGGTCCCCTGAGGACCTGGCAAGAACCGATTTTCAATTTTCTCAGACTGAAGAAACAAATAACCAACTGGCAGCATAGAAGGAGAAGAGTTTTTCCTTCAACATAAGCGGTCACCATGGCGTTATAGGTCAGAGGAAGAAGGAGAAAGTAAGTCAGGCGGGATGGAACAGAAGATGGTGGAGAAAAGAAAAGGGCAGAGCTGTGAGCCGCACGGAGCTTAAACCGACCCTTTGCAAAAACGTGGTACAGAACTGTAATACCATAAACTGTTCTTTTATCCATTTAAAGGACATGGTGGGGGGGAATTGAGAACACCCCGTGTTTGGATGTTCAGTGCAATGGACTGTCTCCGACCAGACAGACTATTGCGGTGTCAGTGTAGAAACCACGCAGAAGCAGAGAGACCTCTTTCTTTTCCCCCAAGTTTGGAAAGACTTCTTAAGAACTCTAATATTGACCAGAAATTCCACCTTTGTTACCCTCCTTGCTCTCTTCTGAGCAGCCTGCGAGGAGGCTGCATGCCCCGGTGTGACAGGGCATGGGGGAGGGGTGGTGCTGGCAAAGAAAGGAATGTGGTTTTTTTTCCTTTTACTTTCTTAGTGTTTCTTTTTCTTTTAATCCTACCTAGTAATAATAAACTATCTTTATACTCTTTAAAGTTTCTGAGCCTGCTTTGTTATTTTTTCCTAAATCATATCTCACAAAAACAAGTAAGTGAACTAAACCACAACATTAATTGGTGTTTCTGCTTGGTCACTGAATCAAACCTGCTACAGTAAGAAACGTCTTGTACAAGAATTTCCTTCATAAAGCTGCACATAGAACATACCCGTTTCTAAAAATGGGGGTATGTTGTACAGTAACCATAGACCTCTAATTAATGATGCTGAAACATTAAGCTTCGAATAAAGAAAAATCTTCAAGATCCTTCAACGTCTCACATCTCTTCACCCTCTCAGCAGGGATCCTTTTTTTGATGTGAATGGCATTTTTTCTTTTTAACATGAATTGCCCTACATACATCAGCAGTGTAGTCATGGTAGTCTTCAAAAAATATCTGAAAGTGTCACAATCTGTAGCATATTTTTAGTAGGAATAAACAGAATACTTTCTCTAATGGAAAGTTACTACAGGGAAAAAGAGTTTTTGCTCTATCCCCACCTTATGGCTAGAAAAAGAATTTTTCTATTACAGCATACATATTTCACAATTTATTATTCCTTTACTGTATAACTATAACCAGAAAATACTTACTATTTGTATTGTGAAACTTAAGATTCTTTTTCAGCACTCACTTCTCCACATAAAAGCACAATGAAACTCCAAGGCATGAATGTCCTCTATAGCACCTGTGTTGATTTTCTGACTCAAAACAACAGATGCAACTTTACATTCAAATAGAACAGTGATTATTGGGTCCTGACCCATCAAAGTATACAAGTTCATTTATTCCTGTTGACATATTACCAGTTAGGTCCATAGAGCTAACCTTCACTAACATACCATTCTTAACATTCACACTTTTTAGAAGTTTTAAATCTAATAACCAGGTGATTTATACCACTCAGAAAATATTAAACTTACATGCTCTACAAAATCAAAGCACAGTATGCATGAATGTATGCAGTGAGTGTGAGCTGGAACAGGGCATACTCCCCACCAGGAGACTTACTCAGGCTGGCAAATAGCAAATCTCCTCTCACCAGTAACTCCTGAAGTGAGATGAAACAAAAATAGCAGCAGTACCACTCTCTTCCCTCAGTCACCTGCTGATCAATAAACATTTTCCTTCTTCTTTTGTGGCTTAATTAATTATGATACTACCCTGGCCCAGGGTCTAACACTAGCCATGTCAAAAGCTGAAAACCAAGACAAGGGCTACCAGAAGTACTTCTACCAAATTCTATTTCTTCTTTACCCCCTTTCATTGATGGTCAGAGTAAAAGGGCAGGGTAGGATGTGAAACAGAACATTAGGAAAGCTGCAAAGCGAAAAGAGTAGAAAAATAGATGTGTGAGTGAGCCTCTTGTTTTCTAGGACATCCATCCTGCATTCTGAGGAAACGAGGAGTTGTAATTGTATTGACAGAGCACCTCTCCTTCCAAAAAGCTCTTGAATCTTATGTTTAAAACCAGAGGAAATTCAATATTGAGTTAGTTGTTTCAGAACTATAAATTTCTCAAGGTTTCATGAAAACAGTTAAGCATCACCATGACTCTTCCCTCAAAAATCCTTGCCTTTTTCTCCTAATGACAAAGAATCAACACAGGAATTCAAATAACACAACTTCATTAGGACTTCTACTACAGATCTAGTTCAAAAAAAAACATTTTATAGAATTACATGCTTTGATACTTTGTCATTAAATAGAGACATGACAACAGGAAAAAACTATCACTATAGCCTCCAAGTTTATATTAATTGTAAGTGTTCATGAGTATTTAAACAATACTGCTCTAAGTTTTCATTTTAAAAATCCAGTAAGGAATACTGTGTAGAGAGGAGACCCTAGGTATATACATGAAGAACAGAAGAGCTGCCAAACAGGAATATAATTAACCTTACGGTGAACATTCAAGAAGGTAATAGAAAAACACAATAGCATTTTATGTTTCTAAAAGCTTAGTCCCACTACATCGGCCCCATTAATTTTCAGTAAGTATCTATTTGAAGTCTAGGAGAGAATCCTGAATACCTGCCAAGCTACCCAGCTCTTCTTAATACCTGCCTGCTCCAGCTATTACAAAACATTCACAATGTACTATTGAAAGTCCCTCTCCTATTAAAAAGAGGCAGCTTCTTAACCATGAATACAGGCCAAAACCACCGTACAAAATATTTTTAAATTACACTGGTGGTTGGTTTTAACACTTCCTTGCCTCCCTTCCCCAATGGTGGCTGATCATCAATCAAGCAACTACATGAGAATGAGAATATTCCACTAAACTCAGAGTGGATCTTGCTCCTACAAAAATCAAAAAAGGTAAAGTGGACATCAAAATAAGTTCCAAAAAAAGCTATAATTGTACGATGCGGAAAGGTATGTGGTTATACAAGACTGTAAGAAAATATTTCAGGGAAAATTAAGAGAAAACATTTCTAACTAAGGAAAATCTAGTGTTGCAAGAAAATTGTTAAATCAAAGAAAGTAATTACAAATAAAAATATAAATACCTAGTCAGCTCTTCCTTATTCCTGAGAATGTACTTCAGATATTAAGTCCAAATATCCTCTACATGTGTATGTTCTTGGCCTTCTTTGTGGATTCCAAGGGAGTAAGAGAAGAAAATGCAGAATAAAGAATCTAGTCAACCCTTACAAGAAGCTGAATGCACTAAGCTCTGTGAATCAAAGCAGGAGAGTAATCCTTCCTTCCTTTCTGCATACTGGCAGAAGATGACTTTTCAAAGGTTATACAGCATGTCAAAAAGTACATGGACATGATATGAAATTAAAAGTACTGGCATTGCTACAGTTCCTTTAGACTACAAAAAATATTTCTAGAATGGATTTTTTTTGCTGAATTTCTAGAATATACTTGGTAGGGTGTCAAACAAAATTAGACGACTCAATACATCAGGCTTTTAAAGATTCTTTATGAATAGCTCACTCTGCATATAAAGGATCAGCTACCATATATTCCACAAAACTATATTATCAGCTCAAACTGTAAAATTCATCTATAACTTTATTAATATTTATTAAGCAAAGTATTCCATAAATTATTAAAAATATCAGAATAGAAACAGAATAAGATCTTAATTTAAGGAGACATTTTTATATAATGCACATTTCCAGACTCCTGACAAGTTAGCAGAACACTCAAAAGGGGGAAGGGAAGGGCACTGATGCCAACTTATCTTTGTTATTTTTACAGGATCTAACTTTGAAAACATCAGCTGTGCCAGATCTTTTCTTTTCCATAGAGTGTGCACACCAACTGAATTACAGACCACCAAGTTGTCTCATATACCACATCAAAAAAGTCAGCTTAACAGTTCAGACCATGACTCAAAATACCAATTATGTCTTCTTTCCCCAGAACACAGAAGTTTTAACCTACTTTTTAAAGTAATTTTAAAACTATCATGACATAAACAAACTGAAGACAAGGTATTTAGTACACTTGTTTCTACAGTGATTGTTTTGAAAGCCATAATTTTGTTTAGCTACTAAATCTGCTCTGAACCGCACATTCTATACTGGATTTAGTGAAACCTGTGGTTTTTTGGTTTTTTTTACTACTGTTTCTGTTAAGAAGTTTCACACTTTTAATAATAAATGCCACATTGTACCCAAAGACAATCTATGATACAAGTATTCCTCCATCATTATGAAATAAGGTACATCAAAATTCTTAAGTGACAACTGACATACATTTTAAAATTATGCATGAGGTGTAAGAAAATATACATGATAAGATTTTTAATATTTTTTTTAAAGAAACAGCAAGATAGTCAGTCACGAGATACATTTCAATAAAACTGTAGTTCCACAAGTGCTAAAGCTGGCTCACACTATAACTCAAGTTAGTTAGAAAACATTGAAAAATGTACTTTAAAGTTCCAGTGATCAGTTTTCTAGCCTCTGCTTTTCTTTAAAATAACCTGCAAAGAAAAAAAAAAGTATATTTATCAGTACAATTCAGGTAGCAGAAAGATTCAAAACACTAGGCTGCTCATACCAAAGGTTCACTTAGCCAATATGTTTCCAAGATCTGAGTTGCCAAGGGTAACACTCTAAGGAAAATATTAGACATAAAGCAAAAGCATACAGAAAGATTATCAAATTTGAGGGGTTTTTTTTAAGCAAGAACATTCATAAGCGAGAATTCTGTAAAACAAAAGGCCTATTTTAAAAATTAATGCTGAGAAATGGCAATAGTGCTCTTGAGCCATCAGTAGATTCCTTGAAGTTCTTACTGTGTTGGGCCTAGACAAAAAAGAAAAAAAAAGTTTGCCATAATACAGCTATTATGCTCAATTTTTGTTTGCAATACCTAATTTCTTTCTATATCAAGAGTGCAGACCTTTGGAAGGACATTTTTTGGTTTGGAGTTTAAATTGAAAAATGAACTTCAAAGCTCAAGTGGGACTGTTCAAGTGTTAAAATTATTAAAATACAAGCAGTTTTTCCTTTCTTCTCATCTTAAAAAAATAAATGGAGCACAAAAATGTTCAAATAGTGTTAAGATTGCAGTTAAAAAGAAACTATAAATGTGTAAGACTCCAACTGCAACATTCATTTGGCTACCGTACATATCCTGTATATGTTTCTGTTACTATAGTAATAGAAAAGTATCACACTAAACCTTTCAGCAGAAGTTAAAAAAAATGTGAAGATAAACAGAAGCCACAGGACCAAAATATCAGGTACCACCAAGTTTTGTCCTCCCAATTTGCTCAACAGGGGAAGGTGGTTAAACAGATAAATTAAAGAGACTGAATTCCTTCATGGCACCAAGGTAAAGCAGACATATCCTAGGGAGTGAAATGAGCTACAGAATACAGAAGGATTTCAGTCGTATTTTGACACTACTTCTTTCTAGGCAGACAAAGCTGCATAACATCTTCCTATTTCCTTTCTTTTGCATATGCACAAAACTCACCATGGTCTGCAATGCAGCAAATTCCTCCTTCACAGAAGGAATACAGCAATTTTTGTTATGCTGAACTACCCGTGTAACAATCCAGTCTAATTTTCCCTTAGTTCTTTCCTCGGCAGATACATCACACGAAGTATCTGTTTGTTCAAGAAGTATCCACACAATGCTGCAAGAATCCACTACAAACCTTTTTCAGACTAAGCAGGTAAGAACTCAAGGTCTAAGAAAGGTATTTGAATCTCTCTGAACTATTTCTCACTTGTTCCATAAAGCTTCATTTATACCACTGAAGTTAGGACAGCATGCTTCCTTGATGCAGTATCAGCTAAAATAAAGATCCTTCAATTTTGGACTGCCTTTCAGGCCATGAAGTCTTGCTGGTAACCATTTTGTAGACTTACCCATATATTGGAATTATGACTTTAAACGGGTAATAATCAAGAAATATTTGGTTATATTTAATAGGGCAAGGAGAGTTAATTAGTTGTCTTGGTAACAGTGAATTTTGCCAATAATGGACTAAAGAATATTAAGCATCTATAGGTTTTGGATTATAAATCAAAAATCAACTTTTAACACAGAAAGCTTTTGTATATGCTGTCATAACACATGTTACATTATACAAAAGATAAAAATATTAAAAGTGTTTTAATACCTTTGCTGCAGATACGGTGTGCTCGGGTTTAATTATTTTACTTTTGTTCTCAAAAGCATTTGTCCTGGCTTCCTCTGCTAGCCGTTGGAGAAAAAGTAAGAAGCTCAAATGAACCTTTAAAATAGAGAAGGAAAAAAAAATATTTAAACTGTTTAAACACAGTTTGGTTTTTTTAGAGGTTTGTTGTTTGCAACAGAGAATCTGCATATTAGACTGCTTCCAAATTCCTGAAAGGTGTTCTCAGAAAAAATATATCACTCGGTTCAAGTCTCAGTAAATTTCCAAGACATTCCCTTCCTAAAAGACTCTTGTAAATAGAGTTTAAATTTAGTATACTTAAATCATAAAAGGGCTTTACAAATGATCACACAAACCACAACTGATCTGAGAGGAATCAATCTGATTTTTATTAGCAGTTTTTAATAATAAAATGTAAATATAAATATCAGAGAATTAGGAGTCTTTTTGCTTACTAGTAAATATAGTCAGTTTTCAGTAACTACAATGGCCAGACTTTTATGAACACCAAATTCATCCATGCTTTATCGCCAAATGGACCACAGACAAGTTCAAGGACTTCTGCCCCTTTCCAGTGTAAAGGGACATTGACATTAATTTCTCCAGAACTTGGAATTCTCCTGCGTCAGGCAGTTCCATCCATTTTTTCCCAGCTCATCACTTAGCCTTATTATATTAAAAGAACTGGTCGGGCAGTATTCCGTTCCATACAGAATGCTGTTCTGCTAATACAGAGGCAGGAAAAAATTGCAGCAGGCAAGGAAGGAACTGCTCCAGCTTGGACTGAAACTGCCAGCCAATAGCACCTTTGTGTAGTAATTAATCAGGGACCTACAATACAAAGCTCTAGCATTATACAGACATGTGAACTATTTTAAGAGTCCAACCAGAAAAATTGGTAATTGCACCTTTTGTACATTAAACTTTCAAAAAACATTCATTACTTCTGCTATTTAAAGTGTACAAAAATACTTTTTCAATCAAGAGCTCGGAAAAATATTACTGAAATATATGAAAATTTTATTTGTATGAATAAGGTGATGTATTTATTCTGCCATACCTTATCTGTAAAGCCTGGAAAAAGATAACATGTAAAGTTACAAATTAAGAGTTTACAGCAAATACTCTGGCAGTGGGTTTGCAGCACAAAGAATCTGTTACAAGGCATGCTCCCGTCATATGAACTCTATTCATATGACAAGCCGTTTAGGTGTTTTTTTAAAATATCCTGAACTAAATGAAGCCAGAGTGCAATAGATATATTTACATATTATTTGACATCATTTGGAAGCATCTACTACACAAAAAGCAGATGTTCTTGCAGATTTATTTCACAAAACATAAAAGCCGCTTTAGAACCACTCTTTAGTTACTTACACAGAAATCATCTCCAACAGAATCAAGCAGTGGCACTAAAATAATGTTCAACATTAGAACTCTCATTATTTAACTTATCAACACGGAGGTTAGATTTCTGGAAATAACCTGGAGGAGAAGTGAAAGGTGGAACAAAACCTTCCGTACCTGCATGTCCTTCTTCTGAGATACTTAAAGGCAGAAGTGTTAATTTTAGAACTGCCTTTAAAAACTGCACCTTCTCTCAGAATCACTGTACCTTTATTTTCCTAGTTTCAAAGTGAATTGCTGCATGTGGAAAAGCTTCCCCGCTAGTCCAATAGATTTAAACAGTCACCTAACTAAAACTGGACCATTCCACAACAGAGCACACAGGTTAATAAATATTCCAGGTTATTCAAGGCAATTGAGAAAGGCTAGTGAAAGGCAGAATGATTGAATACCATGAATAGGACAGTTACTGACAAGTAGCTAAGCAATACCATATTTGTTTAAAGACGTTGCTTTACTACATATTAACTTACTGTCCTTCTGCATAAAATTTAAAAACAGTTTTGAACTAACTACTCATGAAAATCAGCTAAGAAAACGAAATGTTTACTTTCCAGAAAAGAAAGGCTGCAAAATTTTAAGAACATATGTAAAAAATTCACAGCACTGTTTACATAGCAACTCCCACACACCTGTTTAATGGAACTGAGGAATAGCAGGGACAACCACTGTAATTTTGTTTTACTGCCATAGCTTCAAAGCAATTGTTTAGACTGATATTTCACCTTCAATGTACACTTATTATTCATTCTATGGTGATAACAAATTCAAAAGAGGCCATTTAGTACTGTACTTTAAGCTTTTCCTGCAATGGAAACACTCATGTACCCTTCTAACACAAAAGAAACAGCTGAGATCCTGCTTTTCTCCTCTAATTGCAAGCTAGAACAAAGCTTGCATATTTTCTTCTCTGACCATTGGAGGACTATCTGAACTTCAGCACTACAATCTTTACCTCTTATTTTCAAAAACAGCCTTGAAAAAACCTGAAACACTATTTGCATCTCTTCACCCAAAGGTATTATCATACTCCTTCAAAAAAAAAACAAAAACAAAAACAAACAGCTTCCTGAGAAAGACTGATGAAATGTGATAGCTACACTGTGCAAAGAGATAGACGTTAACACATAGGAAACAGGTTCTGACAAAGTTTCAGATTTCAAGAGACTTGATCAAAAGTGAAGAAGAAAGCTCATTCAAGTACTCAACAAAATTATCTGAATTCTTATGCCTTTCAAACTTGTTAGTTATGAACGTGTCAGAAGACATTGGTTTATCGAGTAAAAAAAAATCACTGAAGGTCGGGGAAAAGAGAAAGCAATCTGATTTTCTCCTAAGGCAGGCAGACCACCTTACAGGAACAGGCACACACTACAGTAGATTCAGACATAAAGCATGGATCATTCTGGAAGATAGCCCAGAAACTGAACTAGCACTTTTCTCATGCTTCCCTTGAGAAGACATAAGCTCTCTGCTCAACATGTATATGGCTCCATCTTGTTAAGACAGATACTATATAAATTTCTGACATATGCAATCTAATCACTCTTACAGGTTTTGCAGAGAATAACAGAGGCACTAGAAAACATACTCTTAAAATGTTCAAAAATTTGTTACTTGTCTTACTACACAACAAACTCCCAAGTTTTGGGGTTTTTTTTCCCTAAAAGAGGCATAATTTCAGCTGTGTTGATTAGTCATAGAAATAAAGAGGTAAAGAGCTGTTAAGACGTGTGCCTAGTTGAAGAACATGGACAACCACCACACCTGGACGTTCCTGTTTAAAGGTAAAATAAGAAAGCCAAGCCTTGTAATATAAAAGGCTGTTTAATTTGACATCACCAGAAGAGACAATCTAAGTTTCTATCACATTATTAAAATTTATTCTGATCTCATCCTTTGTGTTGCAATCAACATTTGCATAGCCATATTTTCAGCTAGATCTGATTGTTGTTGTTTACAAGTTTCAGTCAATTCAATTCTCTGTCTTTGCAGCTCAGAGAACTTTGGTGCCATGACCAGGAAGAGATGGGAACCAAAGGCCAAGATCTGGAGGGATGTCCCACTTACCCCTTTTCAGACAGCCGCACTACTTTGAAGCCAAATTTTCATTACTCTGGAAACACAGACCAATTGTTACCAAGGATTAAAAAAAAAAAAAAGTGTGATTGTGTGAGTTTGATTAGCTGACTACTGCATTCCACTGATTAAGTTTTGAGTAGGTCTGAGCATGAGTAGCAAGGGGCCGGGTCCTTAGACCATAAAAAAATCCAAAGGTAGCAAAAACATTAGGAAGAGATCATATTTTTATTAGCTCCATTAGAAAAATATTTAATGTTTACATTCAAACCTAAATACTCTCATGTAATACCATATCCATTCATTTTAATTTCATACTACTTAAATTTTATATGTTCACATTTAGTTTCATATAGCCAGATGCCAATCTTCAAGATGCTGCAAGACACAACTTTAAAACACATATGAAATATGGACTTAAAATTCAAGTCAGGGACCATACTAGTATACAGCATGTCTTAATGCTTTAATGCTCTGAGAGCCACATACATTTGTAAACAAGAGGACATCACAGTCCAGCAAGTTCAGCCTACTAAGTTACTTCAAAGAATATCTTTTTTATGCACTTTTTTTTCAATACAGCAACTACCACAAGCTCTCTTGAAGTCAGGTTTCCTTGCCGTAGTCAATTTCTTGGTGAGACAAACCCTACCTGTGCAACAACAGGTCAGAAGCAATTCAGCTTTGTTGGCCTCAGTTTTTGCAATCTTGGCTCTTTTATCCCCATCTTTTTGGCAGGCGTTTTTAAACCATGACCAGGACCCCAACACCTTATTAGATTACTAACAAGACTTGTCATCCCACAGCTTAGGGCAGAGACTACTTAGATGGCCTTCTAAAAACATACGAGCATTCAAGATGCCATAGCAGCTTAGAAACTCATTGATCACAGCTCAGCTGACTACCTGTACACCCGAACTGATATCCACAAACAACAATCATCTGCATCTAGCAGCCACATAATCCCAATTGCTATTTCTCGGTGTGTACACCAAACTCTTTGAATATCAGTGAGTACATGGAGTGACGCAGGAGCCATGCATCGACCCGTCCCTGAATCCCCAGGATTCCTGTCAAAGACCTACAATACCTACACCAGCAAAACGGAGCGCGACGATCTCTGCTTATCCGCATTTTCTTAGACAGACCAATCGTCTGTGTCTCCCCAGGTTTTGCCTCTCCCCTGCCTGTGGGTCCCTGGAGAGGCACCAGTAGCAGTAACTTGACATCCCGCCACACCCAAAGTGCTCCAGTGCGCACCGTCCAGAACACTTCGGGAGTGAGCGTCCCTGTTTAGGGCCGGCTGCCCCCGGGCCACCAGCACAGCTGCAGCTGCCCCCATGGCCAAAAGCAGGGGCGCTCCCGGACTCCCCGGGGCAGCCGCAGCCTCGCCTTTCCGCGGCCCCGCTCCTTCCTCACCAGCAGCTCCGCGTTCTTCGCCAGGCGTAAGTGCGGCTTGTGCTTCTTTATTATTTTCCGCAAAGTGCTGCGGGGCGCCCTGCTCTTCATCCTCCTGCTGCTGTGCTCCCTCTCTTTCCTCCTCCTTGCCCGGCGCTCCCGCCGCGCCGCCCCGGCTCCCCGCG